>CM029648.1:23486220-23661028 GCA_017311315.1 Dendrocalamus latiflorus | reverse complement strand
AAAGGTAGAAGAGAACCAACAAACAGGACCATGTGTGCAGCAGGACTAAAACAAATGCTGCAGCAGTTCTTATGGGGACAGCACTAATGTTGTTTGATGGTGTGCAACTGTGCATCAATGCGGAAAGTAGCAATCAAAACGGGTTCATTATTCACCAAACTTCCTAAATTATCCTCTTACTGATAGGCAGACCACACAGATTTGTTCTATGTTGCTAGCATTACAAAGAGATGCATGCAAAACATACATCACAGCTCTCACAAAACCTGGTTCTCCCTGGGAAACCGAACACCCACCTGCTGTGGGGCACCATAAAATGGGAAATCCAACAACTAGCTTCCTCAGTGGGTGCAAGCAAATTGTGGTCTTTTGTGCCCTAAACAAGAGCAGCAGCCTGCCCTGGTGCCAATCGGACACATGTTACAAGGATCCACCTTCCAATGATGAGGATATTGAGCTCGTGCCAGCCATTCTCCCAATATACTTCCTCCTGGATTCCCTCTGGATTCCTCTTTAGCCACCCCCACTACCGTACATTGCAATCTCTTGAGCCATCGCTTTTCAGGATTCTTACAGTCACAGCACTCCAGAATGCTATTGCCTTTATTTCGGTGAATGAACAGCTCCAACGTACCCTTTCGGTAATAGTATACAGTCCTTTCACATGGCATGGATCCGAGCCTCAGAACCAGTATTCTTGCGATAAGTACTCGAGAGTGTTACCTGAGAAGTATATCCCTCCTATAGGACCGATGCCTGGCAATCAGAGAAGTGGATGATTTCTGAAACTTTTTCTCTAAGATGTTCAAAACCTTCACCTGAGTGACTATGATAGTCACCAAGTTCAGATCGCACCAACATAACGAGGCAAAATAAAGTTCGTAACAAAAGCCAACAAAATTAGCAGTCTTCTACACATGACCGGACAGACCGCTATTAATGGGCTGGTCTGACCGGCGGCTTGAGACCGGTCACACTGGCTGGCCGATCTGACTGCAGGTCGGACCGGTCCCTTGTTTTCAGACCTGAAAACCTCTCCGGACAAAAGCTCAAATATCAAGGATTTACTCAAATATCATCTAAATACTTCCAAGTTTTGCATGAGACTTGTTCAAGGAATATGAACTTTAAACAATCAAGAATCATAAGGTTCTTGGGATCAAGTTCACTAAATTAAAGAGAATCAAATCTAGTTCACAAGAACACCAAAAACGTTGATTCTTAAATTATTTGTTACTCGTGAGGATTAAGACATGAGTTACAGATCTATTTTCACATGTTCTAACAACAAAATTTAAGCAAGAGATTGGGTTAGAACTCCCATGAACTAGAAATCATAAATCTAACTCAAGAACAAAAACAACTAAGCAAGAACACAAATAAGAGTATGATTGAGACAAAACTTTGATCTATTTCAGTGCAGGATGAGGTTCACATGCTCATAGATTATTACAATTGCAGCCAAAGCATCACCATTTCCTCTCTCAAGATTCCTTTCACACAACCATGGAAGGAGACAAGATAGTAGAATAAAACTAAATCCTAGAATATTTGAATCTCACCACCTCCTCTTCTCCCCTCTAAATAACTAACATAACCTAAACTTACCAGAGAAACTTGTCAACCCCATTAACACAGGTTTTACACACACACTTCTCAAAGCGTCTACAAAACTCAACCCACTAACTCTTTAGCGATTTATCCACTTGTCAATTCCGGCTCCCTTTTACCTAAACCACTCTTCTTTGTGCCTCTCTGCACCACGGTTTTGATCAAGGCCCAAACTCGGTATTTGGCCAATTACCAAAATACCCTTGATGGAGCTTCCAAGCACCTTCTCTTGACTCTATCTTCATCTCCACCTCAAAGCATCATCATAGGCTTTGACATGTGGCTCGTAGTATCCAATGACTAACCATCGCATCTTCACACATTTTGACTCCCCCGAGCTGTTTCTACGTGTATTGGCCCGTCATTTGGCACACCACATGCACCAACTCACCTCTTCACGATCCTTGTCTTCTCTGCATTTTGCACTTAAACCACGTAGCCTCACCCAGACTTACACAAGCCTCAGCTCCCCGCCTAGTCCTAGTCCATTGACGGTGACTGCTACGTCCTCCAAGCCATCTGCATATTCAAAGACCAAGCAACCACAATGAGCACAAGTTACATGTACTTGTCTCATGTTAGTTAAACCATGCATGATTCAATGCAACACAAACTCTCATAACTCCCATGCTATGAACCGACCTTAACCCAACCCAACTCAGCTCACCTTAATATCTGGCCGCAACCATCGGTCTAACCACTCAACCCACGCCAGTCAAACCGCATTAGTCAGACCGCCAACCACTGCTCAGTCTGACCAGCCACTAAGTGTGACCACATTTTCAATGCCGGACTGCACGTGACTAACACCAACACATGCTCTGTGGAGAAAAGTAGCCGCCAACTAGAAATCAGCCATACCGTCCTTGCGGTCTAATCGCCCCCAAAATTGGGTCAGACTGCTGTTCATAGGCCGATCCGTCTGCTTCCTCCCAACGGTCCGACTGCCAACACTAGTAGCAAATTGAATTTTCTGAAACTATTGCAAAATTCAAATTTAACTAAACCAAAATAGCAATTATTCATCACAAATATATATTAGACCTAGTACACGGTCTCTCACTTCTAATGAGAGGTCAAGGTTGAGACAAAAAAAAGACTCCTGGTGCAAGTAGTGGTAAGGATCAGTGTACATTACATTTCTTTTCTAAGAGCCCCAGAGAGTTTTGGAATCCACTAGTGCGATGGCCTTGTCAATCTGACACAACCATCCTTCCCTCCAAAGAAATGTTGGCGCGTGTGAACTTGCAAAATGTTGTGCACAAAATGATCATGTGTGCATTGTACAAAAGAGGCAAACGAGACCAACTTATATTGCTAAACATATGTCTATGTTTGCATAATGCACATATGATCAACTTTGTACAAGTCTCTGCAAGTGCATATATGTTAACATGCCCTACATCCATGATTTTTGGGGAAAATTTTGAAGTGCACAAGTGCGCATTTGAATAAACTAGGTGCAGATTTGCATTTCCGTTTGCCGGTAAATGTAAAACTTTCATTAATTATGAATTTAAGATTTTATGGGATTAAATTGGACCTTTAAGTTCTTTTATCATATTACCATCGGGTGTGCACAATTGTACCAAATGTATATTTAGCAAGTGGTGCTTCTAAATTTTCATTAAGAGAAAATGAAACAGATCCTAAAGCAACTATGGTTGCTAATTGTTGGAAGGAACTTAAGGCAAGTCACCCTTGCTTGCTTACAGTATGTGTGGTTTTTCTTTTATAGAAATACAGAAGTTCTTCCCATGTTTAATCGCGTGTACGCACATGTGTATTTGTAGCCATACATGTATGTGCTCCTGATTAACCATTATGATGTCTGAAAAAAGGGTACTGCACTGAGGTTCGGTTTTTGTCTAGGACTCTAGGTATGAGTTGGTACTGACTGTACACCAAGTATCATCGTAGGACTTAAACAGTGATCGGCGCAATGGTACAGAATATGAAACAATTATTACTTAAAGTTAAAGTATTAGCACCACAGTTTAGGGAGAGCTCTGCAATTAACAATGATGGAAATCATAACTCACAGCTTGAGACCCTCAGCAATTTGAGCATGTGTCCTTGTTTCTTAATCAAACCGTATTTATAATTGCAAGATTGTTGTCCATGCGTAAGCTCATACGTGAGCATCATAATCTGGGCATCTCCATTTTTGGCCGTCATTGAAACAATATGGTAAGATAAGTGAAGAACCATATTCCATATTGTGTACCTTTTTTGTCCTTTCGCAAAAGGTATATGACATGTAGTTTGCATCAATCTATTGTATTATGAAAAGAGAGGCAAAAGAAGTCATCATGTTCGCTCTCAAGGGCTAGAAATTACCATATTAATCGGAGAAAAAAGAGAGATCTATAGCATCGATTTTGGTGGGCTCAAATTATAATGGTGTACATCGATCAGATAGATATAAAGCAGTAGATTTGTATAACAAGTGCAACTCTATGTTTAGATATAAACATATCTTTACTATTATAAAAATGTGAGTTGGTGGTGTGCTCGATGTCTTTCGGCTTATGACCACAAGGTGTGATCGACTGCTTCCGACTTACTTGACGGATTTAAAAACTTTTAGAACATGTTTGTATGTATATTCTAAAAATTTTACCACCCATGAGTTTTAAAACATGTAGTATGATAAATTTTAAAAATTCGTAGCAACGTACGGACATTTAACTAGTGAATTATAATATCTAGATGCGCAAGGAATTCAATTAGTTTTTCAAATACAAAAGTATACTAATTTTAGCTCAAAATGATCCTGACAACTATGATATCAATAAAAAATTGCTCAAAATCCAATGTTTTTATTCCAAACCAAGCTCAAACTTGAAGACTTTTGCATGCTTCATCGTAACCATCCGCATGGTAGAAAATGTGAAGTAACTTTACTTAAAAAAAGGTATATGCAAAATATTTATACTTGATTGACAATAGTCAGCTTACAGACATACAGACTCAGTAAGTGTATCAAGAGTAGGAAATAGCACATGAGCAGTACAAAAACCCTTTGAGATAACCAAATATGGGTAATAATATATTGATCTTTATTAGGTAGGTACTAGGTACAGTATTCTCTTGAGGATAGCAAGTAGAAATGATTGTTCACGGTTTATGCGAGTGTAATGCATTTATAAATAATTAAATATCAATCAAGAACAAGTGCAATTCGTGGAAAGAAAAGAGAAAAGTTGACTTTTCTGGCATTGTTGTGCGTGTTTCATGGAATATAATTCCACAACGTATATAGGTACCATAAAGGCTAAAGCTATCATGGACCAGATTCGAGGAGAGAGTCAAATCTCAAAAACATCAAATTGTGCTTGTGCATCGGAGGTTCATTAATTTCATAATTTTGAGTGCACACTTATCAAAGATGCAAGTCATTGCATTACGTCAGCAATCTCACTTGAGAGTGAGTTTTAACATGAGAAGCTAATGTTAATTCCCAAGTTGACAGTATTAAGTTTGGAAGCAGATGACATAAATTTTGTGTATAAACCAATGACCCTAAGAATAGCTACCATAAATTCTATGCAAAATTTCGATAGCCCCACTCCCACCAGACAGCAGAGCAGCTTTTCATGGACAATGCATAAATGGACAATTGCTTATATCATAACACCTTTACAGTCATCTACTGCGTAACAAATGGGTGCAAGACATTTCCATAGGACCACCTATTCTCAACATGTTTTATCTTATTATCAAACATTTAATACTCGATTCAAGGGCCCGGTAAATCAAACATGAAAAAGAAAATATATGCATGTGATGCCAGGCTCCATTTCGATTATTATCAAAAAGGAGCTAAAAGAGTAGTAAATGTGCAATGTCACATCTCACACTGACATATGTAATAAACAATTTGTCTATGTTTTGTCCCACAAATTAGTAAGTTCAGCACGGCAAAATCATAGCATTAGCACGTACCAACCGTTTCTTAACCAGTAGAGGAACCGGCAATGAGTATGGATGTCAGAAGGCCTGCATGTTGCAGGGGTTCCCTTAATTCTGTCATTCTGTACATCTAGAAATCGGTGGTTTCGTCCAATAGTTTCTATTCTACTATTCTAGTGCGACACATCCTTCACGAATCACAGTACCACAACTTCCTCCAAAACGATGGGAGGATGCTTTGAATCTAATTCCCATCAGCACATCGATCCTGCATGCACCCAATTCCACCTTCTGGAAGCCACCATAAATGCCAAAAATTACTCGAACTTCTCACGCAACTGGATTACTGGAACAGGCCCGATCCAACTGCCCCGAACTACTCCCCCCCCCCCCCCCCTCACGATCACAGCAATCAAAGCGCATCAGCACTCAAAATTCCAACCGAATTCGACACCGAATCATCCATTACGATATCCAGCAACAGAAAATGACAAGATTCGGAGACTCACCTCCCCGATAGGATCGGAGCGTTTTCCGAACCCTAGCCTCTCTCGAACCCCGATCGCGATCGCTGGCGGCCCCGCACCTGCGTGCGCTGGGCTTCCGAAGCCTCCGATCCCGCGCGAAGCCTCGATCGGATTCAGGCGCCATTTCGATTGGAAGCCTTCAGTTCTACGCTTCGGGAGGCGGCTGTTTTCCCCCGCTTTTGGGGCCATGGCTGGATGGTGATGAGCTCCTCGCCTCCCGCCCAAAGCAGTAGCGTCAGTGGAGACTTGGGCCGAGAGTCATCTCGTTGGGAGTTGCTATATACGGGAGGGGAATTAGAAGTTGTAGTGTTAGGAAGCCCATGGGCCTCAGATGCATTACGCTTTTTTTTCTTTTTTAGAAAATGTAAATTTTGATGCAAATATAAGGACTGTTCTTTAAGTCAAAAGCCGGTGGCTTTTGGCTTTTGCTACAGTACCTAACTTTTAAACGGATTATTTTCTTAAGACGGGGTGTACAAATTAAACGATCTACACGTTAAAAGACCAACATCTATACCAGTCAAAATGGTAAGTGAGTATCTGTCTCTCCGTAATCTATACCGTAGATAGCCAAAATTCAAAAATTTCAGCCAAAAGCCATAAGCCGCAGCCGAAAAGAACAGGCCCTATAGTAAATGAAAAATATACTTGTACCTAATACTATGAACTAAGCAGTATATACCCGGTAGATCATGGACCGCTCACAAGCGCGGATCCCTACCAAGGCCAATCATACAGGTGTTAGAGCAACTCCAATAGGGCCCCTACTTGAGCCCTCATCCTACTATTGAGAGCCGAGGGGCAAAAAAACTCACTCCAGCAGGGCTCCTACTTGAGCCCTCAAAAGTATGGGGCCCTCAAATCTCCCCCTCGAGCCCTCATTCCTGGGGGTCTGGAGGGAGCCCCTACTTTTGAGGGCTCAAGTAGGGGCCCTGCTGGAGTGAGTTTTTTGCCCCTCGGCCCTCAAAAGTAGGGGCTCCCTCCAGACCCCCCAGGAGTGGGTCCTATGTGTCATCCCCTCTAAGAATGAATTTGAGGGTCCTGTTTTGAGGGCTCCTGCTGGAGTGCAGCCCAAAAAACAGAGCCCTCAAAAGTAGGGGAAACCCTCAAATAAAAAGTAGGGGCCCTGTTTTGAGGGCTACTGCTGGAGTTGCTCTTAGTATTACCTAGGCATTTCGGTCGCCTTTTAAAAGTTGTTCCTCAATATATCATTTGTACCCTTTCTTTGGTAGAGCCATATCAGGAGAAGTGGCAAAATTTTCCCTAAAACAAATATATTTCACAGCACAACAACACCAAGCTGGTCGTAATCGTGTAATTGCTCACTCGGGCCATTGCTTGTCACAATAACCACCTTCTGATCCCAGCTCTGCAATGAGCATGGCTGGCTGGCCTGGCCCCGAGGCACCAACTTGGCAACATCCTCTAGCTACCTTCTCTGTTTGGCGGTTTCGACACGGAGGCACCGATGCCCACACCATTCCACGGCAGCACTGGGCACTAGGGATAGAAATAGATATGAATTATCTATATTATTATGTTATCGTATTCAATAAGATATGAATTATAAAGTCTATTTTAATTCGTAATATCAAATCTCGTCGTCTTTTCGCATTTAATTTTTTTGCTTAGCAAAGCATCAAACAACATGAGAAAACAAGATTTGCTACATGTATTACATACAAAAATTGCTCTTTATTCCCCCATAATTATTGCATGATGTAGTCATGCATTCACAGAGAGAAAATGACTTACTGTGATGTGAACACATTGAAGCGGCAAGAATATACAACCGTCTACTACGGTGTAGGCATGGATATGCATTACACATACACATATCATACAAAGCACCGCACAAAATGAAAAACGTGAATCAAAACAACACTCACAGTACTACACTTTAAAGATAACAACAAACACAAGAAAGAAAATACTACACAACATTATGTTAATCTTGATCTCGAGTCTATCAAAAATGTCTACTATCGAACAATGCCGGGTCCAGTGGCCATTTCATCCTCCTACACCCAGATTCGGCAATTGCTTGGGCCGTCCTGCAATTCAAAAGAGAAAGGTTTTGTAACATTTGGTGAACAATATGAACCAACCAAAAACAAGGTGACTCACTGAGTGAAAGGGGTACTTGTAGTAGTGTCATCCTAGATTCGCAGCTGTCTGTGAGATCTTATGTCTCACAACCGTATTGTACTTTGAACAAATCACTGCGGGTGCCAAAGAAGAGGCGCTGAGTTGGCTCATCTCCACGTCCGGGTGAGAGAGGAGCAAACCAAGATTGAGAGAATGGGGAGAAGTACTTCAAGATGTGAAAGAGTGGATGGGGAATGGTTCCCTTTTGTAGCCTCAAGTGCGAGGGCCAAATGGTCATTTCGCATCCCTAGACCAAACGGGTCAGTTTTGTGCAGTGATCAGACTGAACAGAGCAGTTTTATGCAGTGACTAGACCAAAGGGGCAAGTTTTATGCAGTGACAAGACCAAAGGGGTGGCTTTGTGGAGTGACAATACCAAATGGGCAGCTTTGTGCGATAACAAGACTAAATGGGGCTGCTTTACATAGTGACAAGATCAAAGATGACAGCTTTGTGCAGTGACAAGACTAAATGGGCCCTTCAAAATCTATGAAAATCACAAACAGATCAACCTACCTTGCCTACCCTTTGATTTCCAAAAAACATTAAATCTACAAACAAGATTTCATACATGTATTACATACAAAATTTGCTCTTTATTTCCTTGTAATTATTTCCATCGAATCAATCCAAAAATATTACTATTATTATTTTTACATCGGTGAACCGGTGCACGACTTGGCGACGTGTTGCCCACCGATTGAACGAAATTATATTACTGTAATTTCAAACAAAAATACATTATTTCAAAAAAAACATGCTGTGGTGTTCCATGAAATCAATTTTGTTTTTTTGCAGCTTATTATCTACTAATGCCAAGATTGTCGCTCCGAATCTACCCTGCCTAACCCCACTAGCTTCGCGGTTCTTCCTCAACTTTAGCGGTGTACACCTTGTCCGAGTCGATGTACTCCGCCTCCCTATTCATCGTCCGTGTCGATGTACTCTACGTCCTGTTCGTCGATCTCGGCGGTGTATACTTCAATTCTATCTTTGTCCTTGGTGGTGTACACCAACGCATCATCATCTACATCGTTGTGCTCCTCTTCTGTATCGTTCAGTACCACTCCGCCTCTTTCCTCTTCTTCACCGTCTTAATGTAGGAGCAGTATGGCAACGCACGAAAGGAATATCGATGGCTCCGAGAGGAGAAAACAAAGTGAGAACGAGTAATAGAGCAGCTTAGGATCTGATGACATGGGTCCAAATATCGATGCATGCAAGAGAAGATCTAGAAAGGGTGAGCCGACAAACTTCTCGTTGAGCATCTCCAATGGGTCTATAGCAGCTATCTACAAGAGAGTCCATGTCATCAACTGTCCTACGTGGAAGATATTAAATGAAGAAAGAGAACGCAGCTCTCTACAGCTCTAGAGATAGTCTATAGCGCCAAACGAGGCAGCCTCCATAAATTCTGTGTGTGCATGTAAGCATCAAATAGCTATCCTTATAGATAGTTCTTTAGAATGCTAACTTTAGTGTGTACTATATAGATGATGTGGAAGTCTTATAGTTAGTTGCTAGCTATAACTATTGGAGATGCCCAGTATAGATGAGAGAGAAAGAGATTGAATTGACACGAAATTATTTGATGTTTGATGTATCGTACAGAGTACACACTGAGAGTGGCATACGATTGAAAGAGACGAAGTGGTACAAACTTCGAAATTATTTGGATGCATCGATGTATATGGTACAAAAGTACAAACAGAGTAATATACGGTCGATTGAAACTTTGAAAGACAGGCAGCCGTTTTATTTTTTCTGAGAGAGATGCAGCCGTTTGATTACCCGATGCACGGTACAGAACTGGTTCGTACGATCATTCATTCATTCTTTACGCTCGTAATAGTACAGGGCTAGAGGCCAGGCCCTATACTAATACCTAGCGTCTGGTGGATAAATCAACGTCGTGTCCCATAAAAACCGGTTGCTGTGATGTAGTAGTGTACGAGTACTACTGCACCTCCATCCTCCTCTTTCGCCAAAGATGGGGCAGTACATACGGAGATTCCAAACTTCAGAGATCACAGGTCGTTTCTTGGGACTTTCAGAAAACCTATCTCGTTCCCTCTCTTACCTAATCCTTTTAAAGCCTCTTTAATCGATTGCGTTAGATCGCGTTAGATCCTGCAATTGTTCCTTTAGGGCCTGTTTGGAACAGAGGAATTTCACAGGAATTTTGCAGGAATTTTGCAGGAAACAGTTCAATTCCCACAGGAATCGGGAAAAATTCCCGCATTCCAAACAGGGCCTTAGTTGGTGATCATTTGGACTTATTTTTGATGGCTTATGACTGAAAAACACTGTAGCTGGCTGAAAAAACACTGTAGCTGACAGAGATTTATTTAGCATAATTAAATTGTAAAGAATTAAAAAATATGTTAGCCCATTATGTATAATACAAACAAATACGAAAAAAGAACCGGCAAAAAAGCTCAACAAAAAGCCAAAAGTTCAAAAAAAGACGAAATTTATAAATAGTAAAAAATAAACCGAAAGCTAAAAGCTGAAACCAAAACGATCACAGCCTTAAAAAGTCCATCATGCACCATGGACTTCCGAATTCAGAGTGTTGCACCGCACGCAAAGTGAAAAGGGTTGTGCTGTTCAGCTGTTGTCTATCAGCTTTAGTCAATGACAACTCGAGTAGCCCAATCCTTCCTATGGATCTCTTTGTATTCACGGCTTTGAATTGACGCGAATTTTTTACAGTCTTAATTAGTACACATTTTTATCAAAGAAAAAGAAAGAATCAATGTGAAAATTTCAAAACCACACCAAGTTCCATGCGAAAACTGCTGTTACTGCTGGTTAGCTTAACACTGACTTCAGCCACTGTTAGTCTGTTACCATGCATGTTTAGAATAACTTTTTTACAGTACAGCACAACCTACATACCATGGTTTTCTGGGCGTACAATGTACTACAAGTACATTAATTTAGTACTAATGGCTAATCAGCGTGAGCTAGTTGTGCTGCTAAACTAGCTACGGAGTACGGAGCACTAGTTAAAATTAAAAAGCAACATCAGCAGCAGATGCAGACAAGGGCGGTGGTTCGTTAAATGGCTGTCGCTACGTACGTGCATACAAGTATACAACTCATGCTCACGATCAAAACGCACATACACATACACAAACACACGAAGAAGAGACAAACTGAAACTACTTACAGCCACGATAATTTAACACGCGTAGCTAGCTTAGCTTAGAGCATCTCCAATAGTGACCTATGAGTTAGCTCTAAGCATATTATTTCATATTTTAATAGAAGAGAGAGAAGCTATCTCTTGATCAAGAGCTAGTCTCGAGCTAAAAGTTCAAGTTAAAAAAGTGGGACCCTAATACTAATTAGACACAAGTGAGGCTACCGTTCTCACACGGTTGATGCCTTGATGGTGTATACCCAGATTATTTAGCTAGAAGTGATGGGCAAAACCCCCATTTGTTAGTACATACGAATTTAGAATGCAGGAATTTCACTTTAATTCTCATGATAATCGGAAAAATCCACACGTTTTAAACAAGACTTAGATGTTAAGTGTGAAGTGCGATTCCTAATTCTTACTGTCCATTGACACGTAAGAGATAATTTTGCAAAAAAATCAGTGTAACTCCTGTATACGAATATCATGATGTTAGAAATTGGCTCATATGAGTAAGACATATTTCTTTAATTTCAAAGCATACATGATTTAGTAATACATTACTAAGGCAAGGTGGGAGAGACCAATTTATTAGGTAGAGTTCTCACCACTCCTTGAATATAGATAGAGATTATATGAAGATGGCTTTAGCTAAACACGCACGCGCGCATGTATTCGTGCATTTTCACATGAAAATTGCGTGACTTGTGACACACGACCGTGCCGTGATGTGGCACGTCACTTGTTCAAACGTTTGAATTTGAGTCTTTATCGGGGTTTTGATGATAGGCAGTTATCAATAGGTAAATGATTGGTTAAATGTATCAATTACCAGTAGGTAAATGGCTATTTAAATTTGCCAGTTCATAGTCTGTCTATATATAACTAGAGACGTACAAAGTGTATAGCTGAGAATCTCACTGCCTCCATTTCCTTCTTCTCTGCGATCTTGTGCTGTTGTACTGTGCCGTCTAAATTTCACCAACATTTCTTCCTCGCGTGCACCTGGAAGGAGGGAGAGTGGCTATCTCTGAACCATTGTCGTAGAGAGTACCTACACGGGGCGGTAATAAGGTTTCTGGGTAGCACATTTGAGCGACCGCTCCCGCACTGCATTGTCTACATTCTGTACTGCATCAATCTTGCACTACCTCCTGCTCTTCATCAAGCCAATTGTAAGTCGTTCTCTCGTTCGTTCGACTTTAATACTATAATTTACTTGTGTATATTCTGAAGTATGATAAGTAGCTTACTGTTAGTTGCGAATTTTGCACCACTAATTTATTGTATTTATCTCTTAGTAAAATTTAAAATTAAAGTATTGTCCTCAGTTTTAACATATGAAAGCTCAACGGAACATGCGTGTGCCTTTGGATCAGGAAAGCTCAACGGGACATGCCTATGCCTTTGGAGACAGGCATAAGAATACCGTAAGAGTGGCAGCAGCAGTAAGGGTAAGGCCCTGTTTGGATCCCATGGTCTAAAGTTTAGTTGTCTAAAGTTTTGGACTAAACTTAGTTGGCTAAACTTTAGCCACTAAAATTTAGTCGAAGGTCCTGTTTGGATCCTGTACTAATAGATAGGACTAAAGTTTCAAAAAGACCATACTACATCTCCTCATTTCGTGCGTCAGCCATTAAATGGGAGGTGAGAGACCAACATGCATGGGTAAACACGTCTTTGTGCCTAAGAACCCAAAACTTTAGACCACTTTAGTTCACTTTGGTGGACTAATGGTCTAAAGTGTTTTTTAGGGGTTAGCTAAAGTTTAGATCTAACTTTAGACCACCTGTTTGGAGACTTTAGATCTAAAATTTAGTGACTAAACTTTAGATGGAGGATCCAAACAGGACCTAAATTGGTGTCGTCGTCCTCCTCGTTTGAAATACGACAGAGTAAAATAGTTTTTTTTTCAGATAACGGAGGTAGAACTTCGCAACCAGGAGCCGACCGGTTTATTTTCGGGGCATGTGCTCGTGCACCCTTGGAGGCTCTTTCTCAGTTGATCTGAGCATCGTCGACAAGACGCGACCACATCGTGCTATCCCGAGCCCGGGGCCAAAACATCACGTCGGTCACGGAAAAAGCCATGCATGGACCATGCCATGCTTCGACACGTACTTTCGGCCCAGACCTTTTCCACGAACGACACAATCCAAAACTGCCACACTGCTCCGATCGACCTGACCGCAGTTACTCCGTACGCTGCGGGCGGAGTCACCGAAGCTTACCTGCTTAACTTGCATTTACAAAAATAGTACACCGCAACTCGGTTCTTGCTTATTTAACCTTTATTACCACAGTAACTATTTTTTAAATAATATATTATTTTAAAAATAGAGTCTATAGATAAATTATAATTTACTATACAATATAACGAGTTTAGTTGTATTAGTCTAAATTATATATGATTTTTTCGTTTTTTACTATTTTTATGAATAGTTAAAATTCAAAAATCATAAGTCTAACTCAAGAGAACCAGCCGGGCGCTGATTAGCACGCGCGACAAGATGCGACGAACTGGCAACA
The DNA here is from genome assembly GCA_017311315.1 of Dendrocalamus latiflorus. Classification (NCBI taxonomy): domain Eukaryota; kingdom Viridiplantae; phylum Streptophyta; class Magnoliopsida; order Poales; family Poaceae; genus Dendrocalamus; species Dendrocalamus latiflorus. Next base: position 23,647,150 of record CM029648.1, on the reverse strand, counting down.
TTCTGGGCTCTGACGAGGGCATCACGTCGGTCGGCAGCGGGCGCGCGTACGGGGCCTCTCGGTGCCGTGCGGTCACGTTGCGCTTAAAGGTCGACGAAGCTAAGCTGGTAGATGCGTACAAGAGCATGGAATCCAACCTACAGTCGCCGTCCGCCTGCCTGCCTGTGCCTGCGGCGAGGGGCTCACGCGCTAACGTCCGCGCGCGCGAGGAGACCCACGCAGCCGCAGGGCGCGGCTCCATCGATCGACGCAAGCGCCGGCCGGCCGATGGCGACACGGCCCTAGATCCAAGCGGTTCACAGTTCACGTCGCGGGCGATGTACCTGGTTGGTGCGATTCGCCAGCCCAGCCGTTCCTATCTACCAGGCGCGGCCACCAACCGCGCCAACCAGCGTGCACATGGCTGCTCCTGACTCACGAGTTCTTGGCACGCATTCGGGGGGGAAGGCTTCCACGGTCTACCATATACTACGCGGTAATGCCTGCGACATACGCTTGCGTTTACTTGGGAAGGGGAGGGCGCTGCCGATTTGTTAGTACTTCTTCTGTCTGCCGGCTACTCCTTCCCGACTTTGTTTGCCCTTGTATAGAAACAGAGTCCGAATGAAGCAGAGAATATATTCTGAGTTCGTCAAAGATACTTAATTCCAAACGAACCCACATGCACCTAGGATTGTGAATCAATTTGTGGGGAAGGGTTTTGTTTATGGAAGAGTTACATGGAGTAAAATCTTGAGCCAAATCACCAATGTGCCCATGAGTGTGAATCGTTTTGTCAGGAAATCTTCTGTCTTTTTATGGAAGAGCATCAAGCGGAGATGAAAGAGAGGTTTTTGTCGTCGCAAAAAAGAAAGAGAGAAAGAGAAGTTTTTGGCATTGCTAATTCAAAAGTATAATATCATGAAGCTGAGAAGTTAACACCAAGAAGCTAAGGAAGAGTACCATCACATACAGAGTGACTACAGAGTCCGATTAAGCAGAAGTTAGCAAGTCAAGATTCATTAGTGAACGAGAGAGACATGCACGTACGCACACAACAAAGCACATGCTCAATTCTTGTGCCATTAATCTCGTTTGAAAAAGGTTAATCCTATCAACATCACACCGATGCCGGCCGATCGGCCGTCGAGTTCAGGGGAAGAGCGTCTCCCGCACGTCCGCGAACGCCGCGAGGATCGCCGGGTAATGCCGCGGTGAGTTGAGCACCAGGTACGTCTCCAGCAGCCGCTCCGCGCTGTGCTCGCCGTCGACGTCGCCGTCACCGCCCGCCGGCCACTCGGCGATCATCTCCTCCATGGACTTGCGGAAGTCCTCATACGGGTCGGCCGACCTCTTTACCACCGCGAACCCACCGTCCGTCGCGGCGGACGCCGTCGAGCCTCGCGGCAGCTCGAAGCTGTACCGGCAGCTCTGCGATGCGCCTCGCCGCGCAGCGGCCGGCGGGGCGCGGCACGGGCCGGACACCGAGGCGCGCGCCTTGATGTTCTTGCGCGGGCAGTTGTAGAAGCCCGACGAGTCGGAGGAGAAGCTTCTCGAGGAGAAGAGGTTTCTCAAGTCCTCGTCGTACTCGTCCTCGGAGGACGAGCTGCTCACGAGCCTGCGCGACGAGTGGGTCGAGAGCCTGCGGCTGCTGGGCCGCTCCTTCCACCTCGCCACCGGCGGCAGCGGCGGCGGAGGCGCCGAGGCGAACGGCGAGGAGGGCGGGCACTTGCGGCCCTCCCACTCGCCGATCTCCGCGAGCCGCTTCTCCACCTTCTTGGCGTCCGCGTCGAACGGCGCGAGGAGGGACGGGTCGGCCGCGTCGACGGAGCGGCGGCCGGCGCAGTCGATGGTGATGTGGAGCAGCGCCGCAGGGCGCGGGGCCGAGATGGAGATCCTGCGGTCGTGCTGGCCCCCACCAGCCTTCTTACCGTCCCCAAGGCGGGAGTAGGAGGGGAATGCCAGCGGCGGCGGCGGCGGCGGCGCCTCCTCGTCGCGGCGCTTCCTGCCCCCAGCTCTCCTGGAGAAGGCCGAGAGGATTGCCGCGAGCCGGTGCTTCAGCTTCCTTCGGCCGGTGCCGGAGCCGTCCATGGCCGTGCGAGGAGTTGTGTTCGTCGTGCTCGCGACTTCGCGTCTTGGTTTCTGTGTGCGCGGCTGCGCGCGCGGGAGGGAGTTGCTCTATCGCATTCGTGCCTGGCTAATGCGGCCTCGCCCGCGGCTTTTAACCGCCCGTGCCACGAGCTAAAAACAAAACCGCTGAGCGTGGGTGCTCGCCTCGCTCTGCCTCTGCTATGAGACGTGATGGGGATGGCAGATTCGTATTGATTTCTGATTGAAGCAATCTGAAGCTAATATAATTATATGATTTTTCAAAACGATTTTTCTACTTTTTATTTTTATTTTGTTTTAGAGATAAGACAGATGCCATAAATTTATCATATAACATACTTATCTCGTTCACGTCTCACGCAAACATCTATATCACTTTTTTCCACTATTTATGTTCTAATTCTAAAAAGTATTTTTTTCAATTACTACTATTTATTTTTATCTTTAAGCTCACAAGATTGGCGTGTGTTAATATCGGCTTGTGTTGCCTGTGTCGCTGTAGTGGCTCGTTAGCAGCGTGCCGTGGAATGCTAAGGTGACCAATAGCTAGCTAAGGGTATCTCCAATGGTCTGAGTCAGCTAGCTATATGCATGTACACATCAGCATATATCCTATGTGGAGGAAAGAGAGTATGCAAAAAAAACCGAGCCAGCTCTTCCTTAAGCACTAGTCTATAACGCCAAACGAGACAGCCTCTATAAATTCTGTGTGTGCATGTAAGCATCAAATAGCTATCCTTATAGACAGTTCTTTAGAATACTAGCTTTAGTATGTACTATATAAATGATGTGGAAATTTTATAGTTAGTTGCTAGCTAGAATCATTAGAGATGTCCTAATAAACCTTAGGAACAACTTGTATAAACCGGTGCTGAACACAGTGCAAGGCATACGTAACTTGTATAAACCGGTGCTGAACACAGTGCAAGGCATACGTGCTTTCTGCGTAGTACACTTTCCGGACGGGAATTTGAAAGAAGAGGAAAAAAGAGAGAGAAAAGAAAGTAGATTGGTTGGCGATTTGGCGTACATTCTTTCTGTGCATGCAACAGCTCTGTGCAAGGCTGCAACTGCTCCCAGTTTTACTGTACAATCGGCCGGCCATGTGTGCCAGTGTTGACTACGGTAACTCTGCAGTCTGTACACCACTACTACAGTGCCACCAGTACACATACACACAGTATAGTTTTTACCGTAGCAATCAACATAGCGTTACGTAATTGAAGCGTTGAACGAATCCAAACAAACGTGTACAGGCTACGGTGGGAGATTCAATTTTTTGCCACTCTTAAGATTGATCAATTCACTCTGTCACTTACATGTAGGGTCACCTGAGTCACTGACAATGAGCCCGAGTGACAAATCTGTGTTGCCACTCGAGTCATAAGAGTGGTAAATAGTTAAATTTTCTGGCTACGGTTTGTTAAATGATGTTTTCTTCGTGGGGAATAAGTACGCGTTCAGTGCATTGTTTAGTGGCAAATCGCGTAGACGGCGCACGTCTTTTAAAGATTTGACCTTATAAAGACAAAACAAACAGGTGTTTAGCAATACAAAACTGAGGACAGATGGACTAGCGAAGCCTACGAGAGATGGGCCTAACAAACAAAGCATGCATGAGCATGAGATCCTCAGGATAAGCACAAGTTACAGTGAAGCTAGCCTGCAATAATCTGACCAGTGTTGTGTCTCCAGACTGACTTGTACCTTTCTTAATTGAGTCTGGGATAAAAGAAATCACTGCAGAATGGGTCCCAATAATTGAGGCATTTTCAATGCCTTCTGTACATCACAGAAACCATTCCTTAAACAGGTCAAGTGCCTGTATCTCTTCCATTTGTATGATGCAGGGTCCAAGGGAGCACAAAACAGACAAAAAAGTGAGATTCCCAGTGATGATTAGCTGACACCCGGATTCTTTAATCTACAGGATGCGCAAGCTTATAATCAGAAAATAGCAAAGAGAAAACGTTGGGATTGTACGGTTATACAAATAGAAAAACCAGGGTAGATTTTAGCAGCTTGTCTATATTCCCGGTCTGTTGATTTGAGTAATCATTTACAAGGACAATTGTGGACAATCAACAGCTCAAAAGGCAAACTAGTTGGTGAAAACCTGATTGCAAAGGTGCCGATGCATCAATGCACAACAGGCCTTGCCGGTTGCATGCAGTTGCTGTTGCTTCAGTCCTATTATTGTTATTCCATCTTAATGCTTGAGCCAATAATTTCTAAGCTGAGACATGTGCATAAGTATCTCGTCTCGGCCTTGGTTGGTCACGCTACTCGTCATGATCCAAGGAGGTGCTGCCTCGAAATATTCACGAATCAAGTTTTGGAAGTATTCTACATTTTCTTCTGGTCTCCTGCCACCATTTTTCTTCTTCTTGCGCTTGTCACATTTCGTGAACACAAGTGTCATGGGGACCTGAACAAATGGAACATAAGAACATTAAAATTGAACAATATCAAGATTTATTGCTCAACTAACTAGTATCAATTTTCTCACATGTTTAAAGTAACAATAATGAATGTTTGATGCGGTAGTAATGGTATGCACATTGCAAGTTGCAAGTTACAGAACACATCTATAAAAACAGTCGGACATCTTCAATCAGATTTAGGCACCAACGCATCAAGAGAAATAAATATGCGAGACAATAATGCGATCTTTGGATCTTGCCTGTTATTACGTGAACATAAGGCCAATCCATTACTGTGTGTCCGAAATACAGCCGATGTTAATGGATGTCCTTGGGACCAGGCTCAAGCCAACATAGGTCCTTGTCTAAAGAGGAGTATTTTGCACCGAATTGCAGCAAAACAGGAAAGATGGTGGTCGAAACTAGAAAGGCAAAATAATGGTCGTGGGGGTAAGGCAGAAATAAAAGGACAGATGAGCTTCAAGGGCACTATTGATTGATATTAACTCGGTAGGACAAGCGGTCCAAAGTCCAGAGTTGAGATTCAGGCCTTGTTGCAAAGGGCGGGTGGGTGAGTGGGGACACTGCAATATTACACAAGGAATGAAAAGAGAATTAGCTCCAGGACATGAAAAAAGCCATGAAGCTAACACTATGTAGACTTCTTGGTCAGGTACTACCATGTTTGTCAGACTTGTCTTTACCAGGACCTCTACTTTGTATTGCCAAGTTATGAACTCCCAGAAATGAGGTAGGGAATCCGGAGTCAAGCTGCACTCTGCAGACTTGGTTGGGTTTTGAGACAGATATTTGAACACTATCCAAAATCCAAATAGCAGGCTACATTATAAGCCCCAATGGCAGCATGCAGCAACAGAGAGCCCATTGCATGTTCCTTTCCTAAATAACTAAAATATTTCATACATACATATCATAATTAGAAATTCGTTAGGGACCTACAGATATTTATCTTCACTATCATGAGTCGGAGGTCATGTTTGGCACCTGATCTTCTGCATTTAAAAGAGTAAGCTTCAAATTAACTAAAGTAGACTCATAGCACTTGACCTACTTGGTGGAAATCTGTTCTTAAATGATTGGGCCCAGTCCTAAAAGCCAATCGTGAGAACATTTGCCATGGATATCCTTTTACAAAATATGAAATGTTGATAAAGAAAAGTTTGAATACAACTTTATACAGACTTCGCAAACGAATCACATTTATTTTAGGCAAATATAGGACAATTACCTTCATGTTTCTTCAGACGCACTCTTGTTCATTTGGAGTACTCTATCAAGCCATTTGTTTTTTTTTTCTTGTCACTCCTTTCTAGCAATGGTTTTGATTTTTGGATTAAACTGTTACAACTTCAAGTATTTCACTTCATGCAAGCGTTTTGTTTTATTCCTTTGCCCTCTAAGCGTGATTTTCAGTAACATCACATGTGACCACAACTTGGAGTTAACTTCATGTTTCACCATGTGTGCTACAGTGAGGTATATTACATCATCTGAAGATGACAATTTTGTCGAATCAATTATCTCCAGGTTTGAGCTGCCTCATCTTGACATGGTTTTTGCACTCCTATAATTGTTGTTGTTATGAATATTATGTGTATATTCATGAGGCCTAAAGGGCACTATATATATAGAGAGTCCAAGAGAATAAACAGAGGAATATTGTATATACAGATAAGAAAATCAAGGCATATAAGAAAATGAATAACAACCCTATTATATCTTTAACACCTCATCAAACTCATGGTGGATCACACATACTAAGATTAGCGAGAAAATACAAATATCGCGTTCTAATTGTTGCTTCGTGAAGCAGTCAGCAAGCTGTAACTCTGATGACACAAACTGTAGAGTAAGAACTCCCTCCTGCACCTGTGAGAGAGTGTATAAAGCATCTACACCAATTTGCTGTGATCACAAGCAAACTGATAGCACCTGCACTGTCAGACATAATTGTCGTAGGTCCCCTCACAAGTATTCCAAAGTCTGCAAGTAGCCACCTCAACCAAGTAATCTGTTGTCACTGCTACCATAGCTCTTAACTCAGCATCTGCACTCAAACGGGAAACTGCAGTCTGCTTTTTTGTCTTTCAAGCAATCAAGGAGGAGCCAAGAAAAATACAGTTAGCAGAAAAAGAACGACGATCAGAAGGATCTAGCCCAGGTCGATCAGAGTACGTCTGAAGCTGTAGTGAGGTGGAGCTAGGGAAAAACAAGCGACGAGAGATTGTCCCACGCAAGTAGCGACGAACACGAAGGAGGTGACTGTAGTGAAGATAAATAGGACGAGCCATGAACTGACTCAAGATATGAATAGCATGAGTAATATCAGGGCAAGTGCTCACAAGATAAACCAGGCTCCCGACAAGATGACGATAATGGGTAGGATCTTCAAGAAAATCACCATCAATAGCACGAAGTTGAAGGGAGAGCTCCATAGGAGTCTAAGCAGTGCGAGTGTCAGTCAGACCAGACCGATCAAGAAGATCATCGACATACTTCTGCCGGGAGAGGTAATAACCCTCAGACGTGGAAGAAACCTCAATCCCAACGAAGTACGTAAGCAAATCAAGATCAGTCATCAGAAACTGCTCACTGAGATGCTTCTTCACATATGTGATAAATGAGGAATCGTCACCAGTAATGAGCATATCATCCAAATATAGAAGTAGTGTCCTAACTCGAGGTGAGACATAGACAAAAGAGTAGGATTATGGGCACTAACAGTGAAACCGACAGCGGTAATCGCTGAGGTGAAACGCGCAAACCAGGCACGAGGGTCCTGTTTTAGGCCATAAAGAGCACGGCGGAGACGACAGACACGACCATTTGGAACAGAATACCCAGGTGATGGCTGCATATAAACCTCCTCATGCAAAACACCATTAAGAATAGCATTCTTAACATCCAGCTAAGAGATAGACCATAACCTGTAGTTCGTTTCATGGAGCTTTGTTCCCGAGAATGGGATCGTAGCAGATGGAATGGAAACCATCGGTAGGCGGCGCTGGACGACGCGGCGACCAAGGCAACGAAGTCTAACAGGCGGCACTGGACAGCGCGACGGTTAGACCAACGCTATATATTTTTTCTCTTTTTTTCTTTTCTCTCTCTTTTCTCTCTCTCTCTTTTACAAAACTACAAAAGTAAAAGTCGTCACTTCGCTTCAACCGAAGCAGACGTCCGACTCACTCGGGCGTCGCCGAGGTGACGAGCGAGCGGACGGCGGAGCGGGTGGCTGACGAAACAGCGGCCAGCTGAGCGGCGGCTTGCAGAGCGTCGATCGGCGGCTCAGCGGCCGTTGGCAAAACGACGGCCGACAGCGATCGAGTGGATCAGGTGGAGACGATGGCGACAGCCCAGGCGGCGGCGACGGCGACAATGGATCGGCCGGATCTAGCGAGCGGCACCAGATTGAGTGAGGTAGCGCCGGATCTGGCGGCGGCGGCTCGGGAGACGGTGGCCCGAGCGGCGGCAGTGGCGGCTTGGGCGGAGGTGGCCCGGGCGGCGGCAGTGGCGGCTCGGGCGGAGGTGGCCCGAGCGGCGGCAGTGGCGGCTCGGGCGGAGGTGGCCCGGGCGGCGGCTCGGGTGGCGACGGCCTGAGCGACAGCGGCCTGAGCAACGGTGGCGGCAACTTGAGCGTCGTCGGAGGCAGCGGAAGAACAAGGTCAGGGTCTTAGCTCTGATACCATGTTATGAATATTGTGTGTATATTCACGAGGCCCAATGGGCAATATATGTAAGAAATACAAGGGAATAAACAGAGGAATATGCCATATATAGATAAGGAAACCAAGACATATAAGGAAATGAATAACAATCCTATTCTATCCTTAACAGTTGTGTCCAAAGAAGACTGGTTTATCCAAGTCCTGTGTTTATTGTGTCCACATGTGTTTATTGTGTCCACAGAAGACTAACTTACGTGCCGATTTATCTGTGGCCTTCTTAGAAAGCTTGATGCATGTGCTCTTTTATTATTCATGGTGTTTTTAGATGACAGCTCAACCTAGAGAGAATTGATTTAACAAAATTGCCCTCGCTATAGCGCATAGGGTGAAAGAAAAAGCAAGGGTTAGGAAAGTAAACTCCAAGCTGTAGTCACTTATGATGCTGTGATGTTGTCGAAAATTGCACATATAGGGCAAAGCAATAAAACAAAATGCTCGCATGAATTGCCCCACGAAAAGCACTACAAATGTGTACTTGAAGTTGTAGTTTAACCCAAAATTAAAACCATTGTTGTATTTGCTAAAAAATGAGTGAAAGATAGAAGGGGAAAAAACAAATGGCTCAAATAGAGTGCCCTAGTCCTAGAAAACCTAGAGTGCGACTGAAGGACAAACATAAAAGGCTCAAATAAAGTGCCCAATCCAAAGAAGCATGAAGATAATACTCCTATAACGGATGTGATTCGTTTGTTCTTTCAGAAATCTGTAATAAAGTTGTTGTATGTTAATATGAAGCTTGAATGTATTGCAATGGCCCATCGGGCTTATATAGTACAAGAACACAAATCCTAAAATAATAGGAAAAGACCTAAATACCCTTAACAACCCCTCAAATGTAAGACGTATGCAATAGCATTGCATTTGGAAAGGTTGTCACTAAAGTAGGGAGAATCTGAAGTCCGAGTCTTTGTCGTCATAGCGTGCGGCTCTTGGAAAATTGTGATATCGTCCTATCTGGAATCGTGCGGCAGCCCATAAAGCACAAAGTGTAGGGCCGAGAAGGTAGAGCTAAGCGGGAGCAAAATCGACCGCGGTAACATGACAAAGAGGATATGAAAGGTGATACAAGTAGAGCGAGCTGCCAAATCAAGCCGAAGAGGGAGATAGAAGCATTGCGGCACAGATCGAAGCCCGAGACGACGGCGACGCAGTGCACACGAAGGGCAATGGAGGCGCGGTGCACAAGAAGCGCGGCGGCCTTAGAAGCTCGTGCAGTGACTCAAAAAGAAGCAACGGCATCATAAAGGCTTCTACGATCTATAGCGACTCAAGGAGAAGAGCGGCGGCTGAGGCTATACAAAAGGAAGGAGAGGAACACACTCATCCGAGAGGATAGACTGTGGTTAGCAAACCAATCAGCTAATTGATAGGGAATTTGTGGACTCACACTGCTTTGACAAACTGAAAGAGATACTACGGATATGAATGGACATAACGGAAGACTCAAAAGGAGAAGACTCAAAAGGCAACAGATACTAGCCGTAGAAAAGTCAGCACAATAATAGTACTATACCTTCATATTCCCCTCCTCTTCTCTCTCTTCACCCCCTCACTCCCTCCCGTCTCTCTCTGCCTTTCTCCCTTTCTCTCTCCACCACTCGGCCGGAGAATAGAGAGGAGGGAGAAGCTGGAAGCGGAAGGAGGCGGCGGCCAAAGGGGCGGCGCGGAGCAGGGGCGTGTGTGGGGGACGTGGCGTCGGCAAGGAGGCCGGAGCCGGTGCGGGCGGCCATAGGAGCGGCGGCGGCGGGATCCGACGGTGGTGGCTATGGGAGCGGCGGCGGCGGCCGGGAGGAGGGTGGGAGGCCCGAGGCGGCAAGGAGGGCGCTAGGGGAGACAAAGTGGCGGTGAGGAGGGCGCCGAATCTGGCGGTGGGGAGGCCGGATCCGAGCTTGCCGGCGATGGAGACGGCTGGATCCGAGGCGGGCGAGTCGTAGCAACCGGGAGGCGACGCGGTGGCGCCGCGCGTCGGGAAGGAGCTAGATCTGACCGGATCTGGCTAGAGGAGATAGCTAGAGAAGGTGATGGCGCCGGATCAGCGTGAGGTGGCCGGAGCGGTGGGCGGCGGCGGCAACGGCCAGGAGGAGGTGTCGGCGCAGGCTTGGGCTACCGGAGGCGCAGGTAGCCCAATGCGGCTCCACGGCAGCAGAGGGCCGGCGTCAACAGGAGATGGGGCAGATCTGAGCTCGGCGGCAACTAAGACGACCGGATCCGGACTTGGCAGCGTCAGAGGCGGCTAGATCCGGGCGGCGGCATGGCGTAGAGGCACACGCGGACGCGACGGCGTGTTGGTGGTCAGGCAGAGGCGCAGGTAGAGGAGGGAGACGCGGTGGTCGGTGGATGGCCGCCTCCGGGATTAGCTCCTCCCAGGGGCAGCAACGGAAGGTTCAATCGGAGGTGAGCTAAGTTTGAAATCTAAACTCTGATACCATGTTAATATGAAGCTTGAATGTATTGCAATGGTCCATGGGGCTTATATAGTACAACGACACAAACCTGGAATAATAGGAAAAGACCTAAATACCCTTAATACGGTAAACTTCTACCAATATTTCAAAATTTGTAAAAGGTTATTCATGAAAAATATTTTCACAAGTGATTTCTGGACTGTCTCTGTCTTTGAAGAATGGGCTTCTATCGAGTATGTCAAACAACACTTGGGGGTTCTGAGTGTATTTTAGCCAATTTGAAGGGGCTCACTGTTTAATGCAGAAGATTTAAAATGCCTAACATTACCTCCGGTAGTCCAGTTCATGATAGTGAAGGCATTTTTTTAGAACTGTGGAGGTAAATATTTGCATTACCTGATAAGTCATTGATGAATTTCTAATTATGCTTACTGCAAAGTATGACATGATACACAACACCCTTTGTGACTCAGAAGACTTTATAAGAAAAGGATAGATTATTGACTGAATTTCTAATTATGTTTTTGCAAAGTTTGACATGATACATGCCCTTTGACTCAGACTTCAAAAGAAAAGGATAGATTATTGACTGCTTAAAGAGTATAATCCACTGTTGACTGTTGTAATCGGCAAAATTGGATATATGCCACTTCAAACACGGCAATGGGCAAAATGCCATTCAGTTTCATGAAATTGGATATATGCCACTTCAGTTTCTCGTTCCTTTGATATATGCCATTTTCTTTAGTTCCAATTTCCCATCTTTTCTCCTCTTTTCCAATTTTTTCCTCAACTGAATTTCCTGAAATGCCCTTGCTCTTTCTCTTTCTTTGGTTGTATCAAATGAAACAGATAGTCATTTGAGACCACCGAACCAGCTGAGATAAAGTCATTTGAGACCACCGAACCAGCCGAGCTCTTTGCCATGGTCACTGCCACACGCCGCCGAGCTGCTCGCCGTTGTCTCCATTGCCCCGCTGCCGAGCTCCTTGCCGTGGCCACCCGCTCTGTCCAAGAAGTCCTTGTTGCTTGCTGCTGGGCATATGCTTTGTAGTCTTATATTTGGTGAAAGAAGTCCTTGCTGCTGCCTGCTGGGAATATGGTCACCTCTGTATCAACACGATATGGTTGGTTTGGATCAATCCAATCAAGGCAAGGGCAAAGTGGGAAATTCAGTTGAGGAAAAATGGAAAAGAGAAGAAAAGAATGGGAAATGGGAGAAAGCTAGAGAAAGTGGCATATATCAAAGGAACAAGAAATTGGAGTGGCATATATCCAATTTCATGAAACTGGGTGGCATTTTGCCGACTGCCATGTAATTTGTTTCATCAAAAATTCAGAACCAAAACAAAGCTTCAAGTGGACAGGCACACATCTGTCAATGTGATGGGTGAATAAATTAATTAATTTAATGTGAATTTTTCCTAACAAGATGGACTAACATCATTGATACACATTAGGGTGTGTACAGCTAAGAAGGCTATAAAGTAGGGGTCTCCCCGAATGTTTTCCCTTGAAAAAAATGTTAAAGAGGACTGTTAAGAAATGTTTGTTCAGACTGTTGCTAGAATCATGTATGCTTAAGCATTCAACTTGACATATTGACAAATTTCATCCTGCGTTTAGATTTCCATCAATCTTCTTTCCTGTTGCGAAGATCAACTAGAGTTTCTCCTAACAATTTCAAATATCACTCCTAAGTCCTAACACTGATATGGAAGAACGAATGAAGGTATAGTCACTTGATAAATGAAGGCTTAGTTGTTTGAGAAGCATGTATTACCTTGTTTTGACCAAGCCAACTAGCATAGTCAAGATCAATCTTCTTAGCAGGAATACTTGCATCTATAAGGAGAAAAACTGACACCAAATTCTCCCTGCTGAGGAAGTAATTTCTAGTAAATTCATCCCAATTAGTACGAGCTTCCTGTGGTGCAGCAGCATATCTGTTTGGTACAAGCTCTAGTTAAAACCAGAAAAATGGAGAATATTTCACCAAAAGTACAGGCTCCAACCAATGCAGTGTATATTTTCTAGTCTCATGAGTCCATGTCCCATTGTTTTATGTATGATTAAGGACAGATATTTTTGTTATCTGGCATAAAGAAGGTTTAAGGAGATTCAACATACATAGTATTTTTCACATATCAAGATCTAAATCAAGTTAATAAAGATAATGGGGAATGCACATGTTGCATTCAATAGTGTGAAACATTCTTCTAAATTCCCAAATATCAACTAGATTACGAAGCAATTGGCAACCATTTGGTTCCTAAAATTACCTTGCACCACAATGTCTCGAAGACTCAAACTATAGGTTAAAGTAACCCTGTTTCGTCTGCTAAAAAAATAACATTGAGTTAATTAAATCATCTCTCCTTCCTGGCTTCCCGCTAATACTACGTATGCTCTATAAAAATTACCCAGTACGGAATTCTTTCTTAATAGGCTCCAAATAAACTGGGCCTTGGCCTTTGTTCTAAGAAAGGGTATACAGTAGGGCAGTTACTTAACTGGCTGATACTTTAATAAAAATGTAGCTTCATTATTTCAGAGTTCAGTTAAGCTTGTCTATCCATTCCAAGAATATTTATTCTCGTCATGGAATAGTAACATGAGAAGAAAACATGTAATGCCACGGCATCAATTCCCATGTGACATCGAAAATGATAAACAGGCGTAGGAAGAGAAATGGTTAAGTTTTATGGCAACTAAACAGGAGTTTAAGTTCAACAATCGAACAGTTTAGATATGCTCATCTACATGGTTAAGAAAAAACTAGAAAATGGACTAAGAGTAGTAGTGTACCCATAACCAGGCAAGTCAACAAGGTACCAGCTGTCGTTTACTTTGAAATGATTGATACATTGGGTCTTTCCTGCAATAACAAAAACAATTATGGAAATTAATGGAATCAAGATAGAGAATTGGCTTCCTAGTACTGCTATTATGTTTATTAACGTGCTGCTGTAGTATATCTGCAAAGCATAAAAAAGACAGGCACCTGAATTGAGCAGCTGGAAAAAGCCTATGTTATGAATTTCCAAAGAAATTTTCTAGAGAAAAATATTGATGCTAGACAGCGCAATTTCATGTAATTTCAGCTAGTTTATTATTATCCTTAACCAGACAGTCTTAGGTTGTCGCATGGGATGATAGCTCTTAAAAGTTGGGGGGAAAATGATGCTGGAGCTAGACAACACAATTTCATGGAATTTCTGCTAGCCTATTACTATCATCTTTAGCCAGACATTCTCAGATTCTCACTTGGATGGGATGATAACTCTTATAAGTTAAACCTGTGGACTGGCCACCAAAGCACCTTGCATACCAGACCTTCCAAAAGCCCAACAGTACAACAAGCAACAACAACAATAACAAAGCCTTTTGTCCCAAACAAGTTGGAGTAGATTAGGAATAAAACCTTCTCAAGATCAGAGAGTTGAGAGCCTTGAAATAAAAATCTACAATGCTAAAACTCTAAGCCGTACATCCTGCTATATAAACCGAGAACCTAAACCACTACCCCTAACTTTCTTATAGTTCCGGTACGTGGATTGCTAACTTCCATGCGCTCCTATTCAAAGCTAATTCTTTAGATACATTCTAATCCCTCAAGTCTCTTTTAACTACTTCCTCCCACGTCAGTCTTGGTCGACCTCTGTCTCTTCTTACGTTTTCAGTACGCTTTAAAATTCCACTATGCACCAGGAGGTCTTCGTTGGAGATGTCCAAACCATCTCAAGCGATGCTGGACAAGTTTCTCTTCAATTAGTGCTACCCCCACCCTATCACGAATAATATCATTGCCATGCGATCCCGCCTTGTGTGACCACAGATCCACTACAGCATCCTCATCTCTGCTACACTCATTTTTTGTATATGTTGTCTTTTAATCGCCTAATATTCTGCTCCATATAGCATCGCGGGTCCGATCATCGTTCTATAAAACTTACCTTTAACTTTTAAGGGACTTTTTTGTAACACAAGACACTAGATGCTTGGTGCCATTTCACCCACCCCGCTTTTATCCTGTGGCTCACGTTTTTATCAATCTCACCGTTCCACTGTAGCATCGATCCCAAATAACGAAACGTGTTATTCTTAGGCACTACTTGTCCGTCCAATCCAACATCTCCATCATCTGCCCTAGCACCACTGAAATCACACCTCATATATTCAGTTTTAGTCCTACTAAGTCTAAAGCCCTTCAATTCTAAGGCATTCCTCCACAACTCGAGATTCCTATCAACACCTATCCTACTCTCATCAACCAGCACCACACCATCAGTGAAAAACATACACCAAGAGATATCTCCTTATATGTGCCGTGTGACCTTGTCCATTACTAGGGCAAAAATGTATAGGCTCAACGCTGACCCTTGGTGTAGCCCTATCTTAATAAGAAAATCATTAGTAATACTACCGCATGTTCTAACATTAGTCACAATATTTTCGTACATGTCCTTAATTAGGGTAATATATTTTGTTAGGACTTTTTCTTTTAGAGTGCTCATCACATGACCTTTCTTGGCGCTTTATTATAGGCTTTCTCCAAGTCAATAAACAACATGTGAAGGTCGTTCTTTTGCTCTTTATACCTCTCTATCAACTGTCGTAGTAAGAAAATCGCCTCCATGGTCGACCTCCCAGGCATAAAATCAAATTAGTTTGTCGTTATATTAATCACTTTTCTTAAATGACGCTCAATCACTCGTTCCTAAATCTTCATTGTATGGCTCATGAGCTTAATTCCTCTCTAATTAGTATAACTTCGAATGTCTCCTTTATTTTTGAAAATTGGTACTAATGTGTTCCTCCATCACTCGTTTGGCATCTTGTTCAACCTAAAAATGCTATTGAACAAATTAGTTAGCCAAACAATCGCCACTTTTCCTAGGTTTTTTCACACCTCAATAGGGATGTTATCAGGCCCCAACGCCTTACCCACTTTCATCCTTTTTAAGGTCTCTCTTACTTTCAACTCCTAAATTCTTCGAACAAACCGCCTATCGATGTCGTCAAAAGTATCATCCAGTTCAATCATACTATTATCATTATCGTAGTTGAACAACTTGTCGAAATAATCTCTCCACCTATCCTTGATCTCCCCATCTTTCACCAAAAGTCTATTAGTGTTGTCTTTGATGCATTTAACTTGGTTGAAATCTCTCGTCTTTCTTTGTCAAAATTTAGCCATCTTGTAGACATCATTCTCTCCCTCTTTTGTACTTAGTTTCTGATAAATTTCCTCATATGCCTTACCTCGTGCCTCACTCACCGCTTTCTTCGTATTCTTTTTTACTGCTTTGTATTTATGTATGTTGTCATCGCTCCTATTATGATGCATGTGTTTGTAGTATATCTTCTTCTCCTCAATAGCCTTTTGCACTTCCTCATTTCACCACCATGTGTCTTTTGGTTCTCCTCTTGTCTCTTGGATCACTCTAAACACCTCCGTAGCCACATTCCTAATGCGAGTTGTCACTCCAACAGTACAACAAGAAGCGAATATTTCTTGATAACTATATCACAGTATACACGACCATAGTAAACAAAAAATAAATCATCTAGGAGAAAGAACCATCACTATTTCCATCTATGAATGGTATTGAACAGCCAAATGTAGGACGGAAAACGCATGAGGTTTGCACAAAAACCAAAACTGGAACCACCTAGAAACACAAGCCCACTTTTACGAGCTCTAAAAGTACTCGCAAAGCCAGCGTACCAACTAGATAATCGCCTCCTAGCAAGTAGGAAAGAAAGGTCTTATCTTAGCAACTAAACCCTAAACCCCAATAGCACTGTATTTATAGTACTATCCAATAAGGCAACAATCCCAAAAGCATAACTTACCAGGCTTCTTGGAGGTGAGCGCGAGGCGCTTGCGGCGGACGATGGAGTTGAGCAGCGATGACTTGCCGACGTTGGAGCGGCCAACGAGCGCGAACTCCGGGAGCCCGTCCCTGGGGCAGTCATCGGGGCGCACGCTGCTCTTCACGAAATCCGCGTCCACCACCTGGGCGTCGCCGCGTGCGTACGGGCCCAGCACTATGTTGGAGCCCTTGAGAACCCGTGCGGTCACGGCCTCCTCGTCCCCCGCGGCCACGCTCGCCCCGGGTGGCACGAAGAGCCGGTCGAGCGGGAGCTGGACCTGCACGTCCCCGTGGGGCTCCTCGGCGTCGGAGTGGTCTACGGTTTGGGGGGCCGCGAGATGGGAGAGCGCAGAGTAGCAAGGCGAGAGGGGGCGGCGGGGTGGGAAGCGGGAGGGGCGGAGGAGTTGGGTGGTGGAGGGGAAGAAGAGAAGGCGAGGGAGGAGGCGGTGGTGGAGGAACATGGCCGGCGGCGGCGGTCGGGGATTTGGAGGCGGCGAGAAGCGTGCGGCGGGGTTGGGGAGTGGGAGTGGAAATCCGAAGTAACAGGGAGAAGTGGATTGGGTGGGTGGGACCGGAAGGGAGATTGTTGTACCTTTGTGTGTGAACCGTCCGATCGAAAATTAGACGGCTTTGATTGTATTTTCTTTGGAATGCAGGAATTTCACGTGAAAATTTTACAAAAGTTTCATACGGGAACAATTTGTTCCAAGCGGGGCGATTTGATTACCCAAACAGTGAGCTAGTGCCCATCACCAGCAATGGGACCCGAACAGCTAAAACGAAAAAGCAGGTTAAGGAAATTTCTACAGGAAACAAAACCTCTACAATTCCCTAATAATCCCTTGATCCAAACGTTCCTTAATAATCTTTTGACCCAAACGGGCCCGAACATTGATTCGGCATCACTTAGGCCATTCTCAGTGGAGAGTACATCATGTAAAATGAAATGAAACATGGATGAAACATCCATCCTCAATGCATAATTTCATTCTATTGTTTCATAGATATTTAATTTCATGACTCATATAGAGTTGGTAATCGTGTCAAGAGAGTTTCATCTAGATGAAACTCACTTCTTCTCTCTCTTCTTAAAAATATTGCCATATCATCAAAAATACCTATGTGGCAGCCTATTAAATGCAGATGAAACTCCCACTGAGACTGGCTTTATGCCTTCTCTTTCGAGGGGGAAAAAGAAAAAAAAGTATCCAAAAACATCATTTTGTACCGCTTAACTCCATAGGCCCTCATTTGGTTTTTATACGAGAAACCAATTAGCTGTGATCGTTTTAGCTTCAGCTTTTAGCTTTCGGCTTATTTTTCACTATTCATAAATTTCGTCTTTTTCTGAACTTTTGGCTTTTTGTTGAGCTTTTTTGCTGGTTCTTTTTTCGTATTTGTTTGTATTATACGTAATAGGCTAACATATTTTTTATTTTTTTTGATTTTTTCAAATTTAATTATGCTAAATAAGTCTCTGTCAGCTACAGTGCTTTTTCAGCCAGTTACAATGCTTTTCAGCCATAAGCCATCAAAAATAAGCCTAAATAATCACCACCTAGGAAGTGTGTGTTTGGAACGAAAAAATTTTGAAGGAAAAAAAATGAAGGATTGCATTCCAAAGGAAAAATCCCTATGAGGGTTTGGATCGTAGGATTGCATTAGACAAACATTTTGGAACAGTAGAGTTTCCTATAAAATTTGGAAGAAATGAAACGTGAGCATTAACCTCGTATATTTTATTCCTTTTGAAAGTTTCAATGCACATTCTCTCCCTATCTCTTCTATGCTATTTAAGAAACATTTCTCTTCAAGTTTGCTTTTTTTTTTGTGGAGCATCCAAATACCACTTTTGAGAGATTCCTGCATTTTGATTCTTGTAGTATTTCACTTTGCATGACATTGAATTCCTGTTTTTTATGTTCTTATGTTTTTCCTGGGTTTCAAACGGCCGCACGGTGATTCAATTAACCTCCATCTGGACCTCTTTGCAATTTATTCTAAACTTTATAGTTGGCAGATATTATTATATGGAGAACTAGTCTATGGAGGGAGGGCCTCACCCTAATGCCCAAGGTTGTCAGAATTGTGATTCTGAATCGAATCGGATGTTCTTTGGTAGGATCGCAAATCGTGGAATTAATGTAGAATCTAAGATCGTATCTAATTCTACCAAAGAAACATTTTAAAAATATACAATGTATTATAACACTAATGTATTTTTAAAATTATATCTTTTGAACATTTTTTATAAATTGTAAAGTAAAGATAAGATCATGTGTTATTTTATGATAATTATAGTGAATATAAAGAGAGAGAAAAGTTAAAATTTTTAATTAAAAGGAAGTATACAAGTAATTATTTGTAATAAAACAATAGAATCGAATAGGATCATATGAAAATTTTGATCATAATCCTACAAAAAGTTTAGATAGAATCGTAAAAACATTAAGATTCTACCATATAATCGATTCGGTTTAGTCAATCTTAAATCGTAAAATTTTAAGATTGTATAACAAAATCAAGATTTTGATAACCTTGCTAATGCCCCTCATCCACTGATTTCCTCTTGAACAATGGTGGATGAGGGGCTTCAGGGTGAGGCCCTTTCCATAGAAAAGCCTTCCTTATTATATGCACCGCGTAGCAGCCAGCTTAGCACCTTTTCCTGTGATAGTAGTAGATCATTTGGTGCCCTTCGTGGTAGTGTGGTACTGATACCTACATATACTAGTAGTGTGCCCGTGCTAACGCTACGATAAAATACAAAACAAGATAAAATTTGTAAAAAATAAAACGAACATTCAGATTCACGTCTCATATATTGTATAACCAAATTTTTTTTTTGAACCTTGAGTGTGTTGTGCGTCCTCCAGGCAATATTGACGCCGCAATACCGGAAGTTGCCGTTGCAATTGCTATTAATCCCTTTGAAGCCCTTGCCCGTGCGTTGCAACGGAAACCCAAACAAGATAAAAGAAGGTAACGCTAACGCTACCGTGCGTTACAAATTTTGTCATTTTGAAGCCCTTTTGATCACATATGAAGAAAAGAAACATGACTAAATAAGATTAACTTGGGAGTCATTTTACATCCTGATAAAAATTTATGAAGCATTCTATTACCGAAGGTAGTTCAAACCTTACATAACAAA
Organism: Dendrocalamus latiflorus; assembly: GCA_017311315.1. NCBI lineage: Eukaryota > Viridiplantae > Streptophyta > Magnoliopsida > Poales > Poaceae > Dendrocalamus > Dendrocalamus latiflorus. Next base: position 23,627,452 of record CM029648.1, on the reverse strand, counting down.
ATAATATATAGTAAAGAACAAACAAATGCAATCATTTTTTATGACCACATGTGCCTTTCAAAGCCTACTCCCCTATAGAAACCTTATGTCTATGTGTTACAAAGGAATTGCAATGTACTGCGAAATCAAGCAAATGCACTAAAACTATACAATTAAGAGCAAAATTCGAATGACGGCATGACGTATGTACAGACTATAATAAAATTCAAAAATATGATAACAAGTTAAATTAAGAAAGAAACAACATCGATGATTGATGATTACATGAGCAACAGGAAATGGGCACACGAACTATGTACACATGAGCTGTAATATGCAAAAATGCTAATAAACAAGTCTATGTACGCATCTTTTTTTTTACAGTTTAAGTCAATGTATCTATCCAAAATTTCTTGAAGTCCAGTTCTTTCGAGTCAATCGGTTGTTTTGCATCACTTCTATATGCTTCCATACTGAGCCTCTACATAAGTAGATGTGGCATATAGCATCCATACTATGTTTGGCATATAAATGATTCAACAGTTCGTTTCCCTTTCTTTTAATTCATTTCTCCTCTCCACCTTTTCTCCCGTAGTGGAAATGCACATGCCTAGTGAAGATATATCTATTTAGAAGCATCATCACTATGACTCCCTTCAGCGGGTAGCTCGATGGAGTGCTAAATAACTGTGTTGCGGATATGTTGCTAAACAGTATAATCTTGTAAAATTTCAATTAAGACATGAGGCACTATGACTGCAATTCTTTTTGCCATGATATACTGCATCAAAAATAAGGTGAAAGACAATGAAAAGGAGAAGCAAATGCAAACAACAGATTGAGCATTTGGACAAATTCTATTGTTCTGCTTTCTACTGGGGAGCAGACAGCCAGCAGTTGCAGTTGTGATAAATGAACACTTAAGTACATGAGCATGGGGAACTACAGTTGCCAGCATAATCATGCTGCCCACACAGAAAAACACTTTTTTTTTGTTCTCTCTCAATGACTACAATGAACATGCTGCTCTCCAACTTGTAAAGTCATTTTCATTAGAATGCCCTCTTCAGCATGTTGTTCAAGTCATTTTTCTTTTACTGCCTCACCGGTATGCAGCTTTCCCTAATTCTGTACACCTAAACGGCCATCTCCTCACCACTTTTGTTGAGAATAGTGGCTAGTGATCTTCACCATGACAAGAAAATAGACAGCAAGGGTAGAAGTTGTGTAGTACAGATTAAAAGAAGGCACAAAAAGGTCAAAAGCAGCCAAATTTAGTGTTAGGCATTTCCATGCTGAACTCTTCATGCAAGATAATTTAATTATGGTTACTGTTCATTTGTGATATGGAATATCAACTCCATCTTTTGGTATGCTTTGCCAACCGTTTGGTAGATCCATGATATTTTCACTATTTAAGATACCAATGGCACTCCAGAATGCAGTATCTCAAGGAAATTTGTGTTGGCACCAACACACCAGTTTCTACGATGGACCGAATGCAAAGCTTTTGAATTTTGTTTCTGAATCAAGCGGCATTGCCTTTCTATATTATCGTGTGCTGTAAATTGAGTATTGAGGCATTGAAAGTCTAAACACACTGAACATGGAAATATTAGACACACTTCACCAAATACGTTTATGAAAACATATCTCTCGATCTTTCTGTTACTTTATCCTGTTAATAGACAGTTCCTCCTAGTTTAGAACTCTACTAAAACACTACTATATAAATAAACCAAACAGCCATGGTGTTGTGTATATTCAAGACCAAAAAAAATCAAGCGAGACCACAAAATAAGAAACTGATCGTTGGCATACCATAAAAGAAGAAGCAAATAGGCACACAGAATCAGGGCTTCAGAAATGTATATGTATCATATTTCCGTTGCAGAAATAGCTTGTTGAGGAGGATCAATTTGCCAGCTATCATCTTTATCGCTCAAATGTGGATCATCACTCCTTAAAAAACACCTCCCTAACTGTAAAATTACCTGGATATCAAAATTTAGCAATGAACAGTTGAGCTGAAAGAGTAAAATTGTGGTGACATTATTATCATAAGCCATGATAAATTCTCATACTAACGGGGCATAAGAACACTACCATCAGAGCAGCCAAGTTGTCCTTGTTTGCTTCGGCGGCTTTCTTCAACTCCTCAATGTTAATGTTACCTTTGGAATCAGTTCGAATAGTAACAATCTTCATTCCACACATAGCAGCACTTGCAGGATTTGTACTTTATACAGGTATAGTAAGATACCTCAATGCACTTCTCTCTTGACTTTGAAGAAAACAAAGAGATCACATCGTCCATGAGAGAACGCAAGTCAAAAGGCACTGCCTCAAGTTCCAACTTTCCAGCTTCAATCTTTGCTCGATCAAGGACATCATTTATCAGTGTTATCAATGCTCTGCCACACATCTGAGCAGTCTGAGCATAATCCTTCTGAGTCAGGGTCAGATCTGTCCCCAAAAGCATGTCCAGCATCCCTACATTGGAAGGTAGAATTCTTAGATTGCCACACCATTGGATTGGAGATTATGTACGTACCAAAAAGAACAAATTAGTACCAAGGACACCATTCATAGGTGTTCTGATCTCATGTGATACAGTTGCCAGAAACTGCAAATAGAAAAAACTGATATAAACATATAATCCATATGCATGCAAGAAACCTTAATAACAAAAAGCACCCAAATATATGTCAAACCTGAGACTTCGCAACGTCAGCAGCTTCTGCTTGAGTTTTGAGCTCTGCCATCTTTCTACAATCCTCTGAAACTTTGTCATACCGAGACAATGCAGCACAAATTATATACCCCACAAGCATCCATATGACTAAAGTTCCCAAAGGATTAGTTATACACAGTAATTATCTATGCAAGATTGCAAGTAGCTTAACAGCATAGCAAATGGACAGAGTGGTGCTTGTTTACCTAGTAAGCCATAGAATAGCTCCATATCTCTCCATAACGTCACCAGATCTTTCTCCACTATCTCCGTCAGAGTAGAGTATTTGGCCGGGTCCAACAAGGAAAATTCCTGCAGCCTCTGCAATAGAAAATCAACTGATCAGAAGGGAAAAAAATCACCATGGACTCCCCCCGCCCCAAAAAAAACAACACTTTAGCTAGTGAAGCTTAATACTGCTGGTTGTGGTGTTGGGTGCAGGGTTTGATATAAATTGGGAAAGTCTTTTTCCATACTCCTGCTTTTGAGCTGTCTCATTGAAGATAGGAAGCTCGGTTTAAGTCCAGCAAATCCAAACATATGGTTTGTTTCAGTATCAATATCCAGACCTATTCCAAAGTAGCGTTATAAACCAGAAAAGGAGAAAGGTGCGGGATCAGAAAATTATGGAACACGAAGCCCAGCTCTGCACTAATCTATGTGGAATTGTAGACCATATCACATCTACATGACATAACTATAATGAACTATGTGATTTTATGTTGCATAATTTGCAGCATGAGTAAACACTGCATGAACTTTAGGTAAGATATATCAACCAGAGATGCCCTGGGATTTTCATCAAAACTAAAAGCATCAGAATAGTCAGATCATCAAGCTCAAGATGCAAGCCATGCTTATTGCAGACATGCGACCGACAATACACTACTTCCTAAAATGATGAGCTATTGTTCAGTAGTTACTTACTTACTGCTATGTTTTGTCGTCTATGAAATTATTGGATCTTAATGTGTATTATAGGCATAATAAAGCTAAATAACCATGAGCAACATCGTGTACATCCTGCAACGTTACCTGCTTAATATGGTCCACAGTAGCAACTTGTGCAGTCCTAGGGTCCAGATAATTGCTCTTGTCAAGCTCACCATATGTTGTAATGATTATCTGCAGGCATTTGTCACACAACTGAAATCAACATTCGGCCAGCAAGCACACTCAAAAGAACAATGGCCATTTCAACGCAAAACACTCCTACTTATCATGTGATCAAAGAGAGATCTACCTAAATGTTTTTCCTATTCTTCATAAACTACAGTTCTGTAGTCCCCAAGTCTACTGAATCCAGACAATCCGAAAACATTAGTCGGGGGTAATCTACTTTTAATTGCCTAAGAAGCCAGATTTCTGAAGTCTTTGGTTCACGAATTACAATCCCATCTCAAATTTAACCTACCATTTCCAAATTAACCACCACTACATGTGAGAACACGCAAAGTCGCAGCACATCAGCAAACATAAGTCGGGACAGAGATGCTCACATCGCCGCTGCGGTCGGGAAGCTCGAGGGACACAAGGTGCGCCTTGTTGTACTCCGGGAAGGCCTCCGCGGCCGCGGCCTCGTACACCGCCTCGTCCCCCAGCAGCGCGAGCACATCTGCGCACCCACCCAACGCACTCGGTTAGGAGCCAAATAACCACACGGAATGGAGCCAAAATTACGCAGAGGGATCAGAGGAGGGGGGAGGGGAGAAGGGGACGGTTTGCCTTTGGCGACGTAGTGGATCTCGCCGGCGGGGGCGTTGGAGAGGAACCAGACAGCGATCTCCCGCTTCTGCCGGTTCAATTCACCAGTAAGATCCAAGAACCCTGCTTATAGAAATAAAAGGTGCCAGTTCCGCCTCCTCCCCCGCGGCGTGGTCCGCCGCTGCCGACGTGGTGGCGGCAGGCGCGGCGATGGCGTGCGACTCCTCGGCCATCCAGATGTTGCGGAGGAGCTCGTCCATGTTCATGGATCCGAAGTCTTTCCCGGCCCCGCCCAGCGTGGTCTGGAACTCGTCGAACGTCAGCGAGTAGACCGACCCCTGCCGCGCCAGCGGCAGCGGCGTCATCGGCGGCTGCTGCCTCCCGCTCCCTCCTGGGAGATCCATCTCCAATCTCCCACACCTCGGCCACCAAACTCACCAAATCAAAACAGGCCTCAGGAGGAGGTGGCGGCGTGGGGTGGGGGGAGAAGGAGGCGGCGGCGCGGGGTGGGGGGAGGAGGATGCTGCGGCGGAGCGGAGGGGTGGGGGGAGGAGGAGGTGGCGGCGGAGCGGAGGGGTGGGGGAGGAGAAGGCGGCGGCGGAGCGGAGGAGGCGCACGGATTCGGTGGTGGGAGGCAGGAGGCGGCGGAGGAGGAGGAGGGAGGGGAGGAGGCGGCGGAGAAATGGGAGGAGCCGAGGAGCGCACGGGTGGGTTCAGTTGGGGGAGGAAGGAGCGAGGTCGTCGGGGGCGCGTGGGCGTCGGGTGGGTTCCAGTTCAACAATGTGCATGATCCAAATAATTTTGACCTTAGGATTTTCAATGAGTAAGAGAAAAATGCTTGAGGAGAAATCCAGGCCATTCATTTTTATGAAATTGAAACCCTTTGGTACACAAATCTGGGTGGACTTAGATTAGGCATGACTGTAGGGGTGGTTGAGGGGGTGGATTTAGCAAAGAAAATTTTGGTGAATTATAGAGTAGGGTAGATTACAATGCTGATTGTCATGCTGATTCCTTCGATAGTATTAGATCATAATGCAGAGAAGGTGATACGGGGTCGCTCGATCTTCTCGACGTAGGATTGGATACTCACGTGCAGCCTTTCAAATTGTAGCGATCCTCCGTTGTCAATGCAAGAACGAACGCTCTTTAATTCGCAAGATCACACGCGCCGGACTTCACGACCACCAAGCGATAGCCCAATCGCGCTCCCAATTCCCATCGGAAAGGTTGAACGATCTCAATTTGCAAGAACTCTCAAATTTCTCAACTAAATTTTGATTGGAAGCAAAATATCAAAATCATGCACAAAGGCATGAACTCAATATCTAGTCATTATCTGGTAGCCCTCTGTGTTCTCGTCACGTAATGTAGTTCCTGGTTTTCTCGTCCCCCGTTCTGTGACGGCGGCGGCTATTTTAATACCGATACAACCCTACGTGTATATGGGCCTAAACACCAAAACCAATTCGGTCTAAACAAACAAACCGACTCAAATTCTAGGGACTCAAATTGGCTAATAAAATTACATGGCCGACTTGGCCCAAGCTGTGAGCAGTGAACTTTACATATTCCGCATGGCCTTTCTTGTGTCTTGCACTCTCGCATGCATGCGTACTATTGCTGCCATGAAGCTTAATACTTGATCCAGTTTGAAGTCTTTAGAAATGCAGTGCTCGCTCCGTTCAATCCACAGCTGAATAAATTTGATCCATCTAGTATTCCTCGATGACTTTGGCTCCACAGTCTTCAAATTGTTCAAATCTAACAATGCATAAAAAATGGGCATGAGGCAGTATATTATTCTCAACTATAGGAAGAGATGCTTTAAGAAACAAATTCACCTGTTTATTTAAAAATTTGGCTCTCGCTCTAGTCATTGGACCTTTTGGTGTTTCATGAGCACTTGAACAATTTGACGACGTGTTAGTAATAGGGATATCCTCATCAGAAGGTTTTACCATGCTTATTGTCGAAGTATAATAATCTTCGATTTACTACTTTGTAAATACTCACGTTACCAAGGAAAGAGTGCAATATATTACAATGTAGAGGGTCAATAGTCAAAACCAGAATATACATTACATTACAGCTGAATTAAAAAAATAAATTACAAAATCTTTACAAGATTTGAAACTCTAATTGTGGCCCTGTTCCAAAGCTTCTGACGTCAGAAACTAAAAGCCGTTTGGAACACGTTGATTTCTTAACGTAGTTTTTTCTTTGCGTTATTCATAGAGATATAATGGTGTTTATATATATATATATATATATATATATATATATATATATATATATATATATATATATATATATATATATATATATATATATTTCCTTTTTCGTATTTTCATTTGATTAAATATCTTTAAAAAAGCTAACATAGCTTCGGTTCCATTTCATTAAAAAAACCCAAAAACCACGAGGCCAAAGTCGGCTACCCCTATTCTGTGAGGTCCAGTGGCCACTGGCCAGTCCTTTTCGATCAACGTCACCTCTGTTGGTTCCCTGAGGTATGCACCGCCCTCCATCTCCCTCTCATTGTTATCCTCCACTGGTCGCTCCTCCTGATCCCCGTAGGCCATAGTCACCCCTCATCCTATCCTAAAACCTCTTGAAACTGAGATAATCTCTTTCCCTCTTCCCTGTTTTGTGATGAATCTACAACGATGGGATTGCCGTGGTCCGTGGAGGTTGTGAGGTCTCTGCTGTTGTCTGAGTAGAGCTTTGACAAGCCTAATGGTGATGTTGTGACTACGGACTAAATAGTGAACAAGGGGCTACAGGAAGGCCACTAGGGGTTACCTGAAGCCTTGCATACACTAGAAGTGAGGATGACTAATGAATTAGTTGCCTTCCAGTTCTTCCTCCCCTCACAGCTATATATATATGACCTTAGAACCGGATTACAAGAATGCCTTTGCTATGGCTCATAATGCTAAGGGTAAAAATGCCTTTTTTACATGCTTAGTGGGCATCTTGGTCTAGCAGGCCGAATAGACAAAAGTGGGGGCCACGCCTCCTCTCATGGTAAAGTGCTCTACCACCCATAAGCCGAAACTATGTTGCGTTGTTTTTTGGCCCCTCTCCGTCCCTTTGGCCCGTAGGTTGGCAGCCCCGTTGGCTTCGCTCATTGTGGTGCCTGCCGCTTCGTGTTCTAGAGGCGTGGGACATGCGTCCCATTCCCTAACCACAAGATCAAAACTCTAGCCCGTAGACAGGTATTTAAATAATATACAGTAAAATTCAAATGTGGTTCTTTACCTAGCAACATTCTATATGCTTTTCAAGACACAACACTGTATATGATGTATCTTAATCATATAGAGCACAACACTATACTCAAACAAGATCCAATTCTGGTTTTAAGTTGTTTATGCTTCTTACATGTTCAGTGGAGTATTAATCTCTTATGTGGCTAGTTTTGCATACCAAGAATGTCCAACTCAGAATAATGTACAGTCATACAAAGATTAAAAAACAACGGTTTGGGCTTTTCTCAAAGTGATAGAATGAGCTGAGACAATGGTACAAGTCAGCACACCATAATTACAAAGCATATGAGCTTTGAATAGAGAAAGGGGTTTGCTTTTCATATGTTGAATCCAACCAACAAAATGGTAATTTGCAAATAAGATCGATCTATGAATAAACTACAGGGTTGTAAAATGTTGTATTTATGCTAAGTGTACTGCAATTCTTAGCATGCTAAGATTGAGATAGTACCTTAGAGAGAAATTCAAGTAATAACCCACCCAAGACATTCTTTTCAGCATCTTCATATAGATCAGAAGACCATGGGCTAAAATATCAACAAAAGAGTGTTGATAAGGTAAGGCCGACGGGGTGAAAGAGGTGGTCGCTGACGTTGGTGAAGAGGAAACAAGTGCCGTAGGGGAACACACCATTGAAGAGGAAGAAGTCGAGGTGATGAAGTCGGCATTGATGTCGTGGTGGTGGGGAAGGGTGGAGCAGCGTGGATTTGAGGTGGCGAGCAGAGGAATGCAAAAGGGGGAAGAGAAGCAAAATTGGGGCAAAGGGAGAATGGGGAAGAAGCGGGCTTTGGCAGCAACGTGGAGGTGGTGGCCGGTGAGATGGCATAGTAGTAGAGGAGAGAGGGCTAGGTGCAAAGGATGTTGTGGAGGTGGAGAGAGGCAGTGGGCGGCGCTGTGGTATGGAGGTAGTGGTGGGCGGCGGTGGAGTAGAAGAGTGGAGATGGACGACGGTGCTCGGAGTTTGGGAATATAAAAGGAGATGTGGGCTGCGGTTGGTGGAGTGGCAGCGGATGGAGAGCAAAGGAGGGAGTGGAGAAGGGTAGCAGCATGTAACGCCCTAGGGTCCAAACCAGCTTAGGTCTAATCCCATTCTGGATAGGCCACGCACACGTAGCAACCCACTTACACTTTCATGCTCACTTCATGCAAAATGGTTAACTAGAGGTTGCTACTATTGAAAGCCCTAGGATTATATGTTAGTGCTTCTCAAGCTAAACTAGCAAGGTGGGACTAATCCACACCCTCATATACACACACATATGGGCCATCATGTGCCTAATTATATAGGGGTCAAGGTGCCACACGACATGGAGCAGGAAGGCTGTGGCTGTGACCTGTGAGGTCTTGGCGTAGTGGAGTGGAGGAGGCGGTGAAGGATGGCGGGCCGCGGATGGCGGTGGTGCGGGTAGTGGCGCGATGAGGCAATCTGGTGGAGAGATGCTCGGTGAAGGGAGAGAGGGAAGGGAAGAAGGCGATGGACTTGGTGGCTCATCGGTGAGATGGCCTGGCTCACCGTTGGCCAGAGGTAGAGAAGAAGGGATTGAAGGGGGAGAGAAACAATCAGGGGCAAGGAAGAATAAATGCCAGGCTCGATTCATCTAGTGGCGACGAGGATGGACGTAAGGATTGGGACAAGGTGCCTAACAGTGTGAGGAGGGCAGGGGAAAGAGGAGTCAAAGTGGATAGAGGTCACAAAAGAATTTTTTTATGAAGGAAGAGGGAGATAAAAAATATACCACTCATCAGCTCTCTCTTCTACCGCTCCGGTGCGAGCTAGGCCCGTTGATGGGTCAATGGGCAAGCGGTAAGCCAGCATCATCCATTGCGCGGCTTGCCAGAGCCCAAAGAATGCAGCGGGCCACACACGCGCACACTGTGTTGTACAACTTGCCCCACAAATCGCAGCTCCAAACTTTTCAGCCAATCACCAGCACGGCTACAGTCACAGGCAGCAACGGTTACCCGGATCGATGGACCGCAGTCGTATGCCAGAGCTGCCGAGCTCGTATAGTCGTACGTGCATACCGTGCCAAGCCGGTAGATAGACGTGAGATTACCACTGTTGGGCTAAACTCCCTCCACATAGAGAAGAAGCCCAAATGCTAGCCCATAAAACTGAGAGCCTGTGAACCGTTGATTGCTCTCGTGATCAACGGTAATCAACGGTTCAGATGCCTCCTCCTTGGTGAGGGAAAGAAAACCCTAGTTTTCTCCTTTAACTGCTGGATAGAGGGGGGCTGTAGCAAACAACAACACACACACCACAGTGCCACACAACAAAGAAAAAGAGAAGAGAAAAAGAAGAAGAGGAGGAGATCTGTTCCAGCTCGAGCGGTCCTGTGCAGTCTTCATCAAAACATCGATCGGAGTACCAAACGTCATCGGATCGAGCTCAAACTTGGTCAGTATGTTTTTGACTTGATACTCTTCGATTTGTATGGTTTGATTGAAGATTGGAATAGAGGAACATTAGATTTTAGAGCAGTATTCTCAGTTTGGGTTGCAGCAGATTCAGCACTGTGCAGTTTTGATAGATGATCTGTTTGGAGGTTCAAATGATGTCTGATTTGGCTAAAATTTTGACAGCTTGTTAGGGACTCGTGAATCCACGTTTCTGCAAAATTTCACATTATTGGATCTGTGGTTTGCAAGATATGAACTGATAACTGAAGGGGACAGAAACTGTATCTTCTCTGCTTGGCTGTTAGTGTACCTCTTGTTAATTGTGTGTGGTAGTTGATGATGATGCCAAGATTATATCTTGATGATATTGTTGTTGCTGTGATGTACCTCTAGATGTTCTAGAAAAGACTCTTTGTACCCATTGCTGATTATAGTGGAAGATTGGGAGTGGGCTATGCAAGCACCGTAGTTTTTACTCCTCACATCGAGGAGGTTTTTCACGTAAATCGCTGTGCCACTTTGTGCATGTTCTTATTGTTAATTCCGCTATCTATTGGTTGAAGCTATCCTCATTGGTTCACTATAAGTAGAGGTACTGAATTTTTGTTAATTGTAAGGTTCAGCCCCAGCAACCACATCATATACGGCCTAAGCACGCGCCAACACCTGGATAATTAAGTCCACGTAGATAGAGTGACACCGGCACATACGACGCACGTCTTCTCGGCCGGCTTGTGTGCTCCAAACGTCTCCCGCTTCGGCGCTTCCCACGTCCGTAGCGAAGCCAACCCAACCCGTGCCGCACGCGAAGCCTTTCATGTCACACTCGAGTCTCGACATGTGAGTGGCTTGCCCTTCGGCATTGGACATTTGGAAATTGTTATGAAATCTACCAGTTGTGTTTAGTTTAATTAGCACGATATGTTTTCTAGTCTTGATCATCAAATACCAGGTTCCCCTTGTTTATTCATGCTCTCACAGTCCCATGCAAATTTGTTGTGTGATCTCTGAAACTTGTATCAAGTGGCTAAGAATTTGAAAGCTTCAATTACTACGGAGGCGCTGTGAAATTTGTGGTTCAGATGCCAAAAAAAGATTACTTGGGTTGGAAGTGAAAAAATTCATGGAGGAATGGCATGCCATGGGCGAAGAGTGCCAGACACCCGAACTACGGTGAAGAGAGAAATTACTTGTTGGAGACAGCAGCCCTTTCGTAGTAATTCCTTGTTAGCATGCTTGCTGATTGCTTTCATGCTTCCCTGGTTTCTCAGTGTAAATATGTTTTGATTTTCGCTGCCACTATTGGGTCATGTGGAAGCGCAAACTTGGCTACCATCAAAGTATGGATTGTACAGAAATTTATAGGCAGAATCACAGCACAGCTCCTTAACTATAGTTTAAATTTGTCCATTTGGATGATGCGAAATGTGCTTCTTCTAATTCTTTGAGGAGAAATTGCAATGCAGCTTGTGTGCATGCATGCAGTCCAGTGCGTGGGTGCAAAACGCGCATGAGATGGATACATGCATGCGCAAAGATTAGGAGCCATCAAACCAGCATAATAGCCTGATTTGTTTCCAATCCGAAGCCAATAAAGAGGCCTACAAGGCTACAACTATATCTCTTCAGGAGATAAATTAGGAGTTGAGATGGAAAGTGATCAACTGGGAATGCAAGGAATCAAGAAGGCAATGATTTGTTTCTATCTATGCACGTCCATGGATATACACCCCACTACCCCAGGCATGTTTTCCTTTGGCTGGGTGCTTTCCTTTCTTTACGTGATCTGGGGTGGGGCCCACCTGGCAGAGGATGGATGAATGAAGAATAATTACAGGGATAGATGAAGAATTTCTGAAATATGGGACTTGATTGACCAATTCGAAGGCAGGCATGGGACCTAAATAATTTATTTTTAGATCAAGAAGCTATGTTTGAGACTCAGAAAATTTTGATCTTGGCATGTTATTCTTTCACCTTCTTTGTCGATTAATTGTGTTCTTGTGCATGAGCATGCTGTAGGCCGGTTCCAAAGATAGGTCTGAATTCGGGGCTATTTGCAGGTAGTTGCACAGGCAAGAAGGGCATCAAGAATGAGTTATACTTCCATAAAACATCTCTGCAAGTAGATTTTCATATTCTTGCCCCAGAGAGGCAGCTTTTTGAACTTTGTGTTGTCGTCATGATTATTAACTCGACATCTTTCTTGAAGATGACATGTTCTTGATTCATGCTTTGCTTTGCTTCTATGGCTTGGTTTCTTTATTCTCTCTCCATTGCTGAGCTGGGCAGCAAGATTGTCCCAGTTGTGGAAGTGAGGTAATGTCAGTAGATATCATCCAAACGTCACACGCTGTCCATTCCCAAGGATTTGGGACTCCGGAAACTATTATACGAAACGATGTGCAAGTTTTTTCTATGCCTTACATAAGCTTGTTGACTTTATTTAATCCTTTTTTGGTTTCTCCTCTTCTTTTTAGTGGAAGTGTGGAACTATGACGAGGTTTGGTTGTAAACTAAGAAACTACAGGTTTACACGTTTCTTGTCGTTACCATATCTGGTATACCAGGTAAATTCTTTTACTCTGGAAACCGTCCATTCATTAGTCTCGCAACAAGAAAATGTTGAATAAACAATTTGTACAAAAGGCAAAGTTTTGGCAAAGATCCTAGACGAAAAAAAGGCTAAGAAAATTACCATCACTATCAGTATGTACTAATTGCAAAGAGGTTTCATTAAATCTATTTAAAAGAAGAAATAGGAGAAATCCGATCCCGGCCAATGGTTTGTACGAAGTATCTGCTGCCAAAAATATGCAAATTTTGTTCATACTTCATCCTATCTTATTGGTGTAGTTTGTGTTGTGTTCGGAGGACGATTTTGGACTTTCCTTATTTTGTTTTCGGTTTTTAAGGGGAAAAGGAAAGGAAAAAATTACAAAAATTTACAACAGTTTGCACATAGTGAACAAGGCCAGAACCAAGAAATCTGAAACCTTCCAACAGCCATTTGATGTACTACCATTTTGGCATAAGACCATAAGTAAATCATTTCTGTCTTGCATCATAAAGTAATCTGATTAGTAGAATTCAGTCTTATATTGTTAATCATTTCCAGAAAAATCCAATGAAAAAATCAGGATCCTTTCAAAAGGAGAAAATTAGCGAACTTTTGATAAGTTAGTACTATTACAATTTGTCTATCATGCAGATACAGCAATAGAATCCGTAGTACTGTCACGCAAACCTGTTAACACTCTTGATTCACAGATACTCCTCCACATCATCATACCAGACATACGCCCGCGGGGTTCCCGGCCGCTGAGGGCCTCCACGTCGCCCCCAGCGCTCCCTCGGCTGGCGCGTGGCGGAGGATTTTGCGTACGGTTGGGGAGGTATTTTCCCTGTATTTTCCAGAACTTACGTAAAGGTCCTTTTTCCTCGCGAAAAGGTCCCTACCAGTTTTATTTTTTCTAAAAACACCCCTTCACTTCACCGAAATTTCGTATCCTTCGCAGGATAGCGCCCCGCGGTTTTCTAAATTACGTACAGGTCCTCGTTTAGTTACGTACAAGTCCTCAATTTTTTACGAAAAAGATCTTTAGCTTTTCCGAAAATACGCATGTGTCCTCGATTTTTTTTAAAAAGCTTCTCACGAATTTTCGTCTCTTCTGTTTCGGTCAACACGGTGGCTGGCGTGGCGTGCCGCCACGCCTACGTGGCTAGTTGAAAGTATGGCAGAGCGAGAGGAGACTTCTCGACGATGCCTCGACGCAGAGTTTACATCAGATGTTTCTCTTATTTTACTTTGTATCAGTTTTAAGTAATACTTTTACTTTACATCACCTTAGACTAACTAATATTCTTCTTTGCACCACCTTAGAATAACCAATGCTGCCATTTGCACCACGTTTAAGATAGTAGATGATCATCTTGAGCTCGTCGAGCGCTCGCATGAGTGTTGATACGAGGAATGACTAACCAATGTTGATACATGGAATGACTAATGTTCCAGAAGGAAAGTGAACACCATACATGGGAATCGTAAGTTGCCATGCATGAGTGCCTTCCATCCTCACCAAGTATAGCACGTGAGGGAGTATACTAACATCCGGCAAGAACCCGCAGCTTCTCACTGCCTAAATGGCAAAGAAGCTGGACTGTAGAATACAGGCCAGTGATCTGCAGCTAACAGGAAAGGTCCTTTTTTTTCTCGCGAAAAGGTTCCTGCCAATTTTATTTTTTCTAAAAACACCCCTTCACTTCACCAAAATTTCGTATCCTTCGCAGGATAGCGCCCTGCGACTTTCTAAATTACGTACAGGTCCTCGTTTAGTTACGTACAAGTCCTTAATTTTTTACGAAAAAGACCTTTGGCTTTTCCAAAAATACGCATGTGTCCTCGATTTTTTTTAAAAAGCTTCTCACGAATTTTCGTCTCTTCTGTTTCGGTCAACACGGTGGCTGGCGTGGCATGCCGCCACGCCTACGTGGCTAGTTATTTTTTAAAGATGCTGGATTCTACAGCTTCCCAGTGAAGTACTCGTTACAAATTAGGCTCATAAGAGTGTGAGACCTAGTTTCTATAATTTTAAAATATATATGATTTAGTATCATATTGCTTTTAGCCAAATAAAAGGAATGCAATTTTATGAGGTGAAATTCATGTCACTTTTTGAAACATATGATGCATGGATGTGGATGGTATGATAAAGACTTTGGCTAAACACAGGCACGCGTACATTTTTGCGTATTTTCGCGTGATCACGTTGTGTGGCGCGTACTACTTGGCAGATCAAATTTACCTTATTTTACTGAACCGTGCATCTCTCTCTAGTTGAATGAGATTCGAACGCGACGCACGACTGCGCCGTAACGTGGTATGCCACTTGGCAGACTAAGTCTACTTTATTTTTGCTAAACTATATATCTCTCTGTATTTGAATGAGATTCGAACGCAACGCACGACCGCGTCGTGACGTGGCGTGCCACTTGGTAAACTAACTCTACCTTATTTTTGTTGAAATGTGTATCTCCCTCTCTTTCTCTGTGTTTGAATGAGATTCAAACACAACGCACGACCACGCTGTGACGTAGCGCGCCACTTGCAGACTAAGTCTACCTTTATTTTTTATTGAACCGTGCATCTCTCTCTATTTGAATGATATTCGAATATTTGAATTTGAGCCTTTATAGGGTGATGACAGGTAGTTTACCAACGGGTAAATGGATGGTTAATTGCATCAGTTACCAGTGGGTAAATGACTGATTAATCACATCAGTTTATATGTCTGGAGACGTTCAAAGCATAGGTGCTTAAATCACTGCCTCCTCTATTTCTTTCCTCCTGCAAACCTGTGTTGTTGTGTTGCACCGGTTGAACCTCGTCAACTCTCCTTCCTAGCATACACCATGAAGGAGGGAGTGGTATTATAGTAATAAGGTTTCTGGGCAGCGCACATATGTGAGACCGCTCGATTCATTGATTCATCTATATTCTGCACTATATCAAGCCCGCGCTTGTTCATATTGTTCATCAGACCATACTGCAAGTCGTTCATGTATCTGATCGACTTTGATATAATTTTGTTCTCGCGTATATAACATTTGAAGCACAATATGATTTATCTGCTGTTGTTAGTTATGAGCTATACATCACTAGTTATTTGTGATATTTAAGTTCTAGTAAAACCTTGAATTGAAATATTGCCCATATTCTCAACAGTATAACCATCCATTGAACGGTTATGCGCACATAGCTGTCTTTTCACTCCTGACTTGCATTAAGATATTCATGTTTACTAAATTCTGGTAAAACACTAGATTTCTAATTCAACAAATTTGTATGGAGAGCTTCTTACCTAGCTTTTTTTTAAGTTACAGTGCTGTTCTAATTCAACAACAAATCCTGATTTGCAGGGGCTGTTGTGACATTGCAAGCTTCTTACCTAGCCTTTTTTTAAAAAAAAAAACTCTACCAGGAGAGCTTCATAGCTTGACATGCGAGCTTCGTACCTAGCTCAAGACCGACATTTGGAGCTTTAATGGAGAAACAGTTTTGCCGAGCAGAACTCCCCATCTGTAAGCGACATCGATTTGTACATGGGTTAGTAAGGTGTGTTCAGAAAACTGCTCCTTCTGCATCTACTGAATCATTTGCCTACTGCTTTTTGCTCAAGGGCATCATCCTTCTATGGAAAGCACGAGGGGTGCTTAGCCAAAACATACAGCGAGACCTGTGTTTATAGCGTCCGGTTTAAAATTTTTGTAATTTCGAGTATCGATTACTGTTCTAACTGGAGTGGAGTATTTCTTTAACATCCCTACCAGCACAGATTTACCGGTGCAGTGGAAAGGATTACTTTATTTATTGTGTCGCTGTTCCTGTGACGATCAGAAGGTCGATTTCCATATCCAGTGGTGGTTTAACCGTCGCACGAACGATTTTCTAATTGATGGTATGGTGAGCGCTCAACGTCTGTTTGTTGTTGTAACTTGTAGCGCAGGGCATATCGCCAGACCTGCAACCAGAAAAGGAAGTATGTGAAGTAAAACCGATCGGCTATTCAGTTGGCCACAAAAAATGGTGGAGCCGCAATGTTATGCAGTTGCTCTTCTTCACATGTCCCATTCTGAAATGTTCTGGGTGGGAGGCACTACTTGTAACCCTTTTCTTTTTGGGACAACTCAGTATGTAACTAATATGATCGGAAGATTATATGTAGGAAATGGGTATGAAATCCATACCCAAATCAAAAAGGAAACACTACATTGGAGGCAGCAAGCTATCTTGTTTTCTGGGAGTGAACAGCCAAACATAGGACCACAGGAGTAGTGTATCGGTCCATTAAGGGCATCTCTACCAACGACACCTTAGCCGTCTCTTAACCTCCCTATGTCAGCAAAATCCTACTGGAGACGAGATAATATGGAGAGAGAATGTATTATCTCTTACGCAGTAGATTATCCGGATACACAAACCATTGCACAGGAGAGATAATGATGGTGTGTGAGAGGGGAAGGGGTGAGGGGACTTATACTGAAAATAATAAAAAAAAAATAGTTATATTGTCTTGAATTTTGGTCGATTTTGCAAAGACAGGAGGACCGCGACGTCTTTCACCAAGGAGCTGATCAACTTCGGCGGATGGCAGTGGAGGTCTTCAACTGTTCAAGAGGGTAGGCGTCACGTAGAAGAAGACTGGATGTTGGTTGGTCTGGCTTAGTTCTTTTGAATTTGCTACTTATGACTTTTAGCTAGTAACTAGTTTTTAAACCGTGTATCTTTTTAAGATGTGATTATAAGTCGATTTTAATAGACACTATATCGACTTTAGTTATACCAGACAAAATCATATACGATTGTCTCTCTCGCGAAATGCCAGAATTCAAAAATTATAAATCACAGCTCAAAAGAAACCACCCTCGTCAAATGATCCTGCTTTGTTTAGTTTGCTTATTTTAGTTAGTACTGGATCGCAGTTGGGATACAACTTCTGGTGATTTCAATATTACAATCTGTTTAAGTTTGTCTTGAGTCTGAGGATGTATCTGGAATGCTAGGTCATGATGTATCAGGCGTCAGCGTTTTGTTATTTATAGCTGGTTGTATTTGCAGCAGCCAGGAAAAGGATACTCAAAAAATCATTATTTATAGCTGTTTATTTTGGTTTCCTCTAATGAAATAGGAGACATGTTCCTTTGTTTTAAAAAAAGTATTTTCTCTAGGTGAAATTAATTTCTTAGAAACAACTTTATAAGACAGATATTGTGGGCGCCCTAAAGAAAGGACAAGATTAAGAGGCTCATTTTGGTAGGACCACTTTGCCTGTTTCAACGTGCAGGTGGAGTGCAGCCATCCTTGAAATGAACATCGTCGTTATCCCCGTCCCTGTTCTTGTTGAAATGAGCAGAGACAATTTAAATTCTCAAAACCCTAGACGTCATATCTTCTTCATGATATCACGCCACGGGCGTTAACACTTCCACGTGTTATGTTCCTGTCCATATGTGTGGATATTTTGGAGGTATTAATGCGAAGCTTCAACACTAAAACGATCTGTAACCTGTGATGATCATAAAGATCTGATGAAGGAGACTTATGGCTGGTACGACTACGTACAACTGCATCAACACGCTACATTAACTACTTCTGCTATAAGTTTGCGCGTTTAGTAGCAATCCTATGATCTATTATTAGTGGAGGTTACGTAATTACATAGTAGAATTTTCAAAATTATGCTCAAATCGTCTACCCGTAGAGCTTCAGTTCCATTGTTGAAACGAAGAACTAGCGCACGTAGTTGCATGAACATCGCTGTTGCCGGTTGGATTTGGATATGTTCGTCGACGCATCAGCTGAAACTTATGCATGTAGAAGATCTTTATCTCTGGACTGTAATTGCTCCCCGGTGGCGGTATATGCATGCATGCTGCCGCATACGTGGGACACGACGACGACGGCGTTCGGTATATGCAGTAAAAAATGATGTGTACTAGAGGAAAAGGACAATTGTCATTGAAGAGTTGTAATTTTATCTTTTTTCCATTTTATTTCGGATTTTCAGTTCAGTGTCGATTTTTTTTCCTCTAGTGTAGATCGTATTGAGAGTTTGGTGGCACGGTAACAAAAGGACAAATTTCAGTGAAGAGTTGTAATTATATCTCCTTCTCCATTTTATTTCGGATTTTCAGTTCAGCGTCAATTTCTTTCCATCTAGTGTAGATCGTATTTTGAAGTTTGATGGCAGGGTAACAAATATTTGTTAGCATAGAGTGGTTGCTGGCTACTTAGTGTCCTGGTTGTTTGAGCTACGATTGATGGGTTTTAGCTGTGTTTTTCGAGATAGCGGTGGAACAATGGAAACGTCGACGCAGACGATGCATTCGGTTTTAGGCTTAGAAAATTATTTAAAAACATACTTTAAAAAATCATTTGAAGAAATTATTCTATTTATTTCGGCTACTGAAAAACCTAAACAAAACAAAAAAAGCTAAAAAGAACAAGCCGCCCTAGCCCCTAGGGCTATAGGATACTAGGGTTTAGGGTTTGTATAGGATACTACTAGCCCCATGTTAGCCGCCAGGGGCATAGTATTATACTACGTACGGATGCTTATAGAATATGCAGGACATGTTAAACTGAGCTTGGAATACAAATGTTTGCTGTCAGAGAGTAATCATGAGCTAGTACTCTATACGGTTGCTTAGCCGCCAGGTGCATATTATACTTCCGGATTTGCTAACTTTCGGTTAACTGAAATCTCAACATAGACTATTTTTTGGCATTCAGATCCATGCCGAGATTCGTGCTTCGGTGGCGATAGCATTCTCTCTAGCACAACTTCATGTAGTTAGGGTTTGAGAGTTTATCAAGCACCAAACCATAGCTTTCAGTGGGCGGTGACCCGGCAGTGGCTATAGAGGGCACAACCAGTTGGGAGTGAGTGATGGTGGTCGGCAAATTAGGTGTTTATAGAGGGACAATGGCAACACCGGCGCTGAGGAAAATGGTGGCCGGCGGCAACAGAGGAGGCAGAGAGGCAAGCTAAGATTGTGGTGGTGGTATGATGTTGTCTATCAAGCTTAGTAGAGAAGTGAGTTAGGTTTATCGTAGTAAATACAGACCGTATAGTGAGATCTATGGAGTAGAAAATGTGGTGTAGAATAAAGGAGAAATTTTTAAGTGCTATTGTAAATTGCACAAATTTTAGATATGTCATCCCTTTATCATTTATATGTGAGACAATAGATGACATATCTGTGAATGTGAAAAATTATAGTGTCAATTGCTTGCAGGGGAGAGGAGGGGGAAGGGAAATGGGGATGGACAAGGCAACATGTCAAGCATCTAGATTAAAGTGAGATTTTATCGCAGTGGAAAATTGATTGATTTTATTTTCGAAAATAAAGAATTTAGGCCATGTTCATATTGGCATCTAAAATATGCTTTTCTATAATAAATGATTTTTCTATAGTACCTATCTTTTAAATGGAATGTCTTTTTAAGACGGGGTACCTACTAGTCGGTTGTAGTATACACTGTAACGACTTCATTTATATCAGTTAAAATCGCATGTCTCTATAAACTATTACTATTAATAAGTTAAATCTAAAAGCCTATGTAAACTGGCCATAGGATAGTGGATAAACCATTACTTATACTTCTGGGCCGCCTCTTTAAAGCCCCGTCGATCACTCCATCCATTGCAATAAACGGAGAGCGCACACAAGACAAACCACAGCACTCGACCCCGTCGTCGCCATCATCCACTGGCAATTGCCTCACTCAGCGTGCGTGCGATCGAGATGGAGGCACCAGCGGCGGACTCCTCCGGCGGCGACAGGTACAGGTCTCACCTGGCCGGCGAGGGCGAGAAGAACACCGCGTGGCGGCACGGCGCGCCGCCCACGTACGACGCCGTGAACAGCCTCTTCGAGGCCGAGAGGACACAGGTTCGATGTATCCTTCGATCGATCTCTTTAGATGCACACGCGTCTTAAAATATGGCGATCCATTTCATTTCTTTGCAAGCGCATATATACGCATGGTTTTCCTCTACGCGCGCAGGAGTGGCCGAAGGGGTCGCTGGAGGAGACGGTGCAGAACGCGATCAAGACGTGGGAGATGGAGCTGTCGCACAAGGCCCGGCTGGAGGACTTCAAGTCGGTGAGCCCGGGGCGGTTCCGGCTTTCCGTGAACGGCGGGCGACCGCTGACGGGGGAGGAGACGCTGGCCGTGGGCAGCTACAACGCGCTGCTCGCGGGCCCGATCCTTCCGGGCGCCGGCGCGTACGACGCCGCGGCCGAGACGTTCGAGTCCTCGCACGAGCTGTTCCGCACCGCGTTCCCGCGCGGCTTCGCGTGGGAGGTGGTGAAGGTGTACTCCGGCCCGCCCGTGATCGCGTTCAAGTTCCGGCACTGGGGCCACATGGAGGGGCCCTACAAGGGCCACGCCCCCACCGGCGACAAGGTCGAGTTCTACGGCGTCGCCGTCCTCAAGGTGCGGCATACCAATCCATACCATAACAAAAACACGGGCGTAGATTTACCACGGTTGTCCCTATCAACCAACCAATCAATTAAAACCAAGCCTGATCTTATCTCTTGACATGCCAAGATTTTAATTGAGGCCTGATCTTATATCTTGGCATGTTAAGATCACGTAGCAAGAATTACTCCATCCGTTTTACTCAGCCCGATAAATATACTAAAAAATATATTAGTTAAGTAATATTTAATAAAAAGTAGATCATAATTACTTCTATTAATAGATAAATATAATCTAATTCTATTATGTATTACTTAAATAATATACCTTGTGGTACTAAATCCTGGGATAAAGTAAGTCACTTAATTAATCCTGTACGTAGTCGCACTTTTAGGTCCCGCTCGATTGGGTTGAAAAATAGTAATTTATGACTGAAATTATACTGTAGCTAGCTGAAATTACACCGTAACTGAAGGTGGCTTATTTGACGTAATTAAATTTTTAAAAATTTAAAAATAGAAAAAATATGTTAGCTCATCACAGACAATGCAAACTACTACGAAAAAAAGAACAGATAAAAAAGCTCAAAAAATCAAAAAATTAGAAAAAGATAAAATTTATAAATAATAAAAAATAAGTTAGGAGTCAAAAGTTTAAGTTAAAATGAGCGGGGCGGTTCATGAGACCGATTCAATGTACACGCAATGGATACTACGCGCTGTAAGCCTGTGACTGATCACTGACCGCGCGTGGTGGGCGCATGCAGGTGGATGAGCAGCTGCGGGCGGAGGACGTGGAGGTGTTCTACGATCCAGGCGAGCTCCTGGGTGGCCTTCTCAAGGGCGCCACGACGCCGTCCGAGGAGGAGGCCACGCTCGACGAGAGGCTCCGCGAAGCGGCTACCGTGTCGGCGTCCGGCTCTGACCCCCCGCCGGCGTGCCCCTTCCACGGCACGGGAAAGCGCGAGTGATCATCGCGCGCGCCTCGTCGAATAAAACGTGGCCACCAGGGGTCGCGCTGTACCACCGGCGTTTCGCCATCGAAAGACCCGAATTGATTAATCGATACGGCTTCGTGGAGAAGATTTGCTTGCCTGTTTAAAGCCGGAGGAAAATGGAATGGAATCCACTTATTTGGGGAAAAGAAGGGGGGGAAAGCGGATTAGTCGTTTTATATTTGATGTTTCAGCAACGTTCGCCATCTAGATGATACGGTTGGATTTTACACGTTATGCAAGGATGAAATCCCTGCCTCTTACACTAGGCACAGTATGGTGTTCGCTCAATACAGCCGTTGCCGGCAAAAACCAGGTTGAACTTGAAGGCGTAAATCATTGGTTCAACCGGAACGCTGAACTTTTTTATATAAAAAAATCAATCCACCTTTGTTAGGCTAACATTTTTGTGATGATATGTTAGGTTAATAATAGAGTTAAATCATCCACAAGGAGTCAGGGATAGATACAAGGAAACCAGGCAAAAATCAATCTACCTTTGTTAGGCTAAGAGCATCTCCAAGAGATGCCCAATAAATTCACACCCTAAATCTCGTTTTACAGATCCTAATCACGATATAAGGTCTCAAAATAATCATTCCCTCCAACAGATACCCTAAACCAGAAAACAGTATTGGGAGCTTAGATCATCCTCTATAAGTAGAGAGCGAGAGCCCATTTTTTGGGTGTGTTCTATTTTTGGGAGTCTATTTGGGAATCTGTTGGAGCTACTTTTTACCCTTCAACTCTAAAATTTAAATATTAAGAGCCATATAGAGTATTTCTTGGAGATGCTCTAATAATTTTTTTGAGGATAGGTTAATAATAGAGTTACATCATCCACAAGGAGTCAAGGATAGATAAAAAAACAGGCAAACATCAATCCACCTTTTGTTAGGCTAATAGATAGATACAAGAAAACCAGGCAGGTCGGACGTGAGCGCCTGTTGTGTTCACTAGAACTCTACATTTCGTTATCTATTATATTATCAAAGAAGAAACTAAAAGAGCCATCACGTTCACTCTTAATGGGTAGAAATTACCATATTAATCGAAGAAAAAAAAAGAAAAAGATTCACACCATCGATCTATATGGGTCTAAATTCTAATGGTTAAGATTGAAACAGAACAACAAAGTAAAAAAGAAGGGATAAAAATAGCAAAGGAGAATACGAGGAGCTGCCTTCGGGTCAGAGAAGGAATCAAGGGGAACCAATCCGAACTGAATAGAGTACGGAACATCTATAAGACAAGACAGCTAGAGCAGAACTCTAGTTTAGAACAACAAAAGGAATGCATGTTTTTCCTATTTAGAACATCAAAAGAAATACAAAACAACAAAGGAAAAGGAAGGGATAAAAACAGCAAAGGAGAATGCGAGGAGCTCCCTTCGGGACAGAGAAGGAATCAAGGGAAAGAAACTTTGCAAACTAATCCGAACTGAATAGAGGGTGGAACAACAAAGAAAATTATGTACATCTATAAGACAAGACAACTGGAGCAGAACTCCAGTTTAGAACAACAAAAGGAATACATGTTTCTCCTATTTAGAACAACAAAAGGAATGCATGTTTAGATAGAACACAATATACACTAGTAGACAAAACGCATTCCAATCCAAAGAGAATATGAGGACATGTAGCCTACAAATACATTTTCCCACGTAGAACCACGGCCTTGACTAAGCCTTTCTTGCGTCCTGGGAGTTGAGCTCGGCTAGGAGGAAGACGACAACTTGCATCTCTTGCATGCTGACTGAGTTGAAGAGGATCTCAACGAACCCAAGTAGAACCATGGCCTTGACTAAGCTTTTCTTGCGTGAGCTCGGCTAAGAAAAAGACGACAACTTGCATCTCCTGCGCGCGGACTGAGTTGACGAGGATCTCAATGAAACCATTGATCATAGAGGCTCGGCTTAGCAAACAAGACTGAACCCGTGACTTACTTCTAGCTCCTCTCTCTGGATTCAAGCCAATGGTGAAGCCAACTACTTTAGGTATGCTATTACTCTTTATTGCCTCCTGTCTCTAATCCACTCCCTCACATGTCACATTTGATTTTAAGTTTTTTGAAGGCACCAGCATCATGGCATACAAGAAGCTAAGTGGGTTGACAACAAGAGGACAAACATGGACCATCAAAGTGAAAGTAATAAGAATATGGGATTCAATCAATTGTGTAATAGACAAACTTATGAGTATTTAGAAAGTATCATCAAATAATTTTTAGGATCACTATTTTGAGTTTGTTACAAGAGATATACTATTAGAATGGATAAATAAAGATCAGCAATTATCAGGAGAGTCTATAATTACATTTTCACTTCTTTCTTAAAGTTGAATCAATTAAGCTTAAAATTTTTCAGATGTTATTGGATTACTGACTAGAATTAAGCCAATTGGATCAAGGGCTACGAGGAAGAACATTGCAAACCCAAGACCTTCAAATATTTGCAAGATCGAACTTCTAACACCGGAGTAAAATATGCATGCAGCTTACATTTAATTGAACATTAAACACAATCTTCATGCATTCATGTTAACATTTAACTATTCTGTAACGGAATTTTCAGGGGTAATAACGTCGGAGTAACATTATGGGGGATAATTAGCTCATTGTTTAAGTGAAGATATAATTGGCAGTCAAACAGTTGTGATTGTTACATCAGCATTAGTGCAAGAGTTCAATGGTAAGTTCAATAATATTATGAGTTATTATGGTCATTCCAACTACAATAATCTAACAGATACATGTGGATTAAATAGGTCTTTGTCTGAAGTCAACTAGTGCCATAAGAATATATAAAGATCTAGATATACCTGAAACCTGAAAACTTATTGATAGGTATGGAATAGGTTATTTTATTATTTATTGACTAACAAACTATAGTTCCTTTTTTTAGAATGTGATATACTTTTTTTGTCTTGCCACTATATAATTTTTAGCCACTCAAGCAAAGAAACAGTACAAAAATGATGGAGGTAGATAAAAGTACTCAAGGGACACTTAAAGAACAGATGTTTTGCAACAGGAGAACATTACGTGACATTACTGAATTGATGTATGACAACATAGCAAATCAAGTAAGGCAATAAGGCTACTTCTCATATATAATATTAGCACCTTTATAGACTTGATATTTGATCTTTCAGATTATTTCTCAAGTACAATAATCCTCAAAGACGTACAAATCAATTTGACATCTTTATATGATTAGTTGTATATTCTTTTAAGTGCTAAAATCCATTTTTTGGTTCAATCTGTAGGATTTTGTGTTCACAACTAAAGCTAGGATCGATCAGATACAAGAAGATGTTAAATGGTGGTACATGTCATGCAAAGATTGCAACAAAATAGTTATGAAAAAACCGACAAGTATCATTGCAACAACTGCAATAAATATCCAGAAAACACAACACCTCCGTAAGCATACTCTACTGATTTGAGCATTGTTGTTTCTATCATATTTACTTTGCACTGACAACAATACTATATTAGGTATCGAATTCGACTCCAAATAAGTGATCACACAGGTACTACAAGTCTACAAGCTGCACTTTATTTGATGATGAGGCAAAAAGAACGCCTCACACATCTGGCTCAAGCTTGCTTGACTCATTGCATGGAAAATTCGAAGAAATTCACAAAATTATACAGGAACTATGTGGATGATCACTTATCTTTTGCTTCAATCTAAACAACCACATTTTAATTAAAGGCATGCCAAGCTATGCAGTAAAGAAAACATTTGTGCCTGATGATAAGCTTGAGATGCAGCACTTGAAAGATAAAGTTGATGAGGTAAAATTGCATTTACTTTATTGTAAAAGCAAATACTGATTATTTTTGTGCACTAATTTCTTTGTGCATTATGTTTGACAGGATTTGATGGACGATGAAGTAGACAACGTATTAAAACAAGACACTAGTAAACTGAAAGAGCCAGTTAAAGAGGTGCGTAAACATGTAACCTTATATACTTCCTTATTTTTTAAACATGTTGTTAAAATTTCTCAAATGTTTTAAATTTTGCAGAAACAAATCAATAATGATTCACCTAGCAAAATGGGATCCAGTTCATTGGTGCAAGTGAAAAAGGAACTGAAAGATAACGACGGAAAAATCTTTAATCAAGAAACTTATGAAGACGAAATATCTTCATCCAACGAACCTCACTATGACAATAAAAGAAGGTGTATATCTATTGTAATAGAAACTGACTCTGAAGAAGATTACACTGAAACAAGTATGCTAGGAAACATAAAAAAGATGAAAAGTGCTGATGCAAAACACACAAAGATAGGGCTTGAAGACGAAGACTCAGATGTAGATTATGCCAAATGAAAGTCTGCTGTTACTGAAGCTATAAGGTAAGCAAAAAGATTGGCTATAAAAGTTCATAGCACAAAGACACGAAGTGTTGATGCAAAATGTCACAAGACATGTGGTCAATTTAAAGATCAAGCATACCAGACAAGGCCTAAGAGGACAAGAAAAATGAATAGAAAGTATATAGATTAGATGATTATAGTTGATTATATTATATTTGCAAACTCAAGTATTTCACGTGACATCAAAATCCAATTTCCTATATGTGGTATTGATAGTGAATTAGGCAAATTAATGCTCTTGTAAAGTTACGTTTGCTTAACGTTCATCCTTCAAAACCCTAAAATTGACTATAAGATCTGGAAAAAAAATATATAGAATCAATATTGCCAGAAAAGAATAACGAAAGTCAGCTGTTATTGAAGCTATAAGATCAGCAAAAAGATTGGCTATAAAAGTTCATCCGACTACCGATCGAGTACTGTAGCTGTAACTACTGACCAGGTACTGTAGCTTACGACTACCGAACGGTTACTGTAGATTTTGACTACCAATCGGTTACGGTAGCTTCGACTACCAGACAGGTAATGTAGCTTACACCTACTGCTTCGACCACAGCGTCAGCTCGACACTTCGACCACGACACTTCAACTATGGCACCTTGACCACGATACTTCGACCACGGCGCCTCAACCACAGCACTTCGACTACGGTGCCTCGACCATGGCACTTCGACCTCTACCGACTGGTTATTGTAGCTCCGACTACCGACCAGGTACTGTAACTTATGACTACTTCTTCGACCACAACTTTGGCTTGACGCTTTGACCATGGCACTTCAACCACGCGCCTCGACCACGGCACTTCGACCACGGCATCTCGACTTCCGACTATCTACTAGGTACTGTAGCTTATTTCGACCATAGCTTCGGCTCGATGCTTCGACCACGGAACCTCAACCACGGTATTTTGACCACCGTGCCTAGATCTCTACCGACTAGTTATTGTAGCTCCACTACCGACCGGTTACTGTAGCTCTGACTACCGACCAGATACTGTATCTTATGACTACCGCTTCGACCACAGCTTCGGCTCGATGTTTCGACCATGGCACTTTGACCACGATGCTTCGACCATGGCGCCTCGATCATGACACCTTGGCCACAAAACTTCAACCACGGTGCCTTGACTACAACACTTCGACCTCTACACGTACTCGAATACACGAGTACTCAACATGACTACACAGTACTCGAACACACGAGTATTCGACACACGATTATACAGTACTCGAACACACGAGTACTTGACACACGACTGTACAGTATTGAACACATGAGTACTGGACACACGACTACACAGTACGAGTCAAGATTAGTTCTAACAACCCGGTTATCTGCAAACATTTGTTAGTGACCTAGGCATCAATCAGGCCAGCCCGTACAACGACGACAGATGTTGCATCCCTCACTGCTATCACATAGCACTAGATGCGATGCCTAATCTCCTCCTTGGCCATAATCTATTGTGGCTATGCCCGGCTTCGAGTGCGCGGTGACCCAACGGCTGCTGTGATGCACCTGTAGGCCCAACACGTTGTTGTCAAGGATGAAGGAGAGGGTGCTCACATCGGTGTGGACCTCCACACGGATGGCCAGGTCAAGCTACGGGTACCTAGGGTAGTAGTTGATCTTGAGCTGGAGGAGGAGGCAGTTGTCTTGCTGCAACTATCAAGTACCTTGGAGCTAATGCTCCAGCATCTTCTACAGTAGCCCGAGGCCGAGTGACAGGATGGTGAGCAGCTTGGAGGCGAGGCAGTGGACATGCTCGTCGAAGTCGCACGTGACGGCGATGTAGTCAGGCGGGTGGACGGGCCAGAGGCTGTGGTTGCTGAGGCAGTCGAGGTGGATGCAGTGGAAGAGGTTGTCCTTCTACTCCCTCTTACTGCAGGCGTTGGTGGCGAGGTGATTGCCGTAGACCTGCAGGCCCCCCACCGCAGGGTTGTTGCCGTAGGCCTACTTGGTGTCCTTGGGTAGGGCAAAGAAGGCCGTGACACCAGAGCATATGAGCAAAGGCAAAGCAACGAGAAGCGGAGTAATTTTATTGCTTCCGAATTCGGGTGAACGCAATCTCAGTTCCAAAGTGGTGGCAAGCAAGATGGAAAAAAGCAAACGGGGAACAAGCTGCCTATTGGATAAGGCTCGAACGAAAGGACACGATGCAGTAGAAAAAGGCATCGGCTTACTTTCTCCTAAGAAGCGTATTTCTCTGATATGTTTCATATTGACACAATTGTTATTTTCCAAAATAGATCTTATACTAAAATTATATTTCCTCTGCGCGTAGTTTGTCTATTATCTCACCTTCCTTTATACAGAAAAAATTAATTACAAAATCCAATGTCACCAAGTAAAAAACGATGGTACGTCCAAAATATAAGGGTTTATATTCAAATAAAAAGTCCATGTCAGGTAAAATGCAAAAAATATAAAAGAATCAACTTAATTTTAAAACAATTTCTAAATTGAAATCTCTAAATAACTGAATAATAGTCATTTAAAATAAAAAACAACAAAATCGTAACTTTGAAAGCAATCTACGTGAGCGACCCTGCTAGTTTTGGAGTAAGGTGTTCCTTTCGAGAGAGCTTAAGGACTCAACAGTGGTAAGAGACCCTACGCACTTGAAGTCTTGAACTGCAAACGCATTCTTTTTCACTTTTCAGGCCTCTTCGGCTGTGGCCCGTTGATGCTTGGTCTCGCCAGCCGAAAAGGACGGCCATATCCAACAAACTTTCATGAGTTTTTTTTAATACTCTTGAGCTATTTTGGAGTAAGCTGTTCTCTTCGAGAGAGCTTGTTATTCTCTTGTATTTTTTTAGCGTCACTTAGGGCCTGTTTGGATCGCCTAGAACTAATTATTAGTTCACTAGTTGGTGGACTAAAAATTAGGTGACTAAACTTTAGGTGACTAAAAATTAGTCAAGTGTTGTTTGGATACATAGACTAAAAGGTGGTGACTTTCATGGGCAAAGACATTTATACCCCTATATTTGTTAGTGTGTTGCATGTGGAGTGTGGAGAAAGGGTAGTGGGGGTATTTTCGTCTTTTGTTGTTTG
This sequence comes from Dendrocalamus latiflorus, assembly GCA_017311315.1. Taxonomy (NCBI): domain Eukaryota; kingdom Viridiplantae; phylum Streptophyta; class Magnoliopsida; order Poales; family Poaceae; genus Dendrocalamus; species Dendrocalamus latiflorus. Next base: position 23,597,925 of record CM029648.1, on the reverse strand, counting down.
GTACCACCTTTTAGTCCACAATTAGTCCACAGTTGCCAACTAATGAACTAATAGCTAGTTGGGGATGAACTAAAAATTAGTCCAGGTATTAGTTCACCTGTTTGGATGGACTAGACCTAAACTTTAGGTGACTAAAAATTAGTCAAGGGATCCAAACATGACCTTAGAGAGTGTAGACGCCGTCTAAAATACAGAGCTCAGTTTTTATACCACCACATTTTAGGGTTCATTTGAAACATATGAATTACATAAAAAATTTTGAGGAACAACATAATCCTATAAAAGCTCTACGAATTTTTTTCTTTTGTTACAAAGAAGAAGCACGCGCGCACCATCACGCACACGCATGTCCAAAACATACTTAGTGTGTGTATACTATGGACAAGCCCAATTTACAATTTGCAAAGCTGCTGGTTGTTTGACTAATGACTCCACAAATCAAAGTTACAATACATTGGATCCAAAAAGAAGAAAAAAATGTTTTTGCCACGGTCAGAATCTTAGACGGGGGATTGGAGGTTGGACTTTGGAGCATGAATCTGACAAGGTGGGTTCAAATGGACTTGTTGTTGTTTTTTTGTCTTTTTCATTTTTGTTATAGTAACTAACTTTTAAACAATGTGTTTGTGAAAATAGGATCTATAAATTGATTGTAATAGACACTGTACCGATTTTAGCTATTACAGTCAAAATCGTATATGACTTTTTCTCTCTTTATACTCTCTCGTATGAATATCCAAAAATCAAAAACTATAACTAAAAATCATATATTATAGTACAAACGAACCTATCCAATATATAGGTACATGCAAAGCCTGAAAACTAAACTTTGCCTATAAACCATCAGTGCATCGAAAGGGGGAAAGAGGCAAAAAGAAAAAAAGGAAAACCACCTCACGTCATCGGCACCACCTACGCCCGCACTCCTTCCCCGCTTTCGCCTTTTAAGCCTTAGCCCTTAGGGCATCTCCAGCAGGAGCCCTCAAAACAGGCCCCCTACTTTTAATTTGAGGGCTCCCTCTACTTTTGAGGGCCCTGTTTTTTGGGCTGCACTCCAGCAGGAGCCCTCAAAACAGGGCCCCTACTTCTCAATTCCCTCTATTTCCTCACACACTATATGCATATGTATGAGACAAAAGCACAATACACAATAAAATATTTATGATTTCAAAATGAGGGACAATATTTAAATTTATGAATTCAAATACGAATATTCAAATTTAAATTCAAATTTGTTTCGAATTTTATTGTTCCAAATTTAAATTCAAATTTGTTCCAAATATTCAAATTTAAATTCAATTTTGTTCCGAATATTCAAATTTGTTTTGAATATCCAAATTTGAATTTAAATTTGTTTCGAATATTCAAATTTAAATTCAAATTTGTTCCGAATATTCAAATTTGTTCCGAATATTCAAATTTAAATTCAAATTTGTTCCGAATATCCAAATTTGAATTTAAATTTGTTCCGAATATTCAAATTTATTCCAAATATTCAAATTTGTTTCGAATATTCAAATTTGTTCCGAATTTAAATTTGTTTCACTCGTACGGGATAAAACGAGGAAAGCTGAAAAATGAGGGCCGGAGTAGGGGCCCCTAGGAATGAGGGCTGAAGGGGGGATTTAAAGGGCCCCTCAAATTTGAGGGCTCTAGTAGGGGTCCTGCTGGACCTCTATTTTTGCCTCAAGCCCTCAAATTTGGTTTTGAGGGCTCAAGTAGGGGCCCTGCTGGAGATGCTCTTAGGGGCCGCTCAGTTCGCCCCCTCTCGCATCCCCCATCACTGCAGTCCATCCGCGAGACCCGGATCCGCTTCCAGAAGCTTCTCGAAGGGAGGCCGTCCATGACCGTCTGATCGGCCGTCGGCATGGGCTGCGCCGGTCCAACCCTAAAACGGATGGTCTCTTCTTTTGCCCCGTCTTTCTCGGTTCTTTTATCTTTCTCTTTTCTTGTTTTCTTTGGTGGGTTAAGGATTGAGATCTTGGGCAATTTGGTTCCAAGAACCGCGATTAGGAGCAGGACTATCTGGTTCGTTAGTGTCCTTGGTTCTTGATCAAGCGCGCTTGTAATTGTTGCGTCGATTTAGCTCTGCCAGCTATTGGATGGTTAATAAATGGAATGATGGGCCATGCAAGAATTCAGTTACAGAATCATCACTCAGGTAGCAGGGAAGCGCAACTTAGTGATACTTATGGAATACTGTGGTGCGTTTCATGCTATATTTGGCCATATGTGATTATTTTGTTTATGTTGGCACTTGGCACAATTGTAATGCCTCATTGAACAATTCGGGAAGAACGGAGTTGTTATTATCACCATGATCAAACGTATCACTGTATCAGTGGTAGAAATTTTTATGTGATGGAATTAATGGCAATTTGGTGGAAGAGAGGGTATGGTATTATGAAAAGGCAATTGAGGGGTGATTTACTCTCCATTTGTACTGTAGGACAAAAGGTATCCAGTTAGTGGGGAGAGAAGATATGAAGAAGATATGAGTATTAGGAAAGGCAATGGAACTGACGGTTTATTCTTCCGTACCTAGCAAAAGCCAAGATATGACACTATGAAACACCGATTGAAATGATGGTTTATTCTTATTGTAGGAGGAAAGACGTTTTTTTGCGGGGTTCAGTAGGAGTAAATACGTTTGTTTAGAGCTGTCAATTAAGCAAAATCACTTTCTATGGGCCTGTTTGGCAGGGCTCTAGAGCTAGGATCTACAGTAGAGCTGGGTAGAGCCCTACCAAACAGGGCAGCTCTAAACCTTGTATAGAGCTGCAGATCCTTGGATCGGTCCCGTCCTCAGTGCAAATGTGTAGAGCCAAGAAAACGCAGCTCCCCACGTAGAGTTGTGGCTTAGAATCTGAAGTACCCTTGCCGCACAAGGTAATTACACCGAATTGCCACTGGGGTATACCCCCCAGCGCCCGCAGGCCCGCAGCGCCCCCCAGCGCCCGCAGCCCCAGCGCCCGCAGCCCTCCGTTCCCCATCTGTTCTCTCGTCCGCTCCCCTCCCGTTCCTCTTGCTCTCTCAGAAACGCGCCGCCGCTCATCCTTGTCGAGGAGCCGGGACACCGTGGCCGCCGGGAGCCGAGACGCCGGGGGCGAGGGGAGGGCGCTGCTAGCCGGAGACCGCGCCACCGCTTAGATCGACCATGCCACCGGGGGAGGTGAGATTTCAGATCCACGCCTGTAGCTTGTGTATTTGCCTTCAGTTCATGGTGAGAATCTCAGATCCACGCCTGACATTTGAATTAGAATCGTAGTAATTTGGTGTTTTTAGTAATTTACTTTTGGATCTGATGATTCACCTCGGCAGTGGTTAGTGGTTCATCTAGTGGCAGTGGTTAGTGATTCACCTCGGTTGAAGTTCATAGCAATTTGCAGAATAGTTCCAGTTGTATGCTAAAGAAGATGGTTTCTCAATCTTGTTCCAGTTCATAGCATCTTGTTGCAGAATAGTTCCAGTTCATAGCATCTTGTATGCTAAAGAAGATTTGCAGAATAGCAATCGCGTGAGTATATGCCATGTTGGTTATAATCTTGTTGCCGACAATGAGAAGCAGTAGCAGCAGTGTAAAGCCAATCAAATTGTTTCCTGTCATGCCTGTTGTTTCTTATTATGCAATCTGAATGGACACAAGAAAACCTGAAATGAGCACATGAATGTATAGAAAACCTGAAATGAGCACATGAATGGACACAAGAAGTTCCATAGTTTCTTGTTATGCAATCTTTCATATGTATGTGCAATAATTAAATTGTTTCCTGTCATGCCTATGTTAGAACTCAATTGATTGGAAGCTTGATGAGAATCTAAGGATTATTTGTGAGTTGTTCGCTGAGCAAGCGAACAAAGGAAATCGGCCTAACACCCACATGAATAGTGTGGGCTATGGTGAAGTTCAGAAGAAGTTCAAAGAGTTGACTGGCGTTGAGTTAAAAAGAGGTCAAATTAAAAACAAGTGGGATAAGTTGAGAGATAAATATAAGATATGGAACAAGTTGCTGGCAAGGCAGACAGGCAAGGGTTGGGACTATCAAAAGGGTACCATAAATATGGATGCTGAATGGTGGAAGAAAATGAGGAATGTAAGTGTTCGTACTGGTTCTTTGTTTGTATCATTGTCCTTTGTTTATAGTTGCTTTCTCCAATTGTATATACCATACCACTGTCTGGAAAATTTTAGCTTTGTTTACTTTATGCTCTTGCTATACTTCCATAGGCATGATAGCATGTTTTTCTTAGCTCTAACCGTATGAGACAACAGCACTAGACTATAGGATTCTAAACCGTGAGTCTCATAGGTTTAGATGCTCATGATACAATTCTGCATGATTACTTGCTTTAACCAATTGTATATACCATATCATTGTTTTTTGTTAAATTACAGGAGATACCTGGTTCTTGGCCATTCAGGCTTAAAGGATTGGAATATGAAGATAAGCTTAAGGAAGCATTCGGTCCCACCATTGATGGAGAAGATCATTGGTCCCCAGCACTTGGCATTCCTCCTGTGGCACCTGCATTAGCTGAAGGTGTTGGCACAAATGATTTGGATGGAGATGAGAATGAGGACGAGGACGACGAAGTTGAGGAGGTTACACCTAGTCCTATCAATACAAATGATAAGAGAGCCTCACAATCTGGTTCAGCCAATGAAAAAAACAAGAAAACAAAGACAGGGACTGCAACAATGATTCACCAAGAAATAAAAAAGATAGCTGATTCAGCCTCATCTATTGCTGCTAATAAAGTTGGAAGTACATCTATTAAACAAGTGATGGATCTTGTGCTAGATTGTGGTGCAGTCTACGGTAGTGATGAACACTACATAGCAACCTCTTTGTTTGTACGTGCTGAAGAAAGGGAGATGTTTTTGACTTTGCCTACTCCTGAGATTAGGTTTCAGTGGCTTACTAGGAAGTACAAGGACAAGTATGGGAACTAATCATTTGGGTTTGAATTAAAATGGCCGATTGTACTGTCAACTTTTATGTATTGCTTCCTGCTATTTTATCCATGCTTTTATGTACTATTGCAACATGTTTCGGCACATTTTTATGTATTATTTCTACCTGTTATGTCAGTTCGTATTTTGATGCTTGTTTTCATGTCTAATGTGGCCTTTTAATTGTGTTACCTATACAGATTTCTGATTGTGATGATTCAGATGAGCTTGAACAATTTTTTACTCTTTGTCAAAGTGGTGCTCAACTTGCACAAAAATACTGTGATATGTACTTGATTAAAGCACCACCAAGGACATCAGCAGTGAGTGGAATGGGATGGCTGATTGAGACAATGAATACACCTGGGGAGTGTCACAAAATGCTTCGAATGAATGAGCATATGTTCACAGACCTTCATTCTTTGTTGGTACGCAATTATGGCTTGACATCATCTATACACATGAGTTCATATGAAAGTCTTGCAATGTTCCTTTTTACTTTGGGTGCATGTCAGTCCAATCGAAGTGTGCAAAATCGTTTCAAGCATTCAAGTGAAACAATTAGTCGAAAGTTTGACGAGGTTCTGAACTGTGTGATTGCAATGGCTAGAGATTATTTGAGACCTAAGGATCCTAATTTTCCTACTGTCCACAAAAGAATTAGAGATGATCGGAGGGCATATCCCCACTTCAAGGATTGTATTGGTGCTCTAGATGGAACTCACATACGTGTGTCTCTTCCACCAGATGAACAAGTGAGATACATTGGACGATCTGGAAGTGCAACCCAAAATGTCCTCGCAGTTTGTGATTTTGACATGCGTTTCACATATGTGGCAACGGGGCAACCGGGATCTATGCATGACACAAGTGTGTTATATCATGCAATAAGGGTTGACCGAGAAGTGTTCCCTCATCCTCCACAAGGTAGCATACAAGTAACTTTGGTCTTCCTTTTATATTATCTATTGTTTTGATAAATACATATAATTATGTACAAAGTGAATAACTTGGTTCTCTATTTTAGGGAAGTATTATGTTGTTGATGCGGGCTACCCAAATCGTCCAGGATACCTCGCCCCATACAAGGGTGAAAGGTATCATATACCAGAGTTTCACAGAGGTATGGAGCCAAATACCCCAAAAGAGAAGTTTAACCGAGTACATTCATCTATTCGGAATGTTATTGAACGATCTTTTGGTGTATTGAAGATGAAGTGGCAAATTTTATATAAGATGCCAAGTTATCCAATGTGCAAGCAAAAAATGATTGTTGCAGCGACTATGGTGCTTCACAATTTTATACGAGAACATGGGAGTGAAGACTTGGACTTTGCAAATGCTGATCGAGATCCAAACTATGCTCCTACTATCCCCGAGAGATATAACAAGTACGCAATTTCACAGGTTGCTTCTGATGGATCGACTGCACAATCAAGTGTATTGTCTATGGATACATTCCGTGATGAGATGGCCACCGCTATTGCTCTAGCTTGGGAGTAATGTTGGGATATGATGTATTGACTATTTTGCAATTATAAACAAGTTGCTATTGCTCTAGCTTGGGAGTAACGGTGGAATATGATGTATTGACTATTTTTACAACCATAAACAATTTAAATTTGAACCTTATTATCTTGCCTTTCCTTGGGAAATGTATGAAGGAAAGTAACTTGGCCACTATCTGTTCTCATTCAACGTGTACAGCACTAAAAGAAAAAAACAGAATATAGCTCTTCTTATTCAACATGTACAGGACAAAGAAAAAATAGCATAACAATCAAACATCCATCCTGACATGGGTACCAACGTCAATTCACCCATACTAGCCTCCTTCCAGGATCTAGAGCCACCTTGCTAGCCAAACACCCATACAGACAGAGTGGCTCTACAGATAGAGTTGTAGAGCTGTGGAGCTGTAGAGCAGAGCTGAAAATCTAGCTCTAGAGCCCTGCCAAACAGGCCCTATATCAGTGTGAGATACTTTGTCCATTAGCCTGGTTATATCGGAGTGAGGCAACAATAGCAAAAGGAAGCACTCTTGCATTTGCAGTTTCTTTTCCTTATGTGCTTTTACTTAGCATGCTTAACTACTTTTCTCTAATAGTTGTTAAATGAAATGACATGACTTTACTCTTTTGACCGATCGTGGTGCATCCTTATTGTAGTATTAGTTAGACTGCTTTAAAATGTTCAGCAAGCTGTAAAGTTTCTGTATGTCAAGGTGGTGAAGATGGATTTGTAGTGTCCTGTTCAGCAAATGAAGAATGTTAACACCCTAATAAACAGACTAGTAGACTAGTAGGTTTGTTAAGAAAAAGCCTGTCTGGAGCTTTGTAAACAGTCATATTAGCAGTCCTTGGAAGTAGAATTTTGTGCTTTCATCACTTTGTATAATTCTGAGGTTATGAATTGTTTTTTGTAGTTTCATTGATGACATTATCTTGATAGAATGTGCAACCTGATTTTGTTTTAAGACAAGTGTATTGCTTATTTACTACAAAACACCCCTGCTGCTGCATTTGGATATATTCAGTTATTAATGCTTAACTTCTTTTGATCTCAGACAACAATAAGAAGCTGAAAAGGCCAAAGCCTTGGAAGCACACTCAAACAATAACACCAGCACAACTCAAACAGATGCATATTGCGTTGTGTATTTATTATTGATAACAACTCCATTTTCGTACTGTGGACATTTATCTGCGATGCATTTATAGTGCTTAGTGGGCCAGTCCTTTTTTCCTCAGAAGAAGCACCAGTCAAATTTGACTTAACTTTGCTAAATAAATGTGTGGAGTTCATTACTTTGAACTTGTGAAGTACATGTCCAAGTAGTGTTGATTTTGCTGTTTTGGTAATTTAATCCACCGTTTGATGTTAAATGTGACATGTCCCTTAAAGAGGGAAAAAAACTAGGGAATTGCAAAACAAAAGTTGGTACGTCCTTGTTTTTATTGATATAAATCTCCCCACGGAGTGGGCATTTCTTTATTGATATAAATCCCCCCATGGAGTGGACATTGCCGAAGGTTTGTCCTTGGGATGACCTTGCAAATTTGTTAAAAAATATGGGTCTGTTCTTTTTTACCGCGGTTTGTGATTTTTGGTTGCGGCTTATAACTTTTGGGTTGTTTGTACGAAAGATTACAGAGTAACAGAAATTCACGTGCGGTTTTTACCGATATAAATGAAGTTAGTAAAGTATGTACTACAATTAACTAATAGACCATATCTTGAAAAAAAATACTTCGTTTAAAAGTTAGTTATTGTAGAAAAGTCGAAAAGCAACTTTTAGAAGCTGAAAAGAACAGGGCCAATACTTAATTAGCATATTATATGTTTGTTTGGTTTTAGCAAGGGGTTGGTGTGGAGCATATAGATGTTGTACATCATTTACTCTGCTTGTTTCTCATATTTATGGAATGCATGTTTGTTGTCTGATGATGACACACCCTGAACATTAGTGAATACAAACAAAGAGACATTAGATGTTATAATTTGTCTTAAAAGCTGCCATCTATTTCCGCCAGAGATTTGGGACGCACTTCGAGCTGCTGCAGAAGTTGACATATCTCTTGCACAAGCCATAGTGGACAGTGCTGGCATTATCGTATCAAATATTGACATGACACTTTGCTATGATGAAAGAGGTGAAAGAATTCTTTTGTAACTTGTGTCTTCTCCATGAGTCATGCTTGTAGTACCAACTAAATGATGGCTTTGGAAACTATGTTGCAGGTGCCAAATACGAACCACCAAATACTAAATCTGATCCGCCGGGGGGGGGGGGGGGGGGGGGGCTGAAGGCGTAGAATATGAAGGATCCATGTTAATTATGTAAATCGCATTTGTTCACTTACATCAGCCTTGACTTTCTTGGAACTTCAATGAAGATACCATCCGCACTTAGTTCCGGTCTAAGTTGTTCTGGTACTCGACTCTTCTTGATATGACTCCTGAATACAGTGTTGAGATGTCAGATATTCCTCAACAGCAATGAACTGTATATTGAGGTTGACAACTCCATCTGTGCTTTGGCCTTCAGTCATGCGCGCTTAGCAATTGTCAGCGTTATTTCGTAACCGGTGGTTGTGCAAGGACTTTTATCAAAAGAAGCAGGAGCTGACATCGCTGCATGCTTCACCTGTTGCGTTCGTAGAAAATTGGTGTTGGTGATACTGCTTGAGAGCTCCGTCACCTGCATAGATACTCAGCACCTAATCAGATATTTCTTTGACCTCCAGTGCTGTCGTTCAATGTCTGTTGCTTCCATTAAGCCTAGTAAGATATTCATATGTTACAACTGAGTACCAAATAAAGATGGTATATAACAGCTAACATGATTTAAAATCGTTCCACGGACATTTTGTTTATCTTAAGCACATGCATGTCGATGGTTGGGTCTTCAGGTAGGTTTCAAATATGATAACTCAATTAGTCTTCTAGAAACTCTAATTCATGTAAGGACTGACGTAGTATTCTTTCAATGTATGGAAATTTGGATGGTGGTATCAATTTTCTATTTCAATATCTAAGCTTTGGTATGAAATGAATGCAAAAAAAATTCTTTCTAAAAACATAAATTATACATAAAACTATAAAAACAAATTCTATTTCAAGCCTTCTGTCGTTGTCCGCTTGATCTAGGATTTATTTATTTACTACGCCATAAGGTATTTACGAACAACATGAGAAGCTACCTTACAAAACCATGTTTACAGCAACGGATATGTTATGTTTACAGCAACGGATATGTTAAACGAGTAGCTTCTTGCCTAAATTTATAATCTTGTAATATATTTCATAAAGGACTTATCTTTGGTTATTTTAGTTGTTGCTAATTCGTTGACTCAGTGCTTGTAATAATTCTTGTTTAGCAAGAGAAGTCTATGTGGAAATATTCTGAGGAAGCTAATGGATCACAATTGTTGTTGGCTTTTTCATAAACCAGTTGATCCAGTGGACTTAGGTACTATTAAGAAGAAACTCTTAAACAAGCAATACTTTAGCACCAATAAGTTTGCAGCTGATGAAATAATTTAATGCCACAAGGCATGTGAAACTCGAGAGATGTCTTTTTCTCACAAATGGGCAAGTCAATAATTGCCAGTGATTAATTGCCATGTCATTAAGCGATTAATCATTTCACCAATTAACAATTTGTGGTTGTGATATGTAAAATGATAACGTGTCATGGCTACTGTATTTCTTTTTGGCTCCCTGAGCTCCACCTTCGACCTCAGTACCACCCAATATATCATTGTACCAGGCAGTATAAGCAGGAGGGTTCACAAGATTTATGCAGGCAGTATAAGCAGGAGGTTCACCTAAACTATGAGGCTAGTTGCTCTGCTCCTTGCAGTTCCACCCCTCATTGAACTTGAGACTTCTGGCGCTTGACGTACTGGAGGATCGGCTCCTTCACCTATAGCATTTGTTGCAAACCACAGCTTATTATTCATGTAATACCAAACTATTACCGATGAACAAGTCAATACACCAGATTTATGCAACGATTATCCTTCTTCAATGGAAGCTGTTCAACAATTCTTCAAATAATGTAGGTGACCGGCATGCATAAAGGGATCACCTAAGTCTCCATAATAAATCTTTCCAAAAAATAAGATCAGTGGGCTGGTTTATTTATTTGTTCTCGCTTGGCAGAACTCTTAACGTATCCGTCTTGCACCATTTTGTCAATTAACTTTCGGACTATGTTCTGGCTGGCTTCCCCATCTAGCTTGCCCTGAAGCTTGGCTATTGTCTCATAATCCATGGGAAGTGTGTGGTATAATGCCTGTAACAACAATATTATATCAGGGGAAATGACATGCTTAATAAACAAGTCCTCATCAATATATCAACCTAATCTTTCTGCCTCAAAACATGTATAGAAAAAATTGTAACTACTGTAATAAGGTGAGTTCTCATGCATCCTTTGGTTTGTTCTCTTCAACCTAGAGTACAGGAAAACACCCCCTATTGTTGCACCAGTTCCTGCTAGTAGAAAAAAGAGAGGGAATGATCCAAACATGAATAAGTTGGACAGAATAACAATCAGAGCTTGCAGCAGTTATAGCAGGATGTTAAGTACAAAAATCAGCTTGATCAAAGTTACCTAGTGCATTGACATACTCTCACACAAAGTTCTTAGAGGTTGAGGCCGTACATGACAAAAAAGATTATATACCATTTGATAAGTTCATAATTTAGGAGTGATGACACAACAATCCAGGTATCTATTTGTCTGAATTTTGCAGACACTCACAGTGCTCTGGAGGTATGCTGGGGTGAACTTGACCCCTCCTACAAACAGCATTAGAGGGCAAGATAGCAGAAATGACAGTATGGTGATTACTGAGAATAGGTTTATGTCAACCATAGCTTCCTGCATCATAACAAATTCACTGTTATGTATCACCGATTGCAAAGAAGCAAAAGGTACCAAATTACTAATCATGGTGTAGAAAAAGGAAAAATAACCTCTTGACCACCAAGAAGTTTCTTGCTGAGGACATTCCTTGATTGTTTGGTCAGATTTGATGCCATGGCACTCCAAAATCCAATACTGCTTCCATAGAATTAGTTTGAAAAACTGACAAGATTCCTTCAATTATTTAGTCTCAAAGGCAAAAAGGCAAATGATCATTCTGGTGTGATCAAAGATTCTCCGATAGTAGACAGGACTAACCAGTTGAAAGAAACTTCTATCAAAGATGCCAAGGTGACACCGCGGCACGAGAGAGCCCAGCACAAGCAGGGAAGGCGTCTGCAGGCGGAACAGCGAACAAATTGAGAAAAAATTGCAACCTTATCTTCTTCATTTCATTTCACAGCGGAGATTTAATGGATCGGCAAAAAATGAACTCATCGTCACACAGGCAGTAGACAATCACCTCTCCGAGGAAGAAGGCGGAGAGCAAAACGATGAAGAATGGCTCGGACGCCTTGACAGTGTGCGTGAAGGACACGGCGACCTTGCCCAGGCTCATGTTGGTGAACACCGTGCCCAGCATGTGTCTGGCGTCCATCGACACGATCTTGGCCAACTGTGGCGACGAAACAAGAAAAAAATATCAATTTTGAGGGCAAGTTCAGAAGAAGAAAACGAAAAGGTTGCATTTTTTTAGTCGCAAGAATCTCCTCACCAGTGTAGGGGAGAGTTTGGGCATAGGGTGGTGAAAAGTCCCCAAAATTTCAAACAAAAAAATTTCATTATTTTTGCTGCATTTTTGGGTGAATTCTTGGAGACTTTCCCTTTTTGGAAAGCCCTCCGAAAATCCGCTTTCTATTTCTGGCGCTGCCGCTTTCTCCTTTGCTTGGCGCCTCTGCTCTTTCCCTGGCGCCCCCTTCCTTCCCTCTCCGCTGGCGCCCTCCCTCTCTCCGCTTTCTCCCTCCCTCGAGCGCCCCTGCGCCCGCGCCTAGCCGTGGACGCCGCCTCCCTCCCCGTCTCTCTCTTTCCCCGGCGCCCTTCCCGTTCTCCCTCTCCCGTTGGCGCCGTGCTCCCTCCCCGCCTTCTCCTCGCGCTGCGCGCTGCGCGCCGCGCCCGCCTGCGACCGCACCGCCTCTCTGCGCCCCGGATACCCCGTGCACGCGCGGAGCGCTGCGCGCTGCGCCGCGCTGCGCCCGTCTCCGCGCCGCCCCGGGTCCACCTCGCGCCCGCGCCTTCCCGACCGCCCCGGTCCGAAGACGTGGATGTCCTCGCTCCACGTCGCCCCGCCTCTGCTCCGGCCCCACCTGCCAGTCTCCGCGCCTCCCTCTCCCACGCGCGGACGCGTCACCGCCCTCGCCCGACCTCACCTGCTCCCGTCCATCGCCTTTACTCCCGTGCAGTGCTGGCGTCATCCCTGCGCGGAGGAGATGCCCCAACTGCTCCCGTCCACCCCTGTCGACCCGGAGCCCCGCCGTTGCCTTTTCCCCGAAGGAACTCCTCCCTCCCTCGGATTCTTTCCTCTTCGCTCGGGCATAAAACCCCCCAACCGGCTCCCGCACGCTCCCTTGCTCCCCAAGCTCTTCCACCGCCCACAAACGCCTCCCACCACTCCTGTGCACCTCCCCGTGCGACCGATTGGAATCTCACCGCCCCGAGCACCGCCATTCCTCTCCCCTGCGCCGGCAGCCCCCGAAAAGCAATCCCCTTCTTCCCTCCCCCATTTGCCAATTCCTTTACCCCTGAGCATCTCTACCGTTTGCTAATCCTTTTGGTGAACGCCCTTGGCCAGGAGAACTGCTGAGGAGCTCTGTCGCCGACGACCCCGCCGACCTCGATAGCTCTCCCGTGGCCAGCCCTCTCCGCAGCTCCCCAGCTCCTGCCACCGCTGCCAATGTGAGTCCCGGGACCCCCTGATTGTGTAGCCGCAACCGATTGAGCTACCTCGCTGCCGGTGACCCCCTCCGCCACCAATTAGCCGAGACACCCCCTTCTCCCTCCTGCTTTCCCCTTTGATCCCCTCCCCTTCCAAAGCCCCAAAACGGAATCCCCTTGTCAAACCGCGCCCGCCGGTGTCATCGGTTGCCGCCAATGTCCCTCCGTGCGCTCAGACCGCCGTCGCCGCCATGGCTCTGTCCCGATGGCGCTGTAGCGGACGGAGGAGGAAGACGACCGTCGTGGCCGCATCTCCACCGTCCGCCTCCTCCCGTGCCTTCTAACGCTGGCCGTCAGATGAAGTCCTCTCCCCACCACGCCTCCCCTCGTCCGTCCGATCCCCCGGACCGCTTCGCCGCCTTCCCCGCATCGGCGCCGTCCGTCCCGACCACGCGCCCTCCATCCGCCTCGGGTGGGCGCGGAGCGCGGATGGGCCGCGGCCTCCCCGGCCTGCCTCGCGCGCACGCGCACGAGCTGCGTGGGCCGACCGGCCGTTTCCCGCCGAACCTCACAGTGCTGGGCCGCACGGTGGCATGGGCCGGCCTCCGCACTATTCACACCGATTTTTCCCCGGATTTATCAATTTCTAAAATCCCAGAAAATCCAAATAAATCCTAGAAAATCCCAAAAATTCCCAAATTTCACCACTTTGCTCCAAATAATATCCTGGACCCATTTTTAGCCTCCACTCCCACAGATTCATCCCAGATAAATTCCAAAAATTCCCCATTTGAAGGATTTATGCATTTTACTCCTTTTTGATTAGTTTATTTTCCCTCGCTTGATCAGTCTCAAGCTTGACTTATTTATTTTTGTGTGTTTGCGCTAGTTTTGGAGATCCCGGAAGTTCAAGTGCAATTGCAGGATCCGGGAGCTTCTACGTTCAAGCTAGCCTAGTTCGTCCAAATTGACGGCAAGTCCCAAATCCTTTGATCATGTTGCAACCCATGTTATTTAATTATGCTATTATGCTATTTGCATTGAGCTAGTTCTGAAATGTTAGTTCAAAAATAAAATAAAATGTTTAGAATGACATGTTATGTATTTAATCCTACCACCGATAAATGCCATGTTAAGCTTGTAGCCATGCCTTTGTAATCTTAGAAATAATTATCTGTTAATCTAGATAATCGTAGGATATTATTATCATGCAAAGTCTTCGACTAATAAGGTTGTGGCTGTGGGCCAATAGAATTTGCAAACCCGACTCTAGGGTAGGGTGGTATGGGACACCGTGCCCTAGAGCGGAGAGTGCCGTCGTGCACAAGGTAGGGTAAGGGGGTTGTGGTGCGCCGCGAGACGGTTTTCGCCCATCTCTTACCCTAGCGTTGAAGTTAGGGTAAGGGGGGTTGTGGTGCGCCGCAAGACGGTTTTCGCCCATCGCTTATCCTAGGTTGGGTCGCGGGCCTGGTGAGGTTGCGGACCATGTGAAAATATAAGGACTGAAACCCTTGCGCTGAACAAATGTCACAGTGATCGCTCAACCACAGGAGTTGACTTGTCAACACAGGTTTAGTAGCTGCTCAACTCGATTGAAACTCTACAGGTGTGGAGGAGGAGGAGGATTAGCAGTGAGGTTAGGCAGGCCGTACTGCGGATGCCTAACAACGGTAGAGTTCACTCGAAGCGGACGTTTGTTTTCCCTTTTTGTGGGTGTGTGTGTGAGCCAGACCCGAGTGAATTCTACCGGGTAGAGCCTATATAAAGAGTTGAGCAGTGAAACGACCTGGCTTTCTTAACCCGGACGTGGAAGTTAAGAAATCGTGTGGGTAAAGCTGAGCAAACTTTGCAGAGTCAAATAAATGGTATTCGAATACGCCGTGCTCCCGGTTAATGGAGCTGTGTCACTTGGGTGATTCCAGCAGCGAAGCTTAAGTAGGTTTGTACATGCTTTAACTTGTTCAGTTGGTTAATTAAACTTTCGTGAAAACCCCTGAGATCTTAAGGAGTAGTTTTGGGTCCGTCTTATCAAAATGTTTGCAAATAAAACTGCATCCACTCAAAGTTAATAAACCAAGTATATCCCCCTTCCTTTGATGTTTCCATACATGTAGTAAGATAGAGTCCCTTTGGGACTTGCTGAGCCGGTTGATTGGCTCACGGCTTGCTTTTGCCCTTCTTTAGAGGATCAAGACGAAGGTGTTTGTCTCCCCGTTGAGGAAGTCCCGGAAGGTTTCTTCTTCGACGAGGACCCGTGGCTTTAGGTCTTGGCCGCGCTCAAGCGGATCTTGGAGCTTCTGTAATGTAATTATGCTTTGGGCTCGCACGCCCCGCTGTGGAAAAATGGATGCTAATCCTTATGTAAAGTATATGCTGGACTTTTGTTGTAAGCATGCAATGGTATACTCTTGCGCGACACTCCATAACTGTTCATGCGTGAATAGTTACGGGGTGCCGTGTCCGTACGCGCCCCTGGAAACGGGGGCGTTACAGGTGGAGTCTGGTCACCCACATGAGGAAGATGAGGAGGGAGCTGAACTCGAACTGGAAGGCGGTGATGGTATACGGGAACGACAATGCCTTGAGAACCTGCGATTATCGCAACGCGGATTGATTAATCAGATAACAGTGGAGGGAGACACGGAGATGGAAGGGAAGGGAGAAGAGACGAGGGGATCTTGGGATCAAGAAATGGCGGACCAGCTTGATGTAGATGTTGAGGAGGTCAGGCGACGACCATGGCGCCGAGTTGCACCGTCGCCACAAAGCCACCACCAGCACCGTCCCTCTTCTCTACAGTCGCACCATTCGTCGAAAACTCCACCTCCGCTGCTTGGATCTGTAGCATCACCGGCAGGCTTCTCGATTCCGCTGCGTCGAAGTAAGAACATCCAAGAAATCACAAAAGGGCTCCAAATTCTATCTACATCAATCTTAAAGAAGAATCAAAGAGAAAGGCAGCCCTACTTTGGGTCTTCTTCGGCAGACTGGGTGACGGTGCTGGTCAGCAGCAAGGCGAGCATCGCCATGGAGGAACGATTTGCGGCCAAAGCGAAGAAGTGTTTAGGGGAACATGTTGGGGAGGCGGCGGCGGTTTTTTAGGTGGTTTTTTCTTGGACGTGGAGGGGTAGGCGTGTTGTACGCGTGTACAGAAGAGTGGTGGAGTGGACGGTTAAACTCTCATGTTACTAGTTGCATGTCCATGTGTTGCAACGGAAAATAAGTACCATACAGATATCACATCTTTGATAATCATAATCTAGTTATTGGTGTCACAAGGGAAGTACAAGTATATTAAAAAGCAACAACACAAAAGTATCTCACACCTCGTGGTCGTAAATCGGAAAGCCGTCGATCACACCTCGTGGTCGTAAGTTGGAAGCCGTCGACTATCACGCATGATCGTAGGTCGAGAGTAGGCGATCATTGCTAGTCGTAAATATTCAGCGGTCGACCATCGATCGTGATCTTAAATCGGGAGCTTTCGATCTGGGCTCGTGGTCATAAGTCGGAAGACCTCGACCACACCTCGTGATCGTAAGTCAGAAGCCATCGAGGGCACCTCATGGTCATAAGTTAGAACACCTCGACCAGTGCTCGTGGTCGTAAGTTGGAAGACATCGACCACACCTCGTGGTTGTAAGTCGGAAGCCATTGATCACACCTTGTGGTCGTTAATCGGAAGCTGTCAATTACACCTCGTAGTCGTAAGTAAGTCGGAAGCCATCGACCATCACCCGTGATCGTAGGTTGGGAGTAGTCGACCATCGCTGGTGGTTGTATATTGGCAACGGTCGACCATCGATCGTGGTCCTAAATCGGGAGCCTTCGACCAGGGCTCGTGGTCGTAAGTCGGAAGACCTCGACCATACCTCATGGTCGTAAGTCGAAAGGCATCGAGGACACTTCCTAGCCGGAAGTTAGAAGATATTAACCACACCTGGTGGTCGTATGTCAAAAGCCATCAATCACACATTGTGGTCGTACGTTGGAATACATCGACCATCGCTCATGATCGTAAGTCAGAAGCCCTCGACCACACCTCGTGGTTGTAAGTCGGAACACATCAACCATCGCTCGTGGTCATAAGTTGGAAGACATCAACCACACCTTGTGGTCGTAAGTCAGAAGTCGTCAATCACACCTTGTGGTCATAAGTCGGAAGCCGTCAATCACACCTCGTGGTCGTAAGTCGGAAGCTGTCTACCATCGCGTGTGAGCGTATGTCGGGAGAGGGCGACCGTCGCTAGTCATCGTAAGTATTCAGCGGTCGACTATCGATCGTGGTCGTACGTCAGCAGACATCGACCACACCTCGTGGTCGTAGGTTGGGAGCCCTCGAGCACAACTCATCCTCGTACGTCGAAAGCCATCGAGGATACCTCGTGGTCATACGTTGGAAGCCCTCGAGCACACCTCATGGTCATAAGTCAGAAGCCATCGAGGACACCTCGTGGTCGTATGTCGGAATACATCGAATATCGCTCGTGGTCGTAGTCGAAATACATCAACCATTACTCGTGATCGTAAGTCGAAAACCCTCGACCACACCTCGTGGTCATAAGTTGGAATACATCAACCATTGCTCGTGGTCGTAAGTCGGAAGACATCGACCATGCCTCGTGGTCGTAAGTCAGAAGCCGTCAATCACACCTCGTGGTTATAAGTCGGAAGTCGTCTACCATTGCGCGTGATCGTAGATCAGGAGCGGGTGACCATCGCTAGTCATTGTAAGTATTCAGCGGTCGACCATAGATCGTGGTCGTACATCAGCAGACATCGACCACACCTCGTGGTCGTAGGTCGGGAGTCCTCGAGCACACCTCATCCTCATACGTCGAAAACCATCGAGGACACCTCGTGGTCGTATGACGGAAGCCCTCGAGCACACCTCATGGTCATATGGTCGTATGTTGGAATACATCGACCATCACTCATGGTCATAAGTCGAAATACATCAACCATTACTCGTGATCATAAGTCGAAAGCCCTCGACCACACGACCACACCTTATGGTCGTAAGTCAGAATACATCAACCATTGCTCGTGGTCGTAAGTCAAAAGACATCGACCACACCTCGTGGTCATAAGTCAGAAGCCGTCGACTATTAAATTGTATGGGAGATTGGGTGGCAGCCAGGGGCGAATGCACAGTAGGTGCATGGGGGTACAGCTGTACCCCCAAAATTTCTGGAAAAATACCAAGTATATATACCCTTTAATACCTTGTATATGTATAATACATTGTTAAATACAATTGCTAGTCTGCTCAGCCCATACAACAGCACCAGCACTCTACCTTCGTTCCTTTCTAGGCCCAACAACAGTCCAATTCTAAAATCTAAACTGCACGTACATGTATAGGAAATTTGCCGAAGACGAAACGACGAGAAATCGATCCCCTCAGCTTCCTTCCTCAGCCCCGTCGGAACTCGGAAACCCTTGTGACCTCGTCGCCGTACTGTCATACTGACGGCCGGGGCGCTCCTGCTTCCTACAATCTCTGCGCCGATGATCCCTCCGGCCCTCCTAGTTCCTACGCCACTTTGCTGGTCGTAGGTGCAAGCGGCAAGCCAGGAACTGACAAGTTGCAGAGGGTAAAATTCAGTCTTGTTCTGTTCCAATCAATCATATTAGTTCAATAATCAATAGTTCTAGTTTGAGAAATATTAGTTCTAGTTTGGCCAATTATTTTCTTAGAAAATATTCATCCCTAGAGTACTCAGTAATCAGTATGTATTTAATTTTATAATTGCAGAACATCAAGCAGCATGAAGAGGAATAATGATCTTGCATCTCTATGGAATGCTCATGCTCAGAAACAGAAAGCACAAAAGGTATCTTCGTCCACTCCAAATCAACTCAATGACATTGATCAAGAAGCAAGACCTGAAAATCGCAACTATTTTATCATCATTTAGTGATCGAATTATGTCAATGTCGATGTCGATGAACTATATCATTTTGATCCGTACCCCCATGATTGAAATCCTAGATCCGCCACTGGTGGCAGCGGTGGGGAGAGGCCCGATGGCCAGTGAGGAGGGAGAGGGGAGATGGCGGTGGGAAGATGCCCAATGGGCGACGAGAAGGGAGAGGGGAGATGAGGTGACAAGTCTGCGAGGGAGAGAGCGTGGGAGAGATATCTATAGAGAATGATAAAACAGAATAACTAAAGGTGGAAGTGGAGAGGAGGGACAATTAGCACGAGAGAGAGGGGATATAGATAGTCAAGATTCCTGTATTTAAATCGGACGGCTGAGAAGAGAAAGAGAATGCACCGACGATCACCAATACCTATTTATATAATAATAGAGATATCAGTAGAGATGATGCCCTATAAGATTATAAGATTATGGGTCTTAAACAGTTAAAGTATTTTATTTTCGTTCTCTCTCGTCATAAATTTAGATTGACATGTACCGACTACCGATAGTTTAGCATTTACTACAACTCTGAGAGACTCTTGAGATGTTTTGTTTCGGACCTGTACAATGGACGCAGAACGCATGATGATGGCTGGATTCGGCATCAATATTCTTCTTCCTTTAGTGTTTGGGGGAAGGAAAAACACGTGAGCATGCAATGCCATGCATGCAGGATGATCAATCAAACCAGACTACAGTCGTAACTGTGGAAGTGGCCAAGATACTTGAATTGGAAGGGTGAATGAGAATCACGACTTATCCTGCAGAGCAGCACGTAGTAGGACCATGCATGGTCACAGATGATATGTCTAGGATTCCGTGTGTGCGTGTATATGCCAGATCTGAGATCTGAGGAGGGATCGACGGCTCGAATTTTCGCGATGGATCACATGATTGGTGACCATTTGGATTTTTTTGGTGATTTATGGATGAAAAGCACTGTAGCTGGCTGAAAAAATACTGTAGATGGTATAGGTTTATTTAACATAATTAAATTTAAAAAAATAAAAAATATGTTAGCCCATTACGTATGATACAAACAAATACAAGAAAAAAACCGGCAAAAAACTCAATAAAAAGTTAAAAATTCAAAAAAAACGAAATTTATAAATAATAAAAAATAAACCGAAAGCGAGCGAAAACGATCCCCGGAACCCTTTGGGCTCGTGTAATGATCAGTCTGTAGAAGCTTGGTGGTTCGTATAGCAGTGGCATGGAGTGATGTAGACATGTAGTGGGGTCCACTCGTTCTGAGCCTAGGATGCTTCATCAGTGCTGTTTAAAGTATATTACGCAGGTTGAATCAGGCCCAGTTTTGGGAGTATTTTTAACCTCTTTTAATCTTAACAAAGAGTAAAAGACTAGAGCACAAGTCTTGCAAAAACTTGAGCAAACTCAACGAACCCATTAAGACCCCACTGCATGAAGGGAAATAGTAATACGGTCAGCTACATATCTGGATTCTGGATTATAAACAAGTTGATACTGGTGATAAGGCTATAATACAGTACTAAAAAACTGGAAAAGAAAAACACAAAACGCATGACCGACAGCTCCTGACAAGACCATTTCAAATGAGTTTTAATAACCATCATCCGGATATTTTCTTCTAAAATTCACTGTACACTATGATGAGGGGGTGACGGAGGAGAGGGGGTGGCAGTGGAAGGCGCATAGAGCTGTTCCGACAAAAAAGGAGGACGAGGTTGTGTGAGGGGACGGTGCTTGGTGAGAGACGGCACAGAGGGGGCGGTGACGAGGGAGCATGCGGGTTGGCGGTACGGAGGGAGCGACAGGGTGGGAGGCGGCAGGGTCAAGGAATGGGGTTAGAGATAGATGTGTTATATAGGAAAGGGGGATGAGTCCCTTTAGATCTTAATTTAAGGGCCAAAAATCTGAATAATTGTTTTAAAAAAATATTCCGATAATGAACACACCTTTTCGAATTTTTTGTCCGTACACTTGTTCCGACTGAATTGTCAGTTTATGGCGAGTTGCAGGGAACAGTACAAAATCAGGGCAGATGGGTTTTAAAAAAAACTCGGCATGGAACGCGAAAGGGCAGGAGGAATAAAAGTCTGGTGAGCGAAGTTGTGCGCGCAAGCTGCAAAAGCTACTTTTACCCGGGCGAGATGCATGTGCATGGCGATGCCAAAAGCATACACTTCTGCGGCGCACACGATGCAGAGTCGGGCATCAAGCGTCGGCTGATTGGAGCACTGATTCCCAAGTCCCAGTTGAACTGCTAGTTTATGCGGCCATGGGATTAGGCAGGATTCTGCCTACTGCTAACTACTCTAGTTTATGGTAGCCCGCAACTTATCCATCTGCGGATCATATTAATATCATACTCCCAACCTCTCGAGTCATCATAGTGTCCTAGATTCAGCATATATAATCAAAATGCGCTAGCTAGATCTATGGTCTACGCATTCTAGTTTAAGTTTTTAGCTTTTAATTTTTTTCATTGTTTATTACTGTTTAAGATTTTTTTATTATAGTTACTACAAAAAATTTTCAACGTAATTAAGTTTAAAAATTTATAAAAGAAAACAGTTTCCTCATCATAGATTATACAAAAGGAATATAGAGAAATAAGAAAAGACAAAAGGATATAAAAACAAAAAAAGATAAAATTAAGAAATTAAAAGCTAAAGCCTAACTGAGCATAGATGTGCCTCTACCGACAGCTTTTGTTAGAGGAAAAGGGATTATTTTTGCTTACTTGATAAAGGTAGGGTGGTGGTTAGGATTTCGTGGAGAAAGCGTCGCGCTCAGGAGATTGAGTAACCTAAATGCTTTTAGATTTGGCTCGCGGCCAGGAAATGCACTAACGCTCCTTACCTTCTAACTTTCGTGTTAGGAAAGCTAAATATACAGTGACAGCATACTTTATTGCGCCATGTACACACAAAGGCTCACTGCTGCTATGTACTGCAACACCACCGCACTGCAGTACGCAGCTAGAGGTTCGCTCGTTTTTCTTATCCGTGACGAACTGATCGGTCGTCAATGGGCATTTGGGAACAATATTTTTCAAGTCGTTCAGCTCTGGTATATCTCTCAGAGCTCAGATAAACTTCGGTTTTCTTAAGGTGTGAGACCATGTGAAAGTCATTTCTATAGTTGTGATGAGTAATTAACTTTTGATTAGAATAGCTACCGAGGATGAGTTTCATTTTTTAGGATTTTGCAAACGATCACTTTCTGTCTGTCTACGAGTTAGTCTGGCCGACGACTTTGTGTTTACGAGTTAGTCTGAAATGAGTGTTCGTTGTTTACGACTTTGTGGTCCGATGGTCAGATCGGTTGAGAAACCACGGGGTAGTCGAAAGCTTTCTGCCCGGTTGTAGTAGTCGTAGAATGGGTAATCGATAGTCGTAGCGATCGGTTGTGGTAGTCGTTGCCTGTGTGATCGATAATCGTAGCGATCATTGTGGTAATCGTAGCTTGTGTCATCGATGGTCATAGCGGTCTGTTCGATGGTCGTAGGCCTCTAGTAGGTACTCAATGGGCTTCGAGTGATCGGTTGTGATGGTCGCAGGCGAACAGACTGGCTGTGGTCTGAGGTGTTCTTTGGAAATATTGGTGTTCTGATCAGGGTTGTCCGGGGTGTTTATTGCTAATGTGCACATGAATTTATTACTTGGTTCTAGGATTAGGATCAGTAATTTAAGTACATACTTTTTGTATTGTGTATTATATGAATAAATTATGCAAATAATGATCTTTGTGTATCGTACGGTGCTATATGATGGTTTGCTTGTTGGTGTTGGTTGCAGGACTTCGAAGCTAGGTCATGGTGAGGCATGGAAGGACCGGGACTAGCACAGGGAGGTGTTGAGATCCAGAACGGTCAGGGAGATGCCGAAGATGACTCAAGCTTGCGGGGTGGTTACAAACCGGGATGACAAAAAAACGGAGCGGGAGCTATCGGTGGTGGATATGATGACCAACGGCGAGGTGGACCAGGATTAGGCTCAGGGAGGAGTCAAAGTCCAGACGGTCAACGATGCCGGGTGCCGTCATGCACAAAGAGATGCACGTGGTGCGCCAAGTGACTTGTGTCGTTTGCAAGCGAGGACAGTTCGATGGGATCCGGACGCGTGAGAGGCTTGACGACAAGTTATTGGGGCCACATGAAAGATAACAAAGCATAGGTGAAGCTTCGTGGCAAAGGAAGCAGGAAGCTTTGAGGAAGGTGGCAGAGAGGCATTTTGGAAATTTGCCCAATACCAGAAAAAAGTGGTGATGTGTGAAACCGCGGTGTTAGCTTAAGTGGTTTAGGTCTTGTATGCACTGAAATGTGAAGTAGATCAAGAGTTGTTTAACTAATGGGTTAATGGTGTAAGCCGCTTTGAGAAGTGTGTGTGAGTAAAATCCGTACTAGTAGCATTAGAAGTAGATGCAATAGAAGAAGTGAAAACTGGATGTTCATTTATATGAACCATAAGCTCGCCACTATCCTGTTCACTAGTTTTTTAGGATAAGATTTGTGTACATGCCACTGCAAACCTCATGGTTTGGAAAAATATGTGCCAGAACAAAGGGTAACCAATCTATTTTGACAAAAAACAAGTAGAGAACTCTATCTCACAGTCCAATGCTCGAAAATAATTTGGCTTCATTGAAAAGTGACTTACTACTTAGTAATAATTACTTACTACTTGCTTAACTAGTCTCTATCATCGTATAATATAGTTAAATTTGCTGTTAAGCTACTAATGTAGTTACATTTTACACATGTAGTATTATTGATTGATCCTTAGACATGCAACATATATGGTTTCTGTTTTTGCGCATTATCCAACTAAATATTGGTGACCGAGACTAACCGTATTATAAGCAACATGTATTCGCTCCGTATTCATGACCGAGAATATCCGCATTCATATTCATATCCAGCACTATTCATGTCCAACTCTAACTCTAAGAAAAAAATATGGAATAAGATACGAGATGAGCGATATCCGTCCGCATCTAATCCGATTTCACCCCTAATGGAGAGTTCCACCAAATTCTCGACGACATATCCGGTGATGAAACATCTTCATTGAGCTCCCCATGACCAAATTCGGCGGCTACTCAATTCCTCCAAGCTCCCAGTGGTGCGACCGGTCTCACCACAGCCTCATCGCCCGTTGTGCATCACACCGTTGGGATTCTCCCGTCTTCCTTGGGCCACTATCGCCATTTTTCATCTCGATCGGTATCCCGGCGACCGGATTTGGCTGCTGGGAGGCCGAGGAAGTGATGTTGTCTTAGATTCGACCACGCGGGATGCCGGGGGAATGGGCACTGCCTTTGGATATGGTCACATAGAGGTCCTTAGTGGCCGTCACCATGTGGAGGAGAAGCCATCGCCAGAGCTGGTGGTGGTCAATGATAGTGGTAGGGGTGAGCCGTGGCGACGTGAGGAGGAGCCTGGGGGTGGGCGGCGGCGACAGAGAGAACCCAGGGGTGGTGACTGGTGGGAGGTAAGATTTGACAATAGTAGGGAAGCAAGAATAAGAAAGGACAAGAGAATGGTAGGGGATAGGTGAGGTGGTGTTTTATTTATTTTTATTATGATGCAGGTCTCCTCTAAGTTATAAACATTACAGTATTTTACACGAGTTTTAGGCGCCGCTCAGTTGGGCTGAAATAAGGTGGTTTATGTCTTAAATTGCACTGTAGCTGGCTGAAATTACATTGTACCTGATGGTGACTTACTTGGTATAACTAAAATTTAAAATTTTTAAAAATAGAAAAAAACAAGTTAGTTCATTACGGATAATACAAACAAATATTAAAAAGAAATCGGTAAAAAGCTTAAAAAATCAAAAAACAAAAAAAAGAGATAAAATTTAGAAATAATAAAAATAAATCAAAAACTTAAATCAAAGTAGGCAGGACCTTATGGATCTTACCTTGGTCCTGTAAACATTTGGAGATAACCTTAGCTCTTTACACTGTTGCTGAACTGAAAGAGAGAGGAGAAGGATGGAATGAATGATTGCATATGTCACTCTCCCCTGATTTTGGAAGTACTGTGTACTGGACGGCGGCAGGGCGGACTGCTAGACGGCATGGGGCTCCTCGCTTTCAGCGCCTCCTTGCCAGGCGCTGAGCCGGCAAGAGACGATTGATGCTGCAGATTCTCAATGTTTCTCCGGAGCGTTGCTATCGTCGACACGCCTCCTCCCCTTGCGAAGTCCAGGTCTCTGGGCTCTGCTCGATGCAGCAGAAAATGGGTGACTACATAAAATAAGTTGTACAACTACTTTATTCGAAACTACCTGAAGTGCTCCGTACGCGAATGTTATTCGGAGCACGCATGGAGGTGCTGCGAAATTAATAGAACGAACTTGTATGAATGCTGCTAGGAGCATATACGCACATTAGCTAACGCCGTGTCAACTGCCAAGCGAATCGCTGGCCGTTCCATTGTACTGCTCCTCTACTAATCCGCCGGGGCATTTGCTGACGCGGCTTCGCCCGCCACCGCGATCGAATCCACTCCACTCCCCGGCGTGATTACTGTCCCTTTTTGGCCCCCACGCCGCGGCAGAACCCGTGCCGTCGGATCCGCTTATCCGACGTACGACGGACGTGAAGCGCGCGCTGGAAGCAGTATACCAAGGAAGGGAAACAACGTACGCCACCGGTACACGACTTACGTGCCCGACTGCTTTCGACGCATCGGCGGCAGCTAATCACGCTGGAAAACAGGCAGCACCACGGGACAATCCAAAGCAACAGGCAGAGCTGCTCTAGCGGAGTGCTGTACCTGTAGCTGGGCGTCTTCTCATGGGCTTATGGTACTGAGGCTGTTTGATTACTAGCCACACTTTACTAATAAAAATTGTTACACTTGTCTAAGTTGAGGTGCTTAAATTATTTGCCACATCTTAGCAAGCCTAAGGGAATCTTGCCACACTTTTTTGAGTCATTGACGCGTGAGACCTAGTTTGCTGGAAGGGAACTTTGCCACAACTGTGGCTGCAACCAAACAGCTCCTTGAGTTGGTCAAATTTGTCTAACCTTAAGCGTGGTAAACTGTGACTGGCAACTAAACACCCCTGAACTATTAACACGGCTGCCGCGACCGACACGACGATTACGCACCAGCATTCCAGCGACAAGCCGCCAGTTTGCAACAGTGCTGAGACGCTCCCGGCCAGCCGCTTGTGCCAAACCGGGGGCTTGGTGGCACCGCCCTCGCCGCGGATGCCCAGGCCGAGCCGAGACGAGGCGAATCCGTTCCCCCGTGCCCATCTCCTCCTGCCCCGACGACGCGGGCGCGACCCCCGAAAGAACTGCCCGCTCCCACACCCGGCACGAGACGAGGGCAGTCGCCACCCACCCACTGCCTCCCTCCCCCTTCCCGTGAAATCCTCCAGGAGCCAACCAAAAAGGCGAATCCTCCGAACCATAATCACTAGCGCGCGCGCACCGACGCCCCAAATCAGGTGGCGCGCAAGGGAGCCTTTTTTCGCATCTCGGTACCGGTGCCGCGCTCGTACGTGCCGTTCCGTGCCGAGCCGCAATGCCTGCGCCCGACCGGGCCGCCGCCGCGGGGGGCGGCGGGCACCTCCGCGGCCACGCGCACCTCACCAACTGCATCCACCTGCGGCACCACCACGCGCACGGGGGTGGAGGGGGAGGCGCGTCGTCGTCGGGGCGGAGGCGGAGCCCCACGGCCTTGGCGTCGGCGGCGCTGATGCGCGACCTACTCGCGCTTCAGCGCTCGCGATCGCTCCGCGACCCGTCCACGCGCCGCTCCGTCGAGTCCTCCAAGGTGGCGGCCGACCCCGACAACGACACCGACGACGACGTCGACCTCCCCGCCAGGTCCCGACGCAGCACCACGACATCCGGGGCGCTCAAGACGCTCCTCGACCAGCTCGCGGAGAAACCCCATCCCCACCCCAAGCCCGCCCGACTCCCGCGCCGCCGCTTCAAACGCGGGGCTGGCCGCCGTGCCGGCACCACCAGTAAGGCTCCAGATCGCGCCACCGCCGCCGCCGTGCTCTCCGTAAACTCCAGCTCCCAGGAGGCCGTCTGCGGCAACAAGTACCTCTTCCGCGACGGCGAGGACGACGACGAGGAGCTGCAGCAGCATGTGTCGCAGGACTCGCGCAACGTGTGTGGCATTCCATGGAACTGGTCTCGCCTCCACAACCGTGGCAAGTCTATCCTCGACTTGGCCGGCCGCAGCCTCTCTTGCGGCCTCTCCGACCCCAAGTCAGCGGCGGGGCGCAAATCCGAAGCCGCCGCCTTGGCCTCGCGCGGTCACCTCAACGCGTCGCATTCGCTTTTCCCGGTTAAGTCCGAGAGGCTGGCCTCCTCGACCAGCTCGGACTCCGACGCGTTGCCTCTGCTCGTTGAGGCGACCGCCTCCGGTGCGCGCAACGGCATTGGCGGCATCGCTGGGAGCTACTCCGGGGAGCTCGGGATTTTCTCCAACCAGAGCAGCGAGATGGATTCCGACCTCTTGTCGGAGGCGCGGTCGGGGCAGAAGTCGCGGGGCTCGCAGCGAGGCCGCGGGCGGCACCGGAGCCTGACGCAGAAGTTCGCACCGAGGACGTTCAAGGACGTGGTCGGGCAGAGCTTGGTGGTGCAGGCGCTGTCCAACGCCACACTGAGGAGGAAGATTGGGTTGGTATACGTCTTCTACGGGCCGCATGGTACAGGCAAGACGTCGTGCGCGCGCGTCTTCGCCAAGGCGCTCAACTGCCACTCCGCCGAGCACCCGAGGCCCTGTGACTCGTGCACGTCGTGCATCGCGTTCAATCTTGGCAAGAGCAGGAGCGTCATGGAGATTGGGCCCGTTGGCAATATCGACATGGATGGCATTGCCGATGTCCTCGACAACGTTATGCTTTCACCCGCACCATCGCACTACAGGGTGTTTATATTTGATGACTGCGATACATTGCCACCCGACGCTTGGAGCGTCATCTCGAAAGTTGTCGACCGGGCGCCCCGCCGTGTGGTGTTTATCCTCGTCAGTCCCAACCTCGGCCTTCCTCATATCATCCTGTCGAGATGTCAGAAGTTCTTTTTCCCCAAGTTGAAGGAATGCGAAATCGTCAACACATTGCAGTGGATTTCTACCAGTGAAAGCCTAGATGTTGATAGGGATGCATTGAAGTTAATTGCATCCCGTTCAGATGGATCACTGAGGGATGCCGAGATGACTCTTGATCAGCTGAGTTTGCTGGGGCAGAGGATTTCTCTCTCTCTCGTCCAAGAACTTGTAAGATATCTCTCAAGCATCATAATATCATCAACTTTTTTTTGGACAACCAAATTAAACCAAATATCTGGTTACCTTTTGGGCCGAATAGAAAATATCAGATAATTTTTAGTTGGGGCATTGGTAGATTTGTGCAGTCATGAATTTAATTACATAAGAGCAGCATGCTTGTTCAGCTGGCCCTTAAAATCTAAATAGCGCAGAGGCATAGTTCGAATAATCAGCACAGACACTGAATCTTATCCTTTGATATAAATTTAGTATTTTTTTGCTTGTTTGCTGAACATGTGGTTTCAAGTTTAGTTCTAGGAACCTAATTAAGGAAGTAACCAATTTGAAGCCCCTGTCAGAATTGTAATTTTGTTGTCACTCCATGCTCTTTTTTTTTTTTTTGCAATACTACTTTGTGACAACGATAAAACGTTAGTTGTTTGTTCATTTCACAGGCTGGTCTGGTATCTGATGATAAGCTGGTTGATTTGCTTGATTTGGCGCTATCTGCTGACACTGTAAACACAGTGAAGACATTGCGAGACATTACGGAGACTGGAGTTGAGCCTTTGGCTCTTATGTCTCAACTTGCCACAATAATTACTGACATCCTTGCTGGTTCCTATACGTTCACACGAGAAAGACTACGAAGAAAGTTCTTCAAACGTCCAACCTGTAAGCAACAATCTTTTTAACCAATGGATAGTTCAAAACAAATATATACTGTTTTACATCCTGGCTATCTCTGCTAAGAGTGTCAAGTCACTCGTCTAGCACTCTGGCTAACTTGCTTTTCCTCTCTGTTCTCTTACATTAAAGATTTTGCATGCACATAATTTAGTGTTTTGGTATACTAATTTCAGTGTCAAAAGATGATATGGAAAAACTACGCCAGGCCTTGAAAACACTATCTGAAGCTGAAAAGCAGTTGAGGGTCTCTAATGACAAGACAACATGGTTTACGGCTGCTCTGCTTCAGCTTGCTCCTGATAAACAGTATGTGCTGCCAAGTTCATCAACAAGCACGAGTTTCAACCACGGTGTGCTGGTCGGTTCTTTTCCTGATAAGGATATTGCAAGGCACTCAGCTATCGAGCATAATGGTAATGTGGCAAGCACTTCTTATGGGGAAAGGGGATCCGTTGAACATAGAGCAAATAGCCATGTGTTGTCAGCCAGTGCCGCCAAAGCAAACGAGCGATCTACACATAACAAAACCGAAAATGAAATGATCTGGCAAGCTGTACTTGAGAGTATTCAGTCAGATACACTGAGAAAAATGATGGCCAAAGAGGGAAGGCTAAGTTCTGTTAGCCTAGGCACAGGTAAGATGTCTGACATCCAGTTCAGTTTTTCAAAGCGTTTACATCATATCATAAGTTTCTTAGCAGATTGTACATGAGGATTAGTTTCCTTTTGTGCTAGAAGATGAAATATATAGATTTAGCAATTACAAAACAGAGAGGGAAAGCTCTTGTAGTATAGTGTAAACATGGTGCTCCCATCAGAAGCAGTGCTTCTATGCTTTCCTCTCTAATAAGAGTAGCACTAATCTCAAAACAAATGAAGAGGTAAGTAACATCTATCCATCATTCATCATGTTTTAAAAATTGTGCAAATCACTATTAAGAAAGCATGGAAGCACCTCCCATCAGACATTAGGACAGTTGTCACTTGCTTTTGTATGTCCGTATTGATTATTTAAAGTAATTCTTGGCACTTTGTTGAAGTTAGTTGCAATAATCATGGATAATTTGCATTAAGGCTAACTGACTAAGTAACTACAATATTTCCTCTAAACAAGGTACCAAACTTCTGTTCTTGGATTGACGAAATCCTTTTGATTATAGGCACACATTAGAATTTTTGTTGAAGTAAAAAGTTTATGAAAGGAAGTAGTGATGTATGAAGGAAATCATAGTTAAGCTTGCTAGATTGTAGTTGTGCTATGTAGAATTGTTATTTCCTTGCACTAATATGTTAAGCTGCACTACTTTAAACAACAGTTAATTAGTTGACATGACATTGCCAAACTCAATGACAATTTATGCCTTCACATGGTCTTTTATTGGGATACTAAAAGAATGCATGTTAGCCTGTCTTTCTAACAGATCATTTTCTAACATTAGCTTCTTTTCTTCCTACAGCACCGACAGTGCAACTAATATTCAGCTCACGTGTCAATAAGTCCAAAGCTGAAAACTTCAGAGGACAAATTCTGCAGGCATTTGAGTCTGTTCTTCGTTCCGCTATAATACTTGAAATCCGATATGAATCAAAGAATGGTGTGAGAGCAGGCCATGATCCATCTATGTTTACTCACCCAGAGAATGACTCCAACATGACATTAAGGAGGTCCTTAACTAAACATAGTCCGCTCTCTTCTGGAGGTGAGAATCTCATTAGGAGGCTTAAAAAAGACAGTGTTGTGAAGGGAGCTAGCTCTAGCAAGACCAGATGGATGCAATCTGATCCCCATATATTGACAGAAGGCGAAATCATTGAAGTTGGACCTTCTCACATGCATTGGTCTGCTGAAACAAATAATGGTGTTCTTGACATAAATGAAAGAAGAAAGGAGAACATATGGGAAGAAGAGGAAGCTTTGTCATCACCAAACCAGGAGAGCATGGTTAATCAAAGAGGAATAAATGGGAATAAACAGCGTCGACAGAATAGCATTGTAAAAGGAAAGGTATCTCTTGCACATGTTATTGGTAAGGCAGAAGCTTGTTCTCAAAGAGGAGGATGGTCTAGACGAAAAGCTATGTCAATTGCAGAAAAGCTGGAACAAGAGAATTTGTAAGTAACTTTATCTTATGATCAACTCATGCTTCTCAAACTGTCCAAAATACAGGGAGTAATACTCCAGTTTTTGCATTTTAAAAATAAATACATGTCACTACAGTACGACTCTTTTACTCCATTGCATTGTAGAAAACAATAACAGCAATGGTAATATCACACGTTAATAATTACTTGAAATCACAATGGCTGTTAGGCACGTTGAGTAGTCAATGCACAATACTTAAGAAATCATATATGTAACAACACACATCTCCAGTCAAATTTACTGTTTGAATCATTTTGCCAGTTCGCATTATGCATTTGCCAATTCATCGAGATATTGCTTGTGCACAGGAGATTGGAGCCTAGATCAAGGAGTATACTTTGTTGGAGAACTTCAAGGACACGACGGAAGGTAATCTTTCACATTCGTTTTATGTCATAATTTGTGTGTCCTCACTAAAATCAGTGCGAATGAGTCCTGAATACAATGTGGAATGTTAACTTGTATCAGTTTTTTCCCTTCGAACTAATTTGCATATAGGTCTAAAAAAGATTCATCTGTGCGTGTGGAACTACAGAGATGAACTTTAGTCTAGTTGTGTTCGTAATAGATGATATCTGGAATCTGGTTAGCTTGAAATCTGTAAGTAGGCCCCTTTTGAATTGACTATGCATAGCTGGATTTGATTGTTTTCCTTTGATCATACCTTAAGTAAAATAATCTATTTAAAGAATATAGACATTTTTCAAGATGAATATAATATTTTAGTGAGAAAACCAAACAAAAATTAAAAGAAAAAGAGTTGCATCCGTAGTGTGCCAAACAACAGGAACAATCTGGATTCTGAAATAAAAAAGAGTTAGTTATTTTCTTACACTCACGATAGATTTTTCCACAAACAAATTCCATTCCTCTTGCATTCCTGTGGGATTTTGCATCAGATTGGTATGGCTGTAGATTTTGAAGTGAGCATTATCAACCGTGCAGACTCCATGGTTATAAGTAGAGCACAGAAATGGTGTTTACCATACAGCTTTTGTGTGTAACCAATTGGCGGAAGAGTTTATGAATTCTGCTTAAATTATAGTCCTTGTGTTTACGCATGATTTTCTCTCTCTTGCTCATCCAATCATTTCTCCACAGCTATCTTTGTTGAAGGCCAGGACTCGAAGGTCACGAGCTGTATCAAGGCTTATCTTGTGTGGAAGATGCATTTCCACAAAATCTCCTAGATGAAAGGCGTTAGAAGTCGTAGATTTTACAAGCAGTTAACTTAGCATCCGTAATTGATTCACTCTGTACCTTGTAGGCCGTAGCTGTGTCAATTTGTAGGTTATTCTCAAAGCTGTATATTTGTTTGACTTGTAAAAGAATGATAGAGATGACATAGCAAATTCTTTTCTGTCAAACATGCTTTGTATTTTTTTATAGGCCAACAAATTTTTTATTTGGAAGCCTCGCTAAAAAATTGAATTTGTTCTCCATAGTCCATACTTCATATCTAGCAGGTCTCATGTTTGGATGCCTTTGCCGTTCAAGTACGGTGGCAATTAAACTGTTGGAAAATGAAATACGGAAAGCTCTCGCGGACATTGGCAAGCTTCGCCCATTCCAAAACCTCAGTAGTCACTCACACCTGGGTTTCTCCACTGATCGCCGCGACCGAAGTACGCGGCCGCACTGCACTCCGTCCTTGAGTCTCCCGTCAGGAGCCGGCATTTCCCAGACTCTACGGCAGCAGCCCCAACACATCCAATGGGCTAGTGTGCGCCTGTGGCATTCACCCAAAGAATCGTGATTTTGAGTGGTTTTAGTGACATTATCCAAATTGGCATGGATCCAAAAATGCCTCTATGCAACGGAGTGGAGTAGGATTTATATTTAAACGCCCCAGTCGAGCCAAGAGACCGTTTAGATGGGCTAGATTTACAAGTTCACAACTACCTAGAAAATGCTAGAATGCAAATACAAAGACAGATAGCAGAGCAATGGGCTCGCAAAATATTTTCAGAAGTCTTAAGACCATCCTTTTTTGAATGAGCTCAGTACCGTCGCAAAGATGTAGAGTTAGAAAACACCATCCAATGTGAGAATGACATGTGGAGCCTAAGGGTGTGTTTGGTTGAGCTGTGGCTTCTGAAAAAGCTGCTGTGAGCTGTGGGCTGTGGAAAAGCTGCTGTAGGTTGTGGGCTGTGGAAAAGCTGTAAGCTGTTTGGTTCAAACAAATATAAAACTTACCTCCTATCTCTATTTTCCTTGAAACAACTGTGAAACAGCTCTCTATTTTCACCATTTCATAAAGCAGAAAGCCAAAAGTCAAAAGCAGGGTCCAAGGTGCTTTCAAAACTGTACTACCCAAAAGTAACTGCTTCTGAAAAAGCAGCTTCTGGTTTCCACCCCTTTGGTTGGCTTTTGGCTTTTTGGAAGCAAAAGCAGCTCCCAAGAGCTCAACCAAAGGCACCCTAAGCCACACGTCAGTGACACATTGTATAGGGCATGTTCTTTTTTGGCTGAAGCTTATGACTTTTGGCTGCGGCTTGTGATTTTTGGGCTGTTTATTCGAGAGATTACAGAGTAACAGAAACTCACATACGGTTTTTACCGATATAAATGAAGTCAGTACAATATGTACTACAATTAATTAGTAGACTCTATCTTGAAAAGATACATCGTTTAAAAGCTAGTTACTGTAGAAAAGCCGAAAAGCAGCTTTTAGAAGCCGAAAAGAACAGGCCCATAGTATTTTTTAGCTCAGTGATCTTTATGATGGTATGATGGTACCAAACAATATTGCGTTGTTAGCCTCTTTACACTCCAGGAAGCAGTGCTTAAATTCAACTTCCTTTTTAGATAAAGGATATAAAATCCGGACTCTATATCCACGAAGGATATACACAGCCAAATGTTACACGAGCTCTTAGACTCAAAGCCTCAAAACTAAGGTACATAAAACAACATAAAAGATAGCTTAAGGACTACGAAAAGAACTAGAAAGGCTAAGCTTCAGCACTTTTGCTCCGTCCTTGTTTACAACCAAGCCCCTAACCTCATCCGACCGAGCCACCCAAACATCGGTCTGCTTTGCGTGAAGATGGACCTCCGAGGCGACGTCTCCAAGAAGGCGACGAGAGTCACCGACGCCGCCCGCCTCACCGAGGCAAGGCTTTCACCTGGATATCAGTACACATGAGAGCTATGTAGTGCCATGACACACCTCCAGGAAGGATAATGGCGCCCGAAGGCGTCATTGATGTCGAGACCGGTAAGATCACCGGCCAGGCTTTCGCCAGCACCTCCACAGCACCCCACGCACTACCCACACACAAAATAGACCGCCACCAACACTCCGGGGCCCTACACGCCTCAAGGCCATGGCATAGCCACCCTTGAACTCCACGACGAGCCGCTTCCTGCAACGTCCGCCACTGCAGAGACCACTAAGCGACATCTAAGCGCCACCACTGAGCAGATCCAGGAACATGAGCCATAGATCAAACCTACAGCAATACAACGGAAGGGCCTGGCACAAATCTTCCTGAACGCCTTATGGAGCCTGAACGGCACGTGGATCACCACCGCCTTCTTGCTCCCGGCCGCAACCAACTGGAACTCGGAGCTGATGAAGAGGACCTTGAGGTCGTTCCTGAGCTCCTGGTTGCCATTCTCCATGTCGAAGAACGCCTGCGCGACGGAGTCCACAAACTCCGAGGGCTCGAGGCCCTAGTCCTTCTGCACCTTCCTCCTCGCCGTGACGGCGCCGACGAGGAATTTAAATTGTAGCAAATTTTGCAAGTCATCAATGACATCAAGGGCACCAGCACAATCTGCTGCTGCCACAAGCAGCTTGAGCGGCGCGAGCGCCTGACTGACAAAGAGGATGACGGTGAGCTTCTGCTGCAGCGCGACGAGGTTGCCCCGCGTCGCATTGAGCTCCTGCACCTGCCGTGCGGCCCCAACAAGGTCACCGGTGAGCTCCCGAACCACCTCCCTGAGCTCCCGGATCCTCCTGACCGCTGCAACAAACTCCCCGTCGAGTCCACGCAGCCGGCCCTGCGCCTCGTAGAACGACTCCGACCGCCGCACACCCTGATTTCCTGGTTACCCTTCCACTTCCAGTCAAATACTCACATCTATCATCATGTCGACACCTCCTTAAAAAACATCATGTCAACAACTACAGTTACGAAATAAGCTACATATACACAGTTACACACTATCTTTTTCTCTAATTAGAAATTTGGAATATGAAACTTCCAAAACTTATACAACTGCATTTATATTCAGAGATGTATATTTTTTGAGAGGATTCAGAGATGTATATCGATATGTCCTTTTCACATAATTACGCTTATTGAACAAATTATCAAAATTACAAATACTTTTCCTAGTCAAATTAGAGCTAGATGCCTCATACATGATAAGACAAAACAGCAACATCTCCATTGACCTTATCCTTACGGAACATCTTGAATAATGCCCGTCAACTCAACCAACCACCACCAGAATTGTCCAAGAAGTGACTTTTATCATGTACGGTTATGCGTGCCGAAACTAGCTCCTTCAAATCCTCCCATGTAGCAGTTGAATGGATCTAAACAATAACCCGAGCAGCACTTTCGCTATCGAACCACATATAACTTGTTGAATGAGGCTTGTATATACCTTATCACACATTATGTCAAAGTTCCAGATAAAGATAGCAATTATGCATGAAATGCTGTGTCTGGAAACCAACAAAAGTTTAGTTGATGGCAATTGGCAACAAAGCAGACCTACTTAAATTACAGCTATTATCAGCCAAGTTAATCAGAAGTTAAAATATACCAAACCTCATACAAGATAATCATTGAAGATTTCAAGTTCACCAAGACCAACCTGAAGATGAACTGGAAGTTTCATTTGCTCATAGTGGTTGACAGATAGAAGTTCCAAAAAAATGGAACAAGAGGACATGAAGGCAACACGAGAAGACAAGGGAATCATCCTGGTACATATATAAAAAACCAGCATCTGTGCTCAGATGAAGTAAAGTAGCAACTAAACTAGTCCATTCAATGTAACCTTGACTTGTACTAGAGAAATTTGAGCCAACTACTAAAAAAAATAAAAGTTAGAAGTTAAGGGAGTATACCCAAAGTTAACAATTGATACGGGAACCCCAAATTTAAACCCTGCAATTTCAGAAAAAAAAAAGTGAAACATACCATATCATCAGTTGTTTTTGTTCAAGTACTTCATTAATAATATGTTCAGGCAGAAACATTACCGTAGAGAAGAGTAGGAAGGGCATCATTCTGATATTTGGATGGCAGTTCTGTCAGTTTCCCTAACCACAAGTTGTTCCAGGCAAAAATTACAGCGATAACACAAGGACCAAGCACATTCTGGTTCAGTATGACCTGGAATGACAGCAGACAAAAAAGGATATGTGTGAATTAATAAATAAAATTCCCAATACATTAGGTTACACGGGAAGATGCAAAAAACACCTTGGTGGACAGATTTACAAATGTTTGCTTGGGCATACACCAATCAAGGAACTGGCACCGTGTGTGCGACGCCGGACCATAAAGAAGAAATCCATAGGAAGCCATACGAAGCGCGCGAAGCCAATCATGGTTCAGCAATAGCTCGGGTAGCAAACCCAGAAAGGAAGACCACAACAGATGTCAGAGTTCACAACGTGAAGTGCCTTGCGAACACTCATCAAAGCGTCCAAGATTACGTAATGCCAGTGCATTGCGAGTTAGCTAAAAGTTCGCCACGGTGGTGCATGATTATGCCTACTCTACACTTCTACAGTCTACACAAAGTAAAGATTTGGACTTTACAGTTTGATATACATTATTAAAGGTAACATTCAAGTAGAATTGCATCAATGCAACAACTGCTTCTGGTTTCAGTTATTGGAATACTTATACAAATCCATCAGAATTTAAGTTGCATTCTATTCGTAAGACTACTACTCGCAAGCTCGTGTCTAGTTTCGAGAACAGCATAATTCCACCATAATTTAAGCACAGAGATTTAGAACAAAGGAGTGACCTTGCTATCGGCCTCGGGGCCGCGGCTTCGGCGGTCGACGATGTGGCGGCGGACCTGCGCGATTGTGTCGCCGGTGAGGGTGAGGGAGGCGGCGGTCGCGGCCTTGCTTGAATGCTCTGGTGCCTGTGTCACTGCAAGTGGGCCCCACTACAGCGCAAATAAAACACGTTCAGAATAGTTTTTTGTTCCTTATTTTGGGCCGTGAAAATGGCCTTTTCTCTGTGCTTGATGGGCCATTATGATTTCCACGAGCTCAGCTCCTGGGCTGCATCTGAATCATTTGCGCCGAACAAAATTTGCTAAACTATTGCCACTTCCAAGCTCGCTCCAACAGTTTCAGTGATAGACGCGACAGTGTGGAGTCGATCTTTCTACTCCATCGACACTCCTGTGCACATGCAATTTCAATGTCTGAGGCTTAACCGCGTGCACTAATCTGACACTTATTTCTGTTCATATGTAACCTGTAACCGGGAAATTGTAAAGTAGTAACAGTATCTCAAGTAATTGCAAAGTTGTATATCATGAGTAGTTGAGACGATTGTTTGGATCCATTCCAAGCAAACAACCAACCACAGATTGCGGTGTGAACTACCCACAGACATGCATGATGCAGTCAGATCATCCTGAAATATAGAACCTTTTGCAGTCTCCTTTTCTATTGCAGCAACATCTGTTTCCGCGTTCTTAATTATCCCAAGATATAAAACTCCATTTCCCAGTTTTCTTATGGGCTGTTAAGCTTTTGTCAAACAATGGAGTTTTCTATCTATCTGTCTTTCTGTCTATCTGGGGCAGAACGCTGCGTGATGGCTGTCATGCCATGCCAGGCCGCCTCATAATAATTGCATCATGCACGATGATCAAATGCACAATCCGTCTCTAGCTACTCTAGCTTCGTGTGGTGGAATGGGCAGTATCTCTGTATTTCGATGTGGCATGCGACGACTGGATGGCCCCAGTTGGAACTTTCAAACAGGAAGGTACCAAGGAATATAGCTGACATGAACCCTGAACTGGCCTTCTGCTTTCAAGATCCAGAGATCTGACCCATAACATCAAAAGGTAGAATTGGTAGATACCACCATCTTAAAATTCAATTACAAGTAGGTAAAATTACACTTGCCACTCCCAATCAAACATCATTGTTTCTCCTCCAAGGAAAAGAAAACAGCAAGTCCTATCCAGAATTACCACGACCTTACTCCTGTCTGAGCTATTTGCTGATGATTCTACCACGCATCTA
This sequence comes from Dendrocalamus latiflorus, assembly GCA_017311315.1. Taxonomy (NCBI): domain Eukaryota; kingdom Viridiplantae; phylum Streptophyta; class Magnoliopsida; order Poales; family Poaceae; genus Dendrocalamus; species Dendrocalamus latiflorus. Next base: position 23,559,422 of record CM029648.1, on the reverse strand, counting down.
GAAAAAAGCTCTTAAATACTTCCTACGGCTCTCTGCAATTATCCTTCGAAATCGAAACATTAGTGACAGGTATACTATTCCACTCCTACGCATGTACCACTCCAAATATATTTAAACAACTCGTCTACTTGCCGATGAGAAGAAGCAACTGATAGATGCTGTTGATCCAGACGTACACATGAGATGGTTGGGGAGACGTCGCCGTCGCACGCTCGTGTTCGCAAGCCTGTCTCTTTTGTTTAATCCCCCGTCGATCGCAGCGTGCGCGCCCACAACCCCACGTCCTCTCCTCCTCCTCGTGTTAGTTTAGCTAGTTTTCTACCAACGTCACACCATTTCTTTCTTCTTTATATCCCATGGATGGATGGCTCGTTCGTAGCTGCAGGTGACATCGGTCCAAGAACTGCTCCTCCGACCCGAGCTGCTGCCTCCTCCATTTATGATCGATCGCACCACTGACTCTTCGGTCTTCTTGGCTTTGCCGAAGGAGGGGTTCTTGTGTATGGACGGCGAGTGGAGCGACGGGGCGGTGTCGTCGCCGACGATGTCCGGAGGCGAGCAGAAGGGCGCCGGGGATGGCGTCTCGTTGGACTGCCCGGGGTTGCCGCTGTCGCCACCGGCGGCGCCGTCGACGTCGCCTAGCCGAGGGAGGAGGCGGTCGGCGCAGAAGCGGGTGGTGACCGTGCCGCTCGCCGACGTGAGCGGCCCGCGGCCCAAGGGCGTCGGCCAGGGCAACACGCCGGCAGACTCGTGGGCGTGGCGGAAGTACGGCCAGAAGCCCATCAAGGGATCACCTTTCCCAAGGTACGTGCGTACTAAGCAATCATATATGCATCCATGGTTACAGGTTACATGTGTTCTTCGAGTTCTTGTCCATGCAGCGCATACGTTAGTTGCGCTATGTATAAAGAGGTATGCTGATCCGGGCTTGGACTTGGGCTTCGTGAGCAGGGCTTACTACAGGTGCAGTAGCTCCAAGGGGTGCCCGGCTAGGAAGCAGGTGGAGAGGAGCCAGGCCGACCCGGACATGGTGATCGTCACGTACTCCTTCGAGCACAGCCACTCCACCACGGTACCGAGGGGGCAGAACCGCCACGCCCAGAAGCCCAAGGCGCAGCCCAGCCAGCCGGAGCCAACGGACAACGGCGCCGCCACCGGTGCCGGCGGCCTTGTCACCGAGGCCCCGGCGGCCATCGAGGTGCACGACGAGTTCCGGTGGCTCTACGACGTCGTGTCCGTCACCTCGTCCACACCTCCCTCCGACATAGAGGCGGTTGACGAGATGCTTTACGGGCCGATGTTCCTGGGAGGAGCAGTCGTCGACACGGCCACGCTCCTTCCCGACGAGTTCGGCGACGTCGTCGGCGGGTTAGGCGGGGAAGGAAACGAAGAGGACGCTATGTTCGAGGGGCTCGGAGAGCTGCCGGAGTGCTCCATGGTGCTCCGGCAGCACGCTGGAGACAGACTGGCAATGGCAGGAGGAGTCAAGGTCGAGCAGCCGGCGGAGTAGAGGTGGGAGTCAGGCTGGGCTTTTTTGGGCCAGCTGAGGCCCAGCCAGCCCGACACAGCCCAAACATAGGCCATGCAGGCACGGCACGAATGACGGGCTATGCCGGGCCTAAAAACCCGGTCCATTGGGCAACCATGCTCGGGCCAGCTCAGCATGGCAAGCACGACGGGCCTCCTGTGCCACAACGAGCAGGATCACACCTCCAGTGATCAATCGATTCAATCCCTTCAACAACAAGGCAAACAAAACTAATCCTCTATGAGGCAGAAGCACAAACACTTGGAGTGCAAGGGAAGATGACTTGATATAACAAGCTACAAATCCGACTATCAAAGAAACTGTGACAGCTCAAGAAGGAAAACAGATCAGAAGTTTTCACACACAAACATGACACTTGCCACTACTGTAGATTCAACGAGGTGGCTGCTGCTTGATGCGGGGATGCCTTCGGGGCCTTCCAGCTTGAGACCGCCGAGGCTGAGGCTGTTGCCTCGACGACACTGATGGTAGAAACGACGTCGGGATCTTGGCCGGCGACGAGGTGGCAGAAGCCCAATTACCCCGACTGCCTCAGGGCCCATCGCGGAGTTCATCGGCGGCGAGGCCGCGAGGGCGAGCACTTGCCACGCCCCGACTACCCCAGCAGCCTTAGGGCCCGATCAGTCGACCTGGTTGCCCGTGCTGATCTCTAATGGAACTTGGAAGTGGGAAGGAACAAGGAAGTTGGTGTTTGGTGATGTTGCCAATTGCTGAAATGCTGAGAGAGAGGGAGGAGTTGGTGGTGTACTAGTGGGTGGTGCCATGGTGGCATGCCTCTTGAGGGGAACTGCGAAAGGTATGGTCAACCGAATGGTATGGTGGTTGGTGTGGTCACTGTGTATGTGGTGGTGCGGTAATGTGGTGAAAAGAAATGGTGATGCTGCACTACTAACATGATATTGAATTATTGATACTTACCAGTGACTAGTCCCCACCCATGCACTGACGCACTGAAGTGGTAGTTAGGTTCAATTGAAAATAACTAAGAAAATTCAATCTTAACATGAAGGTATGTATCATGATAAGTTTGGCAGCAGCGTGAGATCGAAGGCCTCACAGCAGACGCAATAAGGAAAGACAAGCTTGACATCACACTTATGGAGAAGCTAAAGAGTAAGTCTACTTCTTCATCCTCTCAGCCTCAAGCGGCCTCTAAGTGAAATTTTGTCTCAGAGTTGAACCACTACTTGGAGTATAATTTTGCAAATATTGATCCTGGTCTTACTGGCGGAGACAAGATAGACTTACTCGAGTGGTGGAAAAACAACAAGTAGATATTTTCTATATTGTCACAGTTCGCACGGAATGTTCTCCTGGTGGCGGTGTCAATCGTCTCTTCAGAAGCAACGTTCAGTACAGTAGGGAGAATAATCGAAGTAGATTTTTTTGATTAGCATAGGAATTTCTATCCCTTAAGAGTTAACGTGGTGGCTCTTTTTGCATTTGTTTTAATAATATAACTAGCAGGGTGGCACACGTATTTGCACGATTAGATTTGTTCAAAGTTTTTACTATCAAATGATACAATTTAGATGTTCGAGAATATGCTTACATATCTTATAGGTTCTTTAGGATTTTAAGACATCATCAATATTGGAAATAAAAATAGAAGTTTTTTTAAATATAACTTGAGAAATGTAACTGAAATATGAGTTTGATGGAAGAAAATCATTGAATATACTAATTTGTTGATTGAAGTATGAGTTTGATGGAAGAAATCATTGTGCATATTAAGTTGTTGAGGTTCTTAAAAAGTAAGCATTCTCCATTATGCGTGGATCATGCAGCCGCATGTCCTTATTTTTTCTCTATTAATTATTATTTTCTAAAAATATATTCATGCACATGCACTCTTTTCCAGTTGCTATTTTTTGTTCAATTTTTATTTTGAATTATTTTATTTAATGATTTTTGTATGAAAATCAAATTGCTAATTTTATTTTTTATTCCGAATTTTAGTTATTAATTGATTTCGAATTTTTGTATGGAAATCAAATTTATTGATTGTATTTGACTTTTTCTTTTAATCTAGATCATTATAATTTGGATTCACCATAATCAACGGTGTGAATATTTCTCTTTCTTCTTTGATTAATATGAGAGTTCCTACCCTTTGAAAGTAAATGTACTGGTTTTTTTTCTTTAATAACATAATAGAAAGATTAATTGATTGCTTCGTCGGAAAGAAACGCCGAGCGAATGCCATGGCGTCGCCGCTCACAGCGCGGGCGCACGAGGAATTTAACAATCCCAAGTAAACGCTGTAACCTACCTACCTACCTACGGAGATACATGCATGCTTACTAGAAAATTGCGCGCGGATAGCGGCAGCTGATCGCTGAAGAAAGCACCGAAAGATCGGATAATTCTGCGCAGGCGAATCGCAGGGCAATTCTCCTTTGGCACTAGTGGCATCAGCTGCTGCTTCTCTGAACGCATGGGCGGCTGACCTTGGTGCCAAAGGAGAACTGCCCTGTAATTCACAGCCCGCGCGGCCAGTCCGGCACCTGTAGCTCCCTGCTACTACCTGCTGTTTACCCTGTGATGCTCGTTGTCGTCGACGAGTACATACATGTCCCCCTTGACCTGACATATATAGCGCGAAACCGGATTCGATTGAGATATGGATCGGAGGCGGCATATGCTCGGCTGGGAGGATTATTCCGGAGGAGCTTCGCTGTTTGATGGCGATCTCGAGATCTCTGATCGGATTTCCAGTGGAATGTGCTACCGGAATGGTCCCTGTTGTCCCTCTGGCCACCATGCATCCCTTCCTTCCAAAAGCGAGGGAGCGAAGAACTTTGCTTTCTCATCAATGTACGTCGCTGCCGCTGCCCTGCTCCTCTGACCGCGTCCTGATTTGCTCGGTTACTGACCTCTTCATCCTGCGTAAGGACCTGATCTGACAGCTGACTGGCCTTGCAGTTACACACTCGTAGCGAGGGCACATTCCGTAGGATCTTCCCTGCTTGCAGTTGTCGAGCATTCGCCTTTCGGCCTGACTGCAACACAACACTTGCTTTCCTAAATTCGATCAACTTTTATGCGCATTGAGAACCAAGCGGATATCCAGTAGTACTTCAGTAGCAGTACGATCCAAGTTTATATGTACGGCAGTCTCTGAAGATATATGCAGACTGCAGAGCAACTTTGATTGAAACAAAAGAATGACGAATTAGTAGGAACAAAATCACGAGTTACCTTGATTGATATGTTCAGGTCTCATCTCTCATCATATCACAAATGTGGAAGAGACAGATCAGATCAGAAAAGGAGGGAGGTAGTGGTTAGGGTTGTACATGCACGGTTTAAGGCGGGCTAGGCTGATTTTTTTAACCACCCTGCAGGTGAGAGTTTTCAGCTAGGTCGGTTTGGTTTCAACGGGTTGGCTGGTGGCGGAGTTGGTGCGCTGATTTGGGTTGAGCCCACGGTTTAGATGTAATAGGGCTTTATTTTCTCTATTGCTTTGCATGTCAATGCGCTGCCGTGGTTCTGGTTGCGGTGATTTCGGCTTAGGACCATAAGCGCACCTGGGCCCAGGCGTGGTGGCTGCATGTGGTTGTTGATGGAGATAGCGAATGGATGGCAGCAGTGACAGATTCAGGATTGGAGCACGTCTCAGGCTAAATTTTAACCAAGTAACAATTTAGTATACCACAAATCTAAAACTATATTATGATATAACAAAAAATACGTGACAAATGTATGATTGATATAAAAATTTTGCTTAATGCTCAATACTTAAGGAGTTCAAGTTTTCAACACAAATCACAGTAAAGAAAGTATATAAAACCATACAGAATGTAGCGTAATAAAGATACAAGTACCTCAAATCCTAAATGAAGATTTGCTCACTATCCTATGTGGTTAGCCCATCATTTCCTCATCAATAGTAGGACAAGAACCAAAACCTACGAAAACAGCATAAACAATAAAATAAAATATGCACATAAATAAATTCAAGGAGCATGAATATTACATTTGAAATAAATTAACTGAATATTACATTTGAAATAAACTAACTTACCACTTGCACGAGAAAGTTGTTTCTTCCGTGACCTCATCCTTTGAAAACGCTCTAAAATCTTCTCATCTTTAATACTTGCAAATACATCTCGCTCAATATAGCATACCATGCTATGATTCATCCACTCATCATTCATCTTATTTCGTAAATCAGTTTTAACGATATTCATAGCCGATAAGGCTCTTTCTACAGTTGCTGTTGCCACTGGTAAAATCAAGACCAATTCAATAAGACGATATACCAATGGAAAAACTGTATGTCTATCAGTCTCAACCATCTTCACAGCAAGATTTCCAAGGTTGGTACAATTTGCAAAATATAGATCATCTCTTGCATCAACAATAAATGTGTGAAGTTGATCCTTAAGGACTACACAGTCATATTGAGAGAAGTCAGCAGCATATATTCTAGTAAGTTCAATTAATTTGTCCTCGTCAAAGTTGGTGAAAGAATTTTTTGGATCAAGACAAGCAATGCACCTTAATAACTTAGTAGATCTCTCAGCAAAACGATTATTCAACTCAACAATAATTTGATCATGCACCACAATAAATATTTCATGATGAAAATGATCATAGTAAGTTACCATTCGACCACTACAACCCATTGAATGACCTCTAATTGGTATTTTATTAGACATATCCGGCACAGTAATATTATGTTGGAGACAAAAGGCTTTTGATTCTTCAAAAAGCTCATCCTAATCATAATTTTTTATTTCCTCAATTGTCTTCAATGTGACCCCAATCAAGCCTACAACACGAACAATATTTTAATTTTTCTTTTGCAGGCATTATGAAAGATCATTAGTTTTGCCCAAAATTCTGATCATGAGATGCAATATAAGTATAAATTCGAAGCTCTCCATTTTTTTCCAACAAACCCGAAGCTGTGGTTTTCTGTATAGCATTAGTGGCATCATCACTCAAATTCTCTAATACCTCAATGACCGAATCCCACATGAAGAGAAGACGACATAATGTTTTATGATGTGAACCCCAACGAGTGTCACCATGCTTTGCAAGGTTAGTTTGTTGGTTTTTCCCTCTTCCTGAGAAAATTTCACCATTCTCTAATTTATTCACAATTTTATCGTGGTGATCTTGTGCCAATTGATCTCTTCTATTACAAGAAGCATTAATAGTATTGACAATCAAGGTGATGTAGTTGAAGAAATACAAGACAGAAGAACAACACTTAGCCATAGTTTTTTTTGTAAAAGCATCAACACCATAGTTTTCAGCTCTTTGTTGCTTAAAGAGAAAAACAATAAAAATAAAAAGCTACATCTTTAGCAATGCTATATTCCAGCCAATCATGCTTCTTGAACTATAACTCTTGAAATCTCCTCTTTTGACTTCCCTGTTCCCTCCATAGAAATTTATGTCCAATTGGTTGGCATGATCTCAATTGCAAATACTCTCTTCTAGCGGCATCTCTAATATTCACATCCAACTCTTCTATTGATTTTTGATGCCCAGGATCGGCAACAATATCACTTGGAATAAACTGAATATTTTGCCCGGTGTTACTAGCCCCAGTTCCTAATGTTTCTGGAGATTGGTTCGAGTTGGATTGTCTGTTTGACTGTATATTTTGTGTTGGAAAATACGTTGACAATGTCTTGCTCCTCTTCATTTTATAATTTGTATCCTTAAACCTTAACAATTAGTTCCTAAATAGCAAATGTAAAACATTAAACATATGTCATTTTATCTGATCATTTGTTAAATAGCAAACATTAAACATTACTCAAGACTCAATAGCAAACATTAAACATTACTCAATACTCACTGCCTCTGTGCCTTGCTCACTCCCTTAGTCCGACGAGAGAGACGGGCAGACGACAGCACACAGCACGGCAGCAGTACCCACCCGGCCACCCCACCCGAGCCCCGGCGAGAGAGACGGTAACCGGAGCGGCGGAGCCAGAGAAAGAAGCGAAGCTGGAGGAGGCGAGGCCGCGAGGAGGAGGCGGAGTCGGAGGAGGCGAGGACGAAGCCGGAGGGCGGAGGAGGAGGCAGAGTCGGAGGAGGCGAGGGCGACGTTGAAGGCCGCGAGGAGGAGGCGGAGCCGGAGGAGGCGAGGGCAGAGCCGAAGGGCGGAGGAGGAGCTGGAGCCGGAGGAGGCGAGGGCGAAGCCTTGACTTGGTCTTCATCTTCCCTTACAAATCCAGCGGTCTGACTAGCATCAGTCAGCGGTTAAACCGGCGAGAGTCAGCGACCAGACTAGTTTGTCTGATAAACACACCGATAAAATACAAACTTTATAAAATTCAAATTCTAACTTTACAAACTTGACAATAATACATTACAACAATATTATAAACCTTTTCACATGGTCTATAGGGTTTCCAAGATCCCGGATGCATGGAGGAGGCAGCGCCGGTAGCAGCCAAGAGAAGAGCAGCTGCAATAAGCACGGAGCTCGATGAGCGCATGGAGACATGGCAGAAACAGAGTTGGCAATGCGCACTGCTGCGCCAGTCCGATGCTCCCCATCGCGGATGCCGCCTCCCAGCGATGGCCTCGCCATGAAGGCACATCTCAGCCCGTGGGCTCACGCTGTTGCTTGCTGATAAAAGACTCAATTAAGAATCTTGCCTTGTAGTATGATATTCCCGTTCTTTCCTCTCTATCTGAATAAAGATATCTCTTCTGAGTTGTACTTGCCAACTGTGATCTGTTATGAATAGCGCTTGTATTCAATATGAGGCCAATGGGCCGGTATATATACACAAAGTACAGGTGGCAAATATGCAAAGAACCCCTCATAACAATGGGGAATAACAAACTATACATATATCTCTAACACCCCCTCAAACTCATGGTGGATCAACAACACTGAGTTTGGAGAGGTAGAAGCTGTGCTGTGCTCGAGTCTGGGCCTTCGTGAAGAAATCTGTTATTTGAAGCTCCGAAGGCACATACTGAAGAGTAATCACCTGATCATGCACACAAGTCCTCATGAAAGAAGCATCAACACCAATGTGCTTGGTGAGCTCATGCTTCACAGGATCACGAGCAATACTGATAGCACATGTACTGTCTGACAAGAGAGGGGTCGGTGTAGTGACAGAAACACCAAAATCCTCAAGTAACCACCGTAACCAAGTAATCTCTGCTGTCAAGAGAGCCATAGCTCGCAACTCAGCCTCTGCACTCGAACGGGACACTGCAGTCTGTTTCTTCGTCTTCCAGGCAATAAGAGAACCACCAAGAAAAACACAGTAAGCAGAGATAGACCGGCGATCAGAGGGATCGCTGGCCCAAGTAGCATCCGAATAGGCCTGAAGCTGTAACGAGCTGGAACGTGAAAAGAAGAGACGGCGATAGATAGTCCCACGAAGGTATCGCAGAACTCGAAGAAGGTGGCTGTAGTGAACCTGAGTGGGAGCTGAAACAAACTGACTCAGAATATGAACTGGATAAGTGATATCCGGACGAGTAACAGCAAGGTAGACAAGACTCCCAACAAGATGACGATAGCGAGTCGGATCAGAAAGAGGCTCGCCATCAGAGAGTCGGAGGTGAACATTGAGCTCCATGGGAGTCTCAACAGTACGCTGATCAGTGAGAGAGGCGCGATCAAGAAGATCCTGAATATATTTCTCTTGGGACATAAAGAAACCATCTGGAGTGGAAGTAACCTCAATCCCAAGGAAGTAACGAAGAGGACCAAGATCCGACATAAGGAACTGCTCACTAAGACGAGTCTTGACAAAGGCAATGTACTCAGAATTATCTCCCGTAATGATCATATCATCAACATACAGGAGAAGAAGAGTCCGACCACGAGACGAAGTGTGGACAAAGAGCGCAGGATCATGATCACTAGCTGAAAAACCAGCAGCAGTGACCACAGAGGAGAAGCGCTCAAACCAAGTACGAGGGGCTTGCTTAAGGCCATAGAGAGAGCGACGAAGGCGACAGACCATGCCCTCAGGAACAGAATACCCAGGTGGCGGATGCATGTAGACCTCCTCACGCAACTCGTCATTAAGAAAGGCATTCTTGACATCAAGCTGAGAAACAGACCAGTGGCGAACAGACGCCACCGAAAGAAGAGTGCGAACAGTGGTCATGTGGGCCACAGGAGCAAAAGTCTCGTCGTAGTCAACACCATGCTCCTGCTGGAAGCCACGAGCAACAAGACACGCCTTATAGCGCTCAAGAGAGCCATCAGAGCGAGTCTTAATCTTATAGACCCACTTACATGTGATGGGATGAGAATGAGATGGAAAAGGAACAAGATCCCAAGTACCAGTACGCTCGAGGGCAGCAATCTCCTCGGCCATGGCAAGCTGCCACTCAGGGTGAGTAACAGCATCCCGGTAGGAGACAGGCTCACGAGTAGCTGCGCCAGCAAAGGCAAAACGGGCAGGAGGCCGAATCGACTGGCGATCGCGGAGAGCGTAGCGAGGAGAAGTTGACCCATCAGGGAAGATGGAGCATCAGAAGAAGATGGAACATCAGAAGAAGATGGCTCATCTGGAAGATCCTCAATACGAGGTCGATGAGTGTAGAAGATAAGGGGAGAAGGTACTGTAGTGGGAGGAGCCTGGGGAGTCGTAGGAGACGACACAGGTGGCGACAACGGCGGAGAGGCCACAGGGGGAATATGTGGAGACTCAGTGGGATGGGTGGACGAGGGCAAAACAGATATAGGTGTATCTGGAAAGGTCAAGAAAGACAGAGACTCCACAGAGGAAGCCGAAGTAGAGGCAGGACGTGGGTAGAATGGACGAGACTCGTCGAAAGTCACATCCCGAGAAACTCGTATCCGACGACCAACAGGATCCCAGCACCGATAGCCCTTGTGCTCGGCACTGTATCCCAGAAAGACACACTCAACAGACTGAGCGGTCAGTTTGGTGCGTTCTCGAGGGGCGAGGAGAACGTAGCAAACGCAGCCAAACAGATGAAGGGCAGAGTAGTCAGGAAGACGACCACAGAGACGCTCAACAGGGATCGCACCCTGAAGAGCAGAAGAGGGCTGGATGTTGACGAGATAGGTGGCAGTGGAAACAGCCTCGGCCCAAAAGTGAGGTGGAATAGAGGCGGCGATCATCAGAGCACGAGCCGTCTCAAGGAGGTGACGATGCTTGCGCTCAGCGACACCATTCTGAGCATGAGCACCAGGACAAGAGAACTGAGCGAGAGTGCCCTGCTCAGCAAGGAAGCTGCGTAGGTAACGAGAGAGGTACTCGCCAGCAGAATCAGCACGAAAGACACGAATAGGAGTGGAGAACCGTGTGTGAATCATAGTGGCAAATTGTTTATAGATAGACAAGGCCTCACTACGAGAAGACATGAAATATATCCAAGTATGGCGAGAAAAATCATCTATAAAAATGATATAATATCGATGACCCCCTTTCGAAACGAAGGGAGCCGGACCCCAAACATCTGAATGAACAAGATCAAAAGGGCACTGAGACACAGACTCACTATGAGGATAAGGAAGCTGAATCTGTTTACCTAACTTACAGCCCTGACAATCTAAAGACACGTCTCCTGAGACAGACCCCAGAAGACCACGACGAACTAAGGACGACAGACGGGATCCACACAGATGGCCAAGAAGGTGATGCCACTACTGGAAAGAGCCGGTAGACGAAGTGGCAGAAGCGGAGAGACTGGCGGCGATGGTGGCAGCGGAAGGAAGGTGAAGCCAGTCAAGCTCCCAGAGACGCTGTGAGTCACGACGCCGAGGGCCAGAACCAACCAGAGCTCCCGTGTGGCAGTCCTGAACACAACAAGAGTCAGAGTCAAGAATGACCCGATAACCAAGGTCAGTAATCTGCCCAGCAGAAAGAAGCTGCAAGGTAAGGCGAGGAACATGAGCAATAGAAGGAACATGAAAAGATGAGTTGCTAAGAGATCCTCGACCAGAGACAGAAAGAGATGTACCATCAGCAGTAAGAACACTGACAGGAGAATCAAGAGGTGTAATAGAAGACAGAGTGGAAGGATCAGGAGTCATGTGACTATGTAGGAGGTGGTTTCTCAGTGCCCGAAGAGTCAGTAGCAGAACCTGCAGAACCTGTCGAGGGAGAACCTGAAGCGGCAAGTAGGCGTCGAAGTCTGGCTATCTCCTGCTCGGTGAGAGAAGCTGCTGAAGAAGTCGAGGCAGACATCGTCGTAGAAGCACTAGTGCCAGTAGAAGAACGGCGTGAAAGATGCCGCTTCTTCTTATAGCACTGGGACTCAATGTGGCCGGCCTTGTCGCAGTAGGAACAGTGAGGACGGCCACCTCCAGACAGAGGACGGCCACCACCACCTGTGGTAGCCGCTGGAGGAGGCAGTGTAGCAGGCGGACGAGCGGCGAGCACAGAGGGGAGTGGCATCAGACCAGCACCACTCAGACGAGTCTCCTCCGCGCGTATCTCGGTAAGAGCCTCCAGGAGAGTGACACGAGGGTGGCGTGCAAGGAGCTGGGCACGCCTTTGCTCGAACTCAGGACGAAGGCGAGTAAGGAACTCGTAAACCCGCTGAAACTCCAGGTCAGCACGGACATCTAGGCAGCATGGACAGGTACGACAGCCAGCAGTGTGAAGTGAGTCCAACTGACGCCAGACATCAGAACTCTGAGCGTAAAAAGCGTCAACAGTAGCATCACCCTGCTGAAGAGAGTGCTCCTGGCGGACCACGGACAGGTACAGGGCATCACCAGAGGGCTCGTAGCGCTGACGAAGATGAGTCCACATCTGGAAAGCCGAAGGGAGTCCCACAACCTCAGAAGAAAACTGAGGCTGGACACTGGCAATGAAGACAACAGCAGCCCGAGCGTCGTCATCGTACCACTGAGTGTAGACGGTCAGACGATCCTTGTAGGAATCCAGAGCCTCCTGGTAGGCAGAGGCAGCTTTATCATCAGCTTCATCATCAGCAACAGCCTTATCGGCTGTCGGGGGCAATGCAACAGGCGTAGGCTTCGTCGGAGGAATAGGGCAAGGCGGGCAGGTGACATCACCAGAGAGGACGCCCCAGAGACGAAGACCACGCATGTGAATGCGCATGTGAGACACGAAGTCGGTGTAATTAACACCATCAAAGATCACCGGGCAGCGAGGGAGGGAAACGGTGCCCATTGGTAGGCGGCGCTGGACGGCGCGGCGACCAAGGCAACGAAGTCTAACAGGCGGCGCTGGACGGCGCGGCGGTTAGAACGACGTTTTTTTTCTCTTTTTTTTTCTTCGGTCGGTTTACAAAAGAAACCGACTCAGTCGGTATTCACCAGACCGATCGGCGGCAGAAGAGCCGGCGATGGCGGCGGCGGGGAAGCCGGCGGCGGCGACGGCAACTGCGGGGGAGCCGGCGACGGCGACTGCGGCAGAGCCGGCGGCGTCTTCGAGCGGATCGGGGTCGGCGCAGGCGGAGGAAGGCGGAGCAGCCCGGGGTAGGCGGAGGCGGCCGGGCGGAAGGCGGTGGCGGCCCGGGGAGTCGGCGGGGCCGACGGGGCCGGGCGGAAGGCGGAGGCGGCCCGGCGAAGGCGGCGGCGGCCCGGGGAGTCGGCGGGGCCGACGGCGGCGGGCTCGAGCGGGCAGGCTCGGGCGGAGTCGGGCGGGGCCGACGGCAGCAGGGGCGGCGGCGGCGACGGGGGAGTCGGCGGCGGCGGCGACAAGCGAAGCGACGGGAAACTCTAGGTACGCTCTGATACCATGTTATGAATAGCGTTTGTATTCAATATGAGGCCAATGGGCCGGTATATATACACAAAGTACAGGTGACAAATATGCAAAGAACCCCTCATAACAATGGGGAATAACAAACTATACATATATCTCTAACATGATCTATGTATGCACAATTCCACTTCCCAGTATAAACAAGTTACTTTGCTTCTTTCATAAATCATAGTTGCAAGAGTAGCAAGGGGCCAGTGTTTTTGTACACTTGTTTTACATCTGGAATCCGTATTCTATGGGTGATCAACATCAACTAACTTCAGCAGAGGTTTTACAGATAGTATAACGTGTGGAATCGAGGGCGAGAGAGCAAATGCTATACAGCTCTCCCCAAATAATTAGACTATACATGAAGTAAATGGGGGTTAAGTAGCATCAGATCATTTTTCTCATTGCTGTGTTCTCACTCCTTGTTGGACACTGCCTCTGGAAGTTTGAATGTTGGAGGCCTGTCTGCACCTTTCCTCGAGTACTCGCGCCACCTCCTCGCCGCTGCCGCTGCTCGCTTTACTCTCTCCTTTGCCTCCTCTTCTGCTTAATGTGTTAGCATGGGTGTTAAGAAGACAGATAGGTGAAGGCTGGGAATCTAAATTGCGTGAGAAATTGCATGTTACTAAATATGCTAGTTTTACCGTTCTTTCGATATCTTGTTGGTGCTCCCCAGATATCACTCCATGAGCTGCCCTTACTAGAGTCATCTTGGCTCATCCGTATTTTGACCTTTTCCTGCAAGATTCAGACAAGTTCAGAAAAAGATGTAGGCAGTTCATATGTGAATAATCAAAAGTTTATGATACTAAAACTCTTAAAGTGAAATTCCATAAGTGTATATAAAGAAAGCCTTCTATCGAACAGAGAATTATACCGAGACTTTTGCCTGTCTTTTCTCCCAGCGTGTACTTGCCTGACAGACAGAAAAGATAATAGAACAGGTTAAGAAAATCTGCAAAAACTGTGTCTTAAACTGCATAAAAATCCACACTGCACTCCAGTATATCAACTTCAGGAGGTGGATGCAATAAAAGAAATTTAGACGATGCATTTTAGATGAAACGTAGACTATGTTTTGGACTAACGACATGCTACTAAAATTATTGCAAAAAAGAGCCCATCCATCACCACAGGAGAATGTTAGAATAGATAGATAAAATTTGCATGAAGTAAGATATTACCATCCGGAACACATCAACTGAACCTCCCATCCCAGCAAGCATCAACCCAACCTGCTCAAATAGAAAATTTTTATATGCTAATACAAGGTAGGATAATCTTGAAGGTTTGAAATAGCAGGCTGATTGCATTGTTGAGTAACTGCAGTCAGAAGTAGAGCCGTATAGACATGATAACGCTATTGGAAATTTCTGAAATTTTCCTTACATTCACTCTCTCTACTCTGCGCATTTCGTCCTCAAGGAGTGAAAGTTGTGCAGCTGAAGTCCAATGGATGCAGTCAACTGGACTGGACATACAAGGAAGTTTATCAGAACACTATTAGTAGTTAGGAATACAACCCTTCAATGGAAAAACTACTCAATTCTTCAGCACAATTTGCAGCATTTTTTTAGCACGTTTGGACAGTTGACAGGTAATAAAAAAGTGTTGACAATGAACTTCAGACAATCTCACCAACTGTCAATGGCTTCTTGAATTAGGTCTGCATTGCCTGATTGGCTGTAAACCCTTGCCCGACCGTAATCTTCCTCAATTTGGAAGACCTTGGAGCACACATTAGCGCAGTTTTTGCATCCTACATAGATGTGCATGTGAGCAGGACTTGCATAAGAGCCCATTTCAGATACATCTAAGATAAACTTCTGTTCAGGTTATAGCCATTAATACCTATGCAGCTAAACTCATCGACAAACACATGATCCCTGGGTGCACTGTCATCCAAGAAGGGGTTGGTTGCTGTTGCGGCATAGCCATGGATCTCATCATATACCGCTCGCTGGATGGGATCGGTAAGCACCTGCTGGTCCCTTGCTCACTTAGCTTCATAGACAAAATTGCAATGCAAATACATACAGAATGTTCCAAAAAAAAATTGGAAGACTTTTATCTCTCAGGATATTACCGTGTAAACCTCATTGATGAACATGCAGAAGTTCGTCACATCGGGGTCGTTCCCACTGAGATCTGGATGACATGCTTTCATGCAGTTGTAATACGCTTTCTTGATCTGCTGGGGTGTTGCATCCGGCATCTGAAAACATGCAAGAATTAACATCTAAGTGTTCTACAACACTGTAAATAATGCAAGAAATATCCCCCTTATCTTATACTTTTTTAGAAATATAGATTGGCCAGATGGGGTATTCTTAGTCAACCAAAGTGCGTGGGGGTTTGGGTGTTCTAAACCTGGAAGTGCAGAACTGTTGTCTGTTAAGTAAGTGGTTGTTTAATTTGTTGAATGAGGATGGCCTCTGGCAGAGCATGATTAAGAGAAAATATTTGAAAGGTAAGACCCTGTCTCAAATGGTTAAGCAACCAGGGGATTCTCACTTTTGGAGTGGGCTTATGGAGGTCAAAAATCTCGTTCTAACAAGAAGCAGATTTAGGGTTAACAATGGGCAACAATCGAGGTTTTGGGAAGACATTTGGATTGGGAAGGAAGCGCTAATGACGAAATTCCCTGATCTGTATAGAATTGTTAGAAAGAAGAATATGACGGTTGCTCAAGTTCTGAGTACTTCACCGTTATAGGTTTCTTTTAGGAGAGCTTTAGTAGGTGGAAAACGGAATTCGTGGCTTAATTTGGTGAGTATGATAGTTCGAGTTTCTCTAAATGAGAAAGAAGATGTTTTAGTTTGGAATTTGAATAAGAACGGTTCTTTTACTGTCCGTTCCTTATATAGAGATCTCATGGAAAGAGAAGGCATTTCAGAAAAGAATGTATTTTGGAAAACAAAGATTCCACTTAAAGTCAAAATATTTCTTTGGTTCTTGAAAAAAGGAGTTATTTTAACAAAGAATAATCTTGCAAAAAGGCAGTGACAAGGAAGTATCAGGTGTTGCTTTTGTCTCTCTAATGAGAGCATTCAACATCTATTTTTCGAGTGCCATGTGGCTCGGGCCTTTTGGAATGTGATAGTCATTAGCTTTGGAATTCAACTACCTACTAGTGTTGAGATGTTGTTTGGTTCTTGGCTTAGAAATTTTTCTGTAAAGCTTAGAAATCATATTCTAGTTGGTATAGCAGCTTTTTGCTGGGCCTTATGGTTGAATAGAAATGACGCCGTTTTCAAAAGGATCACTACTCACTCTATTGTGCAAGTCATTTTCAGGGGGACTTACTGGATCAAGTATTGGTCGCAACTGTCTAAAGAGAAAGCGAGAAGGGCGCTGTTAGCAGGCTGCACGAGGTTGGAGAGAGTGGTGTTGGAGATCTTCAGCAAGTTTGGATGGAACACTTGTTTTAGATTAGAGGATTAAGTCCTTTTGGCGAGAGTGCTTGGCTCAGGAGTTGTTGTATCACTGTTTTGTGTGGTGGGGAGTGTCTTTTGTTTGATAATTTATGGCTGTAGTCATTCTCATGGAATGATCAAGGCCGGAATATTGGTATTCCTTTATCTAAAAAAAATCTTATACTTTTTTTTGCCTAACCATTTTAAAGTTGCTACATGAAAATGGAGAAAATACTACATGATCTTAGTTTGGAAGAAGGGAAAACGCCAATTGTTTTTTTCCACTTCGATCAAACTAGATATTAATGCACGCAACAAATGGACAATCCTACTTCTACAAGTGCAAACCAATGCTTCAAAGTTGAACCACTTACAACGCCAAGAACGGCGTAGTAATCTTCGGCGACGCCCCCCTGCGGGCTGCGGGACTCCGCCGCCACCGCAGACACCCTCAGACCCCTCCTTTGCCACGTCCGCCATCTCCGATGCCTGTCCCTCCTTCCGGCCCAGGCCAACTCTGCAATTGCCCATCGCCGGACACGGCCGGAGCACGGGATGGGAGTGGAGCACGAATGAAACTTGGCGACCGAGTTGGCGAGCGGCGGCGGCGACAGGAGAGGAGCCATCGGATAGGAAACAGCTTGTGTTTGATCGGGCTCCGGCGAGGTGGGGAGGGAAGAGGAGGGGAAGTCGGATTGGATCTGGTGGGGTTTGCTCTGTTTTTGGTGCGTTTTCTTGGCGGCCAGTGTTTATTTTGGTTTTTCTCCGCCACTCCTCTCCCGCGATTTTTCTCTTTTGTTCTTCTTTGCAATATTGACCTTGCTGATGTTCATATTTACGTGCACATTCTCGAATCTTCCTTCGTGACATGCTTACATGCCCGAAAATTAGTTGTCTTGGGATCAATTCTCTCTTGTTAGTAAACTTTATTGCTATGAAATATATTATCATAAATCTAACCATGAATACTAAGTGTTAAGGGGGCGTTTGGATGAGAGAGTCTTGTGAATGAATATGTTTCATTATCTTGTGCTTAAAACCATAAAAAAATTCCATGAACCTCAAATTGAATTGGTTTTTAAGCCTTTTAATGAAAATTTTTGTACCCTAGTGCTTTCAAAGTGCATCTTCGCATAACTTTTGAATGGGGTTGCTTTTTCGAAATTTCTTGCTTGAAAAGTTTTTTAGTAGTCAAAAGTTTATTTTTGCAAAATTCGAAAGCATTTCAACTACAATTGAGAAAATTGTGTACTTTTCTCATTTTGACAAAATGTTGAAATTTCAGAACTTCACATGATTTTTTGTATCTTTCGGTGTGATCATAATCTTAGGAATGTATAATAATGACTTTTGATCCTCTATTATTGACCTATACTAATAAATTTTCTCAGATTTATTGGACATATTTAGGTTAGATTTTCAGCTAGTTTTTGAAGCTAAATTGAAATGTCAAAATCCTAAAAATCTGAAACTTTAAATTGGAATGCACTTCAAATGCTACACGTGGTATTCAATGTCAAAAGGGGGACTTCAAAAGCCTTCAGGGAGCTCTCATGAGTAAGATTATTCAAATATAGTTCATATATCTTATCATTTTGTTAAATCAATTAGTATCATGCCCCATGTGTAGGAAAATCTCCATTTTGGCTAAATTTACTTTTTCCTTACTTTTTGATGATAAATGCCAAAAGAGGGAGAAGCGTGAATAATAGCATTATTTTGAGGTGTATAATGCCAAAATGGGGAGAATAACATTGATGCTAAAAAGCAAAAAAAATCTTTATTATGCTTATTTATGCTTTCAACTTAGTTGAATTTTCTATCATATGTTCATTTTCATCCAAATGCTATTATTATTAATGAATTTGTCATTCATCACCAAAAAGGGGAGATTGTAAATTCAAGCTCAATTAAGTTGGTTTTGATGATAATGACAATTACAATTGTGAGACTAACATGCTTATTGATTATGATATTGTTTAGTCTCATTTGGATGAAAAGGTAAAAAACTTTAAGAGGTATGCATTCAATATCACATTATTATCTTATTGCATTCCTCACATTTGAAATATAGAATGAACTTCACTAAATAAGTCAAACTTGTTTGTGTGCATATGCATTCACAATGCATTCTTGTATGCACACATTTAGAGGGAGTTCACTCTATATTTTATGGTTTCATTAGTATTGATCCATGTTTCATTTCCACACATTAAGGATTTTTACTTTGAAACATATCCCTTGGGTATATATAGCTTGTGTAGTTCATATATACTCATAATCGAGTTGTCATCTAGTTTTTCCATTATGTGTTAATGGTTGGATGATTAATGACAACCGAATAAGTAAGATTTATTTTAAAAGTTTATCTTAGAGTATACAAGTGTTGTATACATGATGTATAATCGTAAACAAATTTTTATCTCATTATTTGTTGCGATTGTCATGAATTATCAAATGAGAAAGACTGTGGAATTTAGTCCCTCCATTATGAGTTAATGGTGAAGTTTAGTGATTAATGATAATTGTTTTGTGGACTAACATTTCTCTAAGTTGGATGAATAGGTTAGGTTCCACAAATGAGAAATACTTGGGATGATTTCATATGTTGAAGAGTTGATACATGTTTAAGAGGAGATGATTATGTGTTGATCATCAAGTCAAGTAAAGATCCATCACGTGTTGATGGAGTTGAAGTAAAGAATGCATCATGAGTTGATGTATGTCAAGATTATGACTCAAGGCAAATGTATGGCTAGCTAGGGCTAAAATGTGTTCCTAGTCTTTTACCGGTTTTGGTGTTTGGTTGGAAGACCGGATTGCTAGTATAGACTGCCGTACTATTAAGAGGGGTCATGTCTAGTTGTTTGAGTCTCATCATGTGTTAATAGCTCAATCTCATTTGCTCTTGATCTCCTTGGCCTTTGACTTGTATTTGCGAATGTGTTTTGCAAATAGTCGTGGTTCATGTGTTGAATCCTTATAAGATGGGACTATATATTGTAAATGTGTGTTTGTAAGTGTTTGAAGTCCATATTTCTATTCTTTGTACTATAAGGCTTATATTTGCAAATATACTTTGCAAATGGTTGAAATTCATATAGATAATCCTTATGTCTTGATTCTAAAAGTGTGTATATATATTTTGCAATTTGTTGGGAATCATGGATAATCCTTGTGTGTATGATAATGTAGTTTGCAAATGCGTTTTGCAAAATTTGTTGAAGTATATGCACTTCTTAGGAAAATCAAAACTATCGCAGTGTTTTCTACAGTACTACTGCTAGTCGGAACTACCGGTGTTATAATCACAGAACTACTACATTTGTTAGTGGTCAGAAGGTCTGTGTGGTCGAGAACCATTGTGGTCGAACTAATGTGGTAAAAAATCAATGTGTTCGGGAACCAGCATGGTCGAGCCGACGTAGTCGAACCAACGTGGTCGATGACCTATGTGGTCAAAGATCGAAGTGGTTGAAACCAATGTGGTCAAAATTGGCATGGTCGAGATCTGTGCGATCGAAACCAGTGTGGTCGGAACCAACATGGTCGAGATCTATGTGATTGAAACCAGTGTGATCAAACACAGGTGTGGTCAAACCAGCATGGTCGGAACCGACGTGGTTGAGATCTGTCTGATCGAAACCAGCAAGGTCGAAACTAGCGTGGTCGAAACCAATATGGTTAAAACCAACGTGATCAAAACCTGTGTGGTCGAACCGATGTGGTCAAAACATGTGTGGTCGAAATCGACGTGGTCGAACTGATGTAATTAAATAACGTGGTCGAATATCGATGTACTGGTCAGAGATATGTGTAATCGAAGACTGATATGGTCGAAAATCGACATGGTCAACGTGGTCGAGACCTGAGTGGTCAAAACCAATGTGGTCAAAGACCAGCATTGTCAGAGATTAGTGTGGTGATCCAAACGAGAAAATCGATCATTTGCCACTTTGAAGAGTGGGCTTCGCAAAATTGCCACTTTCAAAATTGGCTTCGCAAAAATGCCATGCAGTACATTTACCTCTTGATTACCATGCCATTTGAGCCATTTAACTCATTTAATATTTTTTCTAATTTCAGGGGCTGGAAAAGACCTTTCTACCCTTACTAAGTTTTGCACTCATATGAATTTCAGAGGTGTCGACGACAAAGTACACGTTGGTTACGTTCCTGCCCAAGTCCCTCTTTGAGCAGTTCAGGAGGGTGGCCAACTTCTACTTCCTGGCTCGGGTATCCTCGCGCTGACCCCGCTCGCGCCCTACACAGCGGTCAGCGCACTCTTGCCGTTGTGCTTGGTGATTGCGGCGACCATGGCGAAAGAAGGGGTTGAGGATTGGAGGAGGAAGCAGCAGGTATTGTTCTTGTTACCTTCCATTCAAATCCTAGCGCGTGTAGTAAGATTTATTGGGTTTTATTTTATTCATATGAGTGTTATTATGGTCAACAAGAACTCAGCTGGCTTGTAAGCATAATCAATCTATCCAATGGCTTTTTCACGAACTGCTTAATGAGTTAAAACAAATTTGACATATCCGGATGGAATCTGCTTGTAAGGGTAGAAAGGTCTTTTCTAGCCCCTGAAATTAGAAAAAAAATATTAAATGAGTTTAATAGCTCAAATGGTATGGTAATCAAGAGGTAAATGTACTGCATGGCATTTTTGCGAAACCAATTTTGAAAGTGGCAATTTTGCGAAGCCCACTCTTCAAAGTGGCAAATGATCAATTTTCTCGATCCAAACAATGTGGTTAAAAACCAGCGTAGTTTTTTCAGGTTTTGCTTTCAATGGCTAGTTTTTGTAGTATGGGTATATGTAGCCCCGTGTGGCCGATTGGAGTAATGTTTGTTACATCCTTTGACACTTCTTTGAGCTAATGTGAGGTCTTTCTATTAATTTTGCATGTTTTGCATCTTGTAAATAAGAAGAAAGACTCTAGATTGCACGTGTTACATCTAGAGGTGTATTGCGTATCTACTCGAGCTTGTGCATTCGTTGCACATTGTAAGACTCAAGCGAGGGGTTGAACTTATTACTTTTGGAGTTTGCCGACTCCTAGATAACGTTGGAGTGATAATTGAATGTTTTAGCTAACAAAATAGTTCTAATGAAGGCAAATATAAAATCGAGGCTACCAATGGGTCTCTTTTTTCGGCTTCTAAAAGCCACTTTTCTACAATAAAGTGCTTTTTCTACAGTAACTGACTTTCAAACGAACTATTTTTTTCAAGACAGGGTTTATTAGTTGATTGTAGTACATACTGCGGTGACTTGATTTATATCGGCCAAAATCGCATACGAGTCTTTATCTTTTTCATACTCTCTCTCTCTCTCTCTCTCGCAAACAACTAAAAGTTATAAACCGCAGTCAAAAGCCGTAGCCCAAAAGAACAGACCCAATATGTGATGTGCCTTATGTGTGTGTCATATAGAACAATAGTATGCCTGTGAGTCTGTGACATGCTATCATTTTGGATTTGGCTACCATGTGTATCTAACAAGGATTTGTTCGATAGTTGCAAAGTATAGAGTCATCTAAGATTTAAGGTCTTGCTTCAAATGGCTTCAATATTTTTTACTTTTAGCTTATTTAAGTCAGAAGCCACTTACAACGCGTTAACTTCTAATTTTTGCTTTGTTTTTTGCTTTTTGAATTTTTGTCTTTTCTTTTTTCCCTTATTCATTTGCGTTGTATACCTTTTTATTTTAATTTTTTATTGAATAATTTAGAAAAGGCTAACAACCACTGCAGTATTATTTTAGCTAAAAACCAAAGCTATAAATCAGAACGCCCTGTTCATTAGGGCTTCTGCTTCTAGTTTCTGGCTTCTTAATATTATTCTTTTCCTTTTTTACTTTTTCTCCTTATTTCTTTACATTATCTGTGATGACATAATATTTTTATTTTTTAATTTAATTACACTGAAAATCTACTAGCAATCATAGTATAAAATAAGTCATAAATCTAGATTTTTAAGTCCAAATAAGTATCATCTTACGCTCTTTGGAGTGGGACCTTAAATACGCTTGTGATGTGCTAGTAATTTTTTAAAATATTGATAATTATGTTAGCTGCTAGGTGTATCCATGTAGGCTCTCATGCTCTCCACGATAGGGGTAAACATTGAGAATTCTACTAGTTTCATATGCTCCGAATAGAATTCCATTAGATGCCAGGCCACGAAAGGCAGAGGAGCACAGTAAAAAGCAGAGAGCTAACGGCATTGTACTGTAGAACTATAGTGAAAAACACTATCAGATCACTAGATTTACTATAACGCACTGTAGCGTCGTCCTTGCACCAAATCACCTCCGCTGCTCATTCTCAATCGGACGGTTGGAAATCTTGCCAAGGCAGGGCACTGTAGCCCTCGGCCTTTCCTCCATGTATGCAATGCCAATTGGGATAGCTAATCTAGTGTGCGATAGACATAAACTTCGGGAATGCTATTATCCATCATGTGTATTTGATCAATATATTTTCATAGCCTGGTGTGTGACAATTGTAAGTGCTCCGCTCTAAATGGTTTTAGGTTATACCTTTTTTGACTTTCGATTTATTTAATCCAGAAGTCACTTAGAATATATTAGCTTATAATTTTAGCCTTTTTACATTTTCTTTTTTTTTCTTATTTCTTTGCATTGTCTGTGACGATATAATAGTTTTTTAATTTTTTCCTCAATTTGTTTTAAAAAATTAACAGCCGCTACGGTGCAATTTTAATCAAAATTCAAAAGTCACAATCAGAAGCTTAAGCCATAAGTTAGTCGACGTTTAGAACATACTTCCTCAGTCCATGTATATAAAACGTATTTTTTCTTAACACATAAACTAAGGAGATAGTTAAAATGGCTAGATTACCCCTAATTATTCTCTCTAAGCACTATATTCAATGCATACATGCAGAAAATAGCAAATAAAGATGTATATTTATAAGGGGCATAAAGGAAATATCACACTAATTTTGTATTAGAACGTGAAATACATATTATATTTATGACAAAACCATTAAAAAATACGCTCTATAAACTTGGACGGAGGGAGTATTTAGTATTAGTTTTGATAAACATAATTCGGATGAAATGTACACAAAAATCATCCAAATTTTTTATGTTCGAATCCACATCATGATTCATGATCTAGGCCAGAGTTTCTTGTTCTCCAGCGAGTTAATATTTTCTCCGGCAAGGCTAGTATCGAGTTCACTGGAGTTAGGGCCGGGGTTCACTAGAACCCCAACTTTTGATTTCGAGCGCGCGGCGACAGCGGCGGTGGCGCCACCAACTGTGGGAAGGGAGGAGGGCGGTGTGCGGCGATGGTGGGAAGGGGAATCATGCCGCGACGAGCAAGTTAGCTGTTGGGGGACGGCGGGAGGCGGTTGCCACCGAAAGGGGAGCGGCAATGGCTGTCCTGAGAAGGAGAGTGAGGAGATGTGATATTAGATCCACCGTTTGATTGAGATCCGATGGCCACAAAATCTTGATGGTTTTTTTAGGGCGAAAGCAGATATTTCTATACATGGCATATCTATCCAACCATGATCTCACGCTTTGGGTGACACCTGTACGCTGCTAGAGTCATGCTGATATAAGCAAAGGGACGCAAATTGCTTACAACAAATTTCCTCCTCTTTTCCTCAGACGCTGCCACATACGCAAAACAAGCAGGCATGTGTTGCGTGAACCCTTCCCCTTCCGCCTCAGCGACCTCGTCGCAGCAGGGTCAGATCATCTCGTCGCACTCGCCGGATTCGCCGGACCCGTACTCCGACGGCCCCCCTCTTTCGCCGCCCCCGGCCATCGACACCGACGGGGAATTCGAAGGCAGGCCGGCTAAACGCTCTCGCGCGGAGACCGGCGGGGGCGGCGATGGCGTTGGCGATCCGGCGGCCGGGGACGGCATGGACCGCATCAGCGAACTTCCGGACGCCGTCCTGCTGTCCATCCTCTCTTATCTTCCCCTCCGCGACGCCGGCCGGACGGCGGTGCTCTCGTCGCGCTGGCGCCGCCTGTTCGACCAATCTCTCCTGGAATTCAATGCGTGCCAGCCGTTTCCGCCGGAAGAAGGCCGCGGCTGCGATTGGGTCATCCGCTCCATCACTGCCATCCTCACCGCCCGCCCGCACGTCCGCATCCGCAGCTTCCGATTCGTCATGTATGGGCAGGGCTTCGCCGCCCGCCTGGGCGTCGTCGACGCCTGGTTCCGCACCCTCGCGCGCCGCGGTGTCCGAGAACTCGACGTCGACATGCTGTACACGGTTCCGACACCGCCACTCCCAGGTTCCCTCCTCGAGTTCGCCTCCCTCGAAATCCTCAAAGTGTACTGCTGCAACTTTCCCGATGCCGCGTTGGCGCCGGCGCTGCGGCTCCCCGCTCTCAAGACGCTCGACCTGTCGAACGTCAGCATGTCCCAGAACTCCCTGCAGGCGATGCTGTCCCATTGCCCATCCCTGGAGTGTGTAAAGCTCAAGAACATCATCGGAGTCGATAGGATATGCCTCCGGTCGAAGAGCCTGACGCGCTTGTTCGGTGATTTTGGTGGCTTGAACGAGCTCGTCGTCGAGGACGCTCCGAACCTCGAAGAATTGGTGGGGATCGGTTTGCCGAGCGGCAAAGCGAAGGTGAAGATTGTTTTCGCGCCGAAGCTGCAGGTGCTGGGTTGCTTGGGGATGAGCGTCCGCCCACTCGTGCTACATGATACTGTGTTTGATGTAATTCTTGGCTATTCTGTTGGTTGCAGCTATAGTCGCGATACTCTTGCTCTGAGAATGTTCAGTTTTCTTATGAAATGTTCTGTATATCGCAGGGAGGCATCGTGCAATTGAGGAGCCTGATGCGCAGCGTAAAGACTTTGGCCATCCAAGTGCCCTTCTCAGAGAAGGGCTACACCATCTTTGTTGCCCAATTGCTCAAATGTTTCCCATGCCTCGAGGCGCTCTATGTTGAGGTAATCATCGGAGCAGCTGTGCTTAGCCCCTCATGTTTGACAAGTGATGGCTCTGTCTTGATCATTTGTTCATCACGTTTGGTCTTTGCAGCCCGACAGTCGGTCAGTTTCCCGGTCTGTTGATGTTGAAGAATGGGACACAGATACTTCTATTCAGTGCATTGAACATTCCATCAACAAATTGGTCTTCGAGTATTTTGGAGGGGAAGAGTGCCAATGGGGGTTTCTGAGGTTTCTGCTTGGGATGGCTAGAGCTCTGAAGGTTGTCGAGTTCTACTGTTTGGAAGGCAAAGATTGGGCCAGTAACCAAATGGAGCTAATAGGCCCTATAAATAGAGCCTCTCTGGACGCCGAGTTCCTGTTTTTCAGAAGTTGTGAGCCGGTCAGTAGCCTATACTTGTGCCACTGCTGCCCCCAGCGATGCTTGAACGAGAACAGAGTTGCTCTGTGATAAGATATTCAGAACTCACAGGATGGAAATGTGAGGCATAGATTAAAGCTGCAGAAGAATAAGTGGTGGTGTTACTCTGACGGTGAATCCTTGCAGTTTTAGTGTTGACTGAA
Organism: Dendrocalamus latiflorus; assembly: GCA_017311315.1. Lineage (NCBI taxonomy): Eukaryota > Viridiplantae > Streptophyta > Magnoliopsida > Poales > Poaceae > Dendrocalamus > Dendrocalamus latiflorus. The sequence goes on along the minus strand of CM029648.1, from coordinate 23,533,237 downwards.
AGTTTGTGATGCCATTTATATGTTTTGATCTTTCACCTTCATGTCTGAATCCAAAAAACAGTTTATTTAGTTTATCAAAAGAAGAACAATATCTGCAGGTTGGAGATTAGCATGTAGCATGCTAGTTATCTTAATGTTCTTGTTGGATGTATATCAACTAGCTAGTAATATAGCAATGCTTTATCATGTCAGAAATTTTGATTCCTTTTACCGTAGTTTAAATTCATACTCGATAAACGGGAAATATCAGTTTTTCAGGAAGTTACCCACTTTTAAAAAAAAATTGAGACCAATTGTTTGCTGAAACTTTATTCAGCTTTGAAAACCGCTGCGCTGGGTTCCTGAGTTGGCCCGATGCTGTCAGGTCGCATTTGGACCGTCGCGTGTCTGCTTCAGTCTGGATATCATTGTTTCTTGTCACCATATGACATGCTGGTTGAAAACGATCTTCACAAATTCAGTTAATTTATTCACTTCTGGTCTTTGTTTTTTGTTATGTAAGTAACCATCATTTTCTCAGCAGACAGTAGTTTCTCGAAGGAAAAAAGGTGGACAGTAGTCAATAATAGTATTTCTGATCTTGGATTAAAATTTAAAAATGTGCTGCATCTCAGGTAGACCAGCACGATGGTTAACATAAAAACGAACTCTCTGAAGCACAGAATTTTAGTCGATGCGGAAAACTTAATCTGCAAAAAAAATTTCAGGAAAACTACGCTTCAACCGAATTAGCGTAGAAAATATTTTTTCAATAATAAAAATAGCGTATAAAGTAACAAAACCTACATGTGTGAGGAGAGCCACTAAACATTGCGATTGACAATATAAGTGGGTATTTATTTTTTTAACCTTTCTGTAAACAAGCATCCGCTCCATTTTTTTCGTTACTACTCTAACATCAACATTTTTTTCCTGCTTTCTGGAAGAACCCTTTTTCTTTGATCGTCGTATTTCATTTCAACTTAGAGAAAAACGCTTTTTTTTTTTTTTGCGAAAACAGGAGCTCGATATTATTAGTCAATATCAGTTTACAATCTCGGATGAGGCAAGAACACGGAAAGCCTGGTGTTTGGTTAATCCAAGTACACCATTGCCTATCCGCCGACACTTGTTCAAAAACCCTGGTCAGCTCCTCTATCTCACACCAGGGACTTCTCATCCATCCCCACGAGAATTCAAGCTAATTTTGTCAGCATTCATCAAGAACATTTTTAAGCTGTTTAACCATATATGCATGCACTATCCTCACCATTGAAATGTTTCGAGATTAATGCAACTTTTGGAGAGGGAATCAAATACGTAGTATGTATCCGGTACACATCCACAACAATGTCTCTCGCTGTTCATTACAGAAGAGGGATAACACTACTCACCGGATTGTCAATAGTTTATTCGGACCTCCTCCCGGGCCGCATCAGCGACCTCCCGGACAGCATCCTTGTCTCCATCCTCGCCCGCCTCACCGAGATCGACCTGTTCGCGGTGGCGATCTCCGAGGAGTCGCTGAACTCCCTGCTGTCGCGGTGCACGGCGCTGGAGTGCCTGAGGATGTGCAGCATGAGCAAGTGCCGCCGCGTCCATGTCCGGTCCCCGAGCCTCAAGACCCTCAGCAGCGGCAGCGACTTTGATGAGCTCTTCATCGAGGACGCTCCCAACCTGGAGTGGGTGCTCGGCAACTACATGAACCTGAGAAGCCCCGGGGGAGTGCATCTCAAGGTTGCGCACGCGCCGAAGCTGCAGTTCTTGGGCTACCTCGTCATGAGCCTCCACGCGATTGAGATGGCCAAGTTTCTTCACGGGAGGAGCAGGCTCCGGAATTCCACTGCGTGGACAACAACAGCACCACGGATTACGGCAAGCAGCCGAGTGAAGTGCGGATCAGGAAGCAGCAGGATTTCCTGTGCTTCGACAGCCGTGCATCGAGGGACGCTCGCTTCCTCTTCTTCAAGGGTCACCTGGTGGATAATCATCAGGATATTTGCCGTCATTAGTGGTACAAGAGGAATTACCAACTTAACCTGTATGAGGTTAACAAATCTTGGTTAGGGGATTAGAGTTGATGCTTTGAAGCTAGCAATTCGTTATGTTCAGTTGTTCGTGTGCTTTATTCTGGAGATTGATCTCTTTATCATAAAAAATTCATTAATTCTTCCGATATCGTGTGCTACTTCTGAAGACCTGAACTAAAATCAATATATTTCATCCCTGTCGATAGAAAAAAGTTTTCATGTTACTAGCCGCTATAAATTCCTTATAAACACCGCTATCAGCCTTTTTGTGTGTAGCAACATGACTGCATCCACTTATCCACTTTACAACTAATCAGAACTTCAGTCTTCAGAAGTGGACAATATATAGTATACTGGCAGATGCTAATTGCAGCTAGTCATTTGATAATTGTGTGATAATGTATAATCATTTCCCAGGACTAGGATTAACTCGGCTTCTGGCTTATTTTTCACTATTCATAAGTTTCGTCTTTTTTCTGAACTTTTGGCTTTTTGTTGAGCTTTTTTGCCGGTTCTTTTTTCCCCGTATTTGTTTGCATTATACGTAATGAGCTAACATATTTTTTATATTTTTAAATCTAATTATGCTAAATAAGCCTCTGTCAGCTACAGTGCTTTTTTCAGCCAGCTACAGTGTTTTCAGCCATAAGCCATGAGCTTTTCAGCCGAACCGATCACCACCCTCCTAAATTCTAACCCCCAAAACAGCAACTGTGTAAGCTCAGAATAGAGGTCCCGTTCTTTACATTATACATATAAAGATATGAGCTCATTTGTATATTTCTGTAAGCTTGTAATCACATCAAATTAATATATGAGCTCGTGTTGTTCTAGAAAAACAGCTTCATACACTAATAAATGCTGGGTCTGGCCAAGCTGCACAATTTCAGTTTTGCTCATGCTTCATGTCTACTCAGTTCTCAGGAACCTTCCTTCCGTGGTTCATGCCTCCTAGTTCCCACTATCTTCCATTCATCCTCACCATGATCACCACCCTCCTAAATTCTAACCCCCAAAACAGCAACTGTGTAAGCTCAGAATAGAGGTCCCGTTCTTTACATTATACAATCTCATCTCCTTGTTTACTCAATTCTTGGATGAAGTGCAATGATCAGAACACTTACCACATAGCTATTTCACTATATTCATGCAAGTCTTGGATGTGCTACAGGAAAAACTTTTCAGTTCCCACTAGTTTCTAACATGATGGGCATGAGGACAGTCTTCCAATACACAGGCCAATGACTGTGTATGAAGTTCATCAATGGGCATGAAGACAACAGAAGAACACCGGAGGGGGGAAATCCAAGTCTCACATTTCGCAATTGATTTTCCAAATTCAGCTACATGGTGTTGCTAACTTGCTATATTATTAGCCTTGAATGGGGTTGTGACCTATTACCCCTACACGGTAATAGAAATATCAACTATTGGATCTTCCAAAATGGATGGTCTAAAATAAGCTAGGTGTACCATAAAAAATTCCATAAGAGAATTTATAATCAGGAGTTTTATCTGAGGCATTTTCTGAGGTTAACACAAACTTGCATAAAAAATAAGCAGGTATTCCTACACGGTAACAAAAAATTCCATAAAAAATTCCCTATATATGCCACAAACTTGCATGTATTTTCCGAGGTTTAACACAAACTTGCGTGTAGATCCTCACACAAATACTTGGAATAACAAATCGCCCAAAGCTTAATATGACATGTTTCAGGTCGTGCTAGCATACTGCAAATTAATGAGGTTTGCAGTCTAAGTTGCAGTGCGTGAACTTCATCTGACCGTCAGATATTCTCTTCAAAGAAGCGAGGCAAGCGACCGTATTCCTCGAGATGGTATGTCTGGTCCTTGAAGATCGCAACGCCCTCCTTCTCTGCAGCATAAGAACAAAAGGCAAACAGAATATTGAACTCTTCTGACCGCAAAATTGGTTCCATGCAGGCAACCGAGTCAACTGACATCAATTTCTGGATCTTTTTTTTTAAGAACCCTGGATCTTCTTTTTTACTATGCATGTAACTGTAATAAAAGAAGATGAGTCAATGAATCAACTGCACTGACTTGACAATTGGTTGGCTTGATTGGATTCGAGCCTCGCCGCGAACCCGAGGCCGCTGTAGTGGTAGAGCACCGCCGTCTTTGCTTCCTCTATGCTGAAACAAAAACAAGGGAAGGTTGGTAGGAGAGAGGCGTCCGTTTCAAAAAAAAAAGTAGGATAAAGACGGGGCTGTGCTGTGCATGAAGGCAGAAATGTCGCTTGTCACAACAACCTTCCGACGACGGAAGCGAGCAACCGGACGTCGTAGTCCACGGAATCGACGTAGTCGGCGCGGCTGACGAAGACGATGTACACGTCGGAGGAGTGCTCGTCGGCACCAGGGGCAGGGGCCAAGGCAGAGGGCATGGCGGCGGGTGAGGAAAGGAGGAGGAGAAGAAGCGGCAGCAAAATGGAGGGAATGATCTCCATGGCTGAGCTGACTTCGAGGCTGAAGAGAGGAGCTCTGGTTTACCCCTCCTGTGATCGAGTTCAGGGAATGGAAGACTTCACCTGCTTAGTGCTTATATGGGTGATCACCCGGTTACAAATCGCACTTTTATTTCGACCGATTAAAACTCGTAAATGAAAGCGTTGAAACTGTAGCAGGTTACTTCAGGAGCATCTAATAATAACAGAGAACACGTTATGGTACCACACTAGCTAGGTCAGGTCGGAAACTCTGACGGGCCTTACAGGAGTTACGTGTAGTGCATATTTTTAGACTGAATTGACTCCTCCATTGAAACTAACAGGCAGTCATTTACAGTCAAGTAGTGTGTAGGTGTTCCAAGAAGCAAAAGAAATGAAACCACCTCAATTCGCGCCACTAAGCCCCTCGCAGGCACAAGTGCATACACAATCACTTGGATCCTGAAATAGGAACATACCTCTGATATTCGTTGTAGATTCACTGGTTCAGCCATAAAACTTCTCTTAGTGCTAATATACCGACACCAACCTAACAAAACGGAAGGAACTTATTAAAGATAAACAATTTAGTAAGAACGCTTTTCTTATTTTCGGCGGTTCCGTTAGAAGAACACAGCATTTTTCTTTCCAAATAACAACGTGACAACCAGACTGCGAATGCAAATTAAAGCAAGCATGGAAAGAAGAAAAGAGATTTGCCAGTGACGCCAGACAGGTTCCAGTTATGTCCCAACTTCATTGATCATTAGTACAGTACATGTAGAAGAATACAAGAGTGCAGGGGGGGAAAGCACACCAATTCATCCATCAAGTTGTCTTGTCTCAATCCTCAACAATGCAGCCTGTCTGACAATCAATTGTGGTAGAGATAAAATCCAACACAATTGGCAGACAATTCGGTATCAACAGTTAATCCAATATTGTCAGTCTTGGCATGAAAAGAATGAGCTTCTGGGTGAGCATCTTCTTGCATAACCATATCAGCTCACAGCTTCTCTTTTTCCAACCTCCAAAGGTGATTTCCAACCTCCAAAAGGTGAACTAGGGCTAAGCTCAAGGATTTCTTTTTCCCAACTTCCACAAGAATGATCTTGAACTGGTTGGCCACTTTCATCACAATCTCTTGGAGATAAATATGGAAGTCTCTGTCTGCATGAGTAAAGCAGTTGATTTGCTGACCTATGGTGACAAAAACGAGCTGCAAGCCTGCAACTCACTTCCACATACATTTTATAGGTTGAGCAACTATCTCCACAAGTATGGAGCATCAAAATTAGTGATGGTAATATGTACAGTGGTATGTACAACTTCAGTGCAAGACATCAAAACTCAAAACCACCATTCAATTGAACGGACAAAGATGGCCTTCCGATATTATTAAGGGGTGTTTCCAAGGTGACTACCACTCCAGAACTGCCCACTTGACCATTCCACTTAGATCTCCCAATCTGCCATATATTGGTTCAGTTAGAGCCAAACTACAATCTTAGAGAAGAACCAAGCAGAGGGCTTGTTTAGATAGGGAGAACTTACAGAAAGAGCAGCAAAAGCTGATGGATGTCTTGAGCAAGATAAACCGCACATTACATTCAGTTCCTCCTTCGATGAATGGATGACCTCTGCTCGTACCCCAGGATCACTTCCTCCAAATGTGGGGCATACACTGTTGAATAGAATACCATGAACAAGTGTGTTAAAAATAGAAAAGGCAAGGATACACCGAACTAAACTAACAATGCAGAGCATACAATAGAACTCTACGAATGAACAATGACATCTGAATATGGCAGAATTTCTTGAGGGCAAAGACAAGAAAAGCAGCATTGTATACACAGAGGCCCATAGAATCAGCACAAAAATGATTCAGCGATGCAAAGTGAGCATATAATCAAAGATTCAAATCTCTTACAGCCACTACCATCCAGCATACGAAAGAACCTCTTGTGGTCAACAAGAGAAGTATCATACATCCCTCAGAAATCAGGACATTCTTGTTCTACATAGTGACAAAAATAACAATAATAGGTACTCAAAGAGTCTTTTCGACTTGTCCAGTGGATTGTGATATCTATAATAATGCAAGGCTGCAAATCAGCATCATCTCTACAATAGGTCAGTTAAACAACATTTATCAAAATCATTATCATTAGCAACAAAAGATCCCACCATCACCAAAACTATCACAACTCTTCATTTAACAAAATCAAATGCAACAGTGCATGCTTTTAGCATCATATCAACAAGGTTAACAGAGTAGAAAAATGCAAAGTAATTGCCATTCACTTTATACTCAACTGCTTACAAAATGCTTGGTTGAGAGGTGTCAACAAAAATGCTTCATAACTGTCCAAAAGCTTTGAGTAACTACCTGACTTGTACGCTGGGCCTCACCATAAGACCAGATCTTTTCCATGTTAAGGCTTGAGTAACTCCGAACAAAAGAGACTTGTCAGGCCATTGAAACATAGGAGTGAACCCTGTGCCTCGCTTGTTCTTTAAAAAAGACACACAAAAAAAAGGTAGCAAGGTTGAATGTTACCACAGGTGAAAGAAGTCTTTACTAACATTGGATGAACATATTGAAACAGAAATTCGAGAGATTAAAGTTGGTTATCAAGAACATGAAAAGATCAAGGTAACAGAAAAAATAATAGACTAGACTGTGTCATAACAAGAACTCAAATAAAATAAAAATGGACATGTATTTGCAAACATGTGTGCAACTTTATATGGTAAAATGAACTCATACACAACCAGAACACGTAAGCATACAGCGCATTCCCATTAATAGGTTGTGATATTTTCAATAAATGTTACAACAGGTTTCTGATCAGACACTGATTAGCCACGATGAAACTAGTCAATGGTCAAATGCTTAAAGCATATCACCATTGTTCCATACGACACTAGTACAATTCTCATAAGCAGGGAACTGCAACCTTGCAGAAGCTCACAATTCATTGGTACAAACAATTGACTTAATAGATCACACACTAAAAATTGCTAATATCACAAATGACTAATATAGAGAAATAAACTGGAAACACTAACCTTGCAAGAGAAGCTCACTCTTGTTTCTCCAGGATATTTCCCATGAGCTTGAAGCAACCCACCAAATAATGGAAGAAAACCACTTGCCGTTATCCCCTCTCCAGCAACATACGTTAGTTGCCCATTAGGGAACTGCAAATCCATAAAGGACTGCAACAAAAACCATGTTACTCTGTTAGATAATATCAATATGCTATCAACAGATAAACATATAATTACTACGGTTATGCCTGTTAATAAATTTGAAAGCATGGTTACAACATTGTGAACGAAAAAAGCAATCCCTACAAGAAAGAACCATGCCAGCATGTACCCTTAGATTGCACAACTACATAATGCAAGGAAAAGCACCTTAGAAATGTCAGTGAGTCACTCTGCGACTCAATTGCTTTAATATTATTAGTATTAAGTATTGGTGATTTACAAATAAGCTCAATCTAACAAGTAACAGCATACAAGAGTAATTATAGTATGCAGAAAACACAATAAAATTATATCCCATACTTACACAAGCTACTGGATTAAGGCACATCATCGACATCATCAACCATCTCCTATGTTTTGACCAAATAGCTGGACAAAGGGAATGCACTCCATTCTGTGTAACGGAAATATCATTTTCAGTGGATTCAAGAGAAACGATAAGGAAATAACAAAACAAAGAGACCACAAATTTCGACCAAACATAAGCCCAATACAAAACTATAGATAAATCAGTAACTGACTCATAAGAATTTCACATGTGGGGACAAGGCAATAGAAAGGATATGCATACCTTGCGATCGTAACCATACCAAAGCAAGTGTTGCTTTGATAGATGAACAGGTAAAAGAAGCGTAGAATCTCGAACAAATAGTAAAGGTCCCAATTGAATAAGGTAAAGAGGCGAGCTATCATTTACAGAAGTTGAACTGCTGCGTGATGCCTCTACCCTCCAGAGATCCCCACGTGCAACAACAGAACTCTCAGCATCATTGTTCCGGGTATTATATGTCGCTGAAATATTTACAGTACCCTGAATACAATCATCAAGAGAAGAGTTAATTGTTACGTTGTCAGTCAAGGTAACATAAATTCAGCTTAGCAGAGAATGTAAATCACATAAGCCCAACAAATTGATTACTTAAAAATTTGTAAGTTTAACTGCACATACAAAATCATGGCTTCAATTTATGAAGAATTAAGGTGTGAAATTCTTCCAAAGGGTATCAAATCCAATTGTTACGTTGTCAGTCAAGGTAACATAAATTCAGCTTAGCAGAGATAATGTAAATCACACAAGCCCAACAAATTGATTACTTAAAAATTTGTAAGTTTAACTGCACATACAAAATCATGGCTTCAATTTACGAATTAAGGTGTGGAATCCTTCCAAAGGGTATCAAATCCATGATGAAAACAGTCAACAAGACCACAACTCAGTTACCAAATCCCTCCAAGTATCATGGCCCTATGCAAATTCCGTAGAGACATGTAAACCAATGATATATCAAGACAAATACCACCTATATACTAGTGGAACAAAAACATCAATTTTTGTACTTTTAACGGCAGGAAACCCTAAATTGAGGCTGTGATCTAAAATCGATAGAGAACATCACGACATGCCAAAATCCATAATAGAACTACAAGTTGAATCGTACCTTCGCCTTCTTAAAGTTTCCAAAAGTCGCAATCTCGCAGCCGAATCCCTCATCCTCCTCATCCAAGTCGTCCCCGCCCGCAACACCACTGACGGTCGACGCGGCGGCACTCCCAGTCGCTGCGGCTGCAGCCGCGGCAGCCGCCTCGAGGGGGCACCTGTCCACAGCCCTCTCCACGGTCAGCCCCACAGCCCCCTCACCCACCGCAGCCGCGGGCGGCGGCGCCTGCGACGGCGGCAGCTTCCGCCGCCGGATCTGGCCGTTCCGGAACGGCACGGGCAGCTGGCGCACGGCGTGCTGCACGGCCCCGCCCACGGAGGCCCCAATCTCGGCGCCGGCTTGCCCGAGCCTCCCGCCGATGTCGATGACGGAGGCGACGGCCTCGGCGGGGAAGAAGCCCTTCTCGGCCCCTCGAGCGGCGCCAAAGGGGACGACGGGGAGGTCGATCTCGAAGGGCATCCGCTTGTGCGACGCGGGGGGCCAGGGGAATTGCGGCGGCGCATGGAGCAGGCCCGTGAACCCCTGCGCGAGGCGGTCCGCGAGGTCCTGGCCCTGCCGCTGCACCCCCTCCCACGTCCCGAACGAGATCTCCATGCGCAAGAGACACCACGGATCCGAGAGCTCTCTCGTCGACTAGCTCGTCAGGGTTCGCGAATCGGGATTCGGCAGCGAATAGAGTCGAAGAGAGAGGCGGCGGATGGAATGGGGAAAGGACAGAGAGAAACGGGGGATGATGTGTGATAATAATAGAGGTATGTGTTGGGTGGGTATCTTTTTAATTAGTCTATAAATAATAAATTTTAATTATTATAAATTTATACTTGTAAAGAAGAAAGCAATAAAAAAAGATAGGAGTTTTTCCCTTATCTTTTTGTGTGTTCAATCACAAACAAGCTATGCATTCTTATGTGGTGGAACCCTAATTTTATGAAAATCGTCTAAGCAAAGTCATGTATCGACTTAGATAAACCACTTGGAAATCACAGCGCTATACGAAGCCGTACGAGAATGTGTTTGGTTTCGACAAATGGTTCACCATAGTTAGCAATCATGTGGGTTGAATATCGTGCAAGCTCCCATAATTATCTATGAAGATAATGCAACTTGTGTTGCACAAGTGCAGACAGGCTATGTGAAGAATCATTTCATAAAGCATATCAATTCTAAATTATTCTATGCTCATGAATTGCAAAAGATGGATAAAATTAAGGTACTGCATGCTATGTCGTGTGAAAATCTTGCAGATTTATTCACTAAGTCACTTTCAGCATCTAGTTTTGAAAGATGTGTACATGAATTGAAATTTTGAGACTTAGAGAAGTGCACAACTCAGAGGGATTCTTCTCGAGCTTACAATTAAAGCATGATTATGAAGATTGAGTAACTAAAGAATAAATCCTATAAATTAAGTGAAATTAGGTGGATTGTACTCTTTTTACTTGATGAATTTTCCTGAAGTTTCTCGGCCAAAGTTTTTAATGATGTAATTCGTGTAACACAATATAACATGTATCATGTACTCTTTCTCCAAAATTTTCCCATTGGGTTTTTATGGAGTTTTGATGAGGCATGAACGTGTCGGATGAGTGCCCAAGGGGGGTGTTGGGAAACCTGGACCTGGGCTCGCAAGCCTGGGACATTAGTAGGCAACCCTTCACTTAGTCTATGCATTATAAACTTGTACTTGTGAAGAAGAAAGCAATAAAGAAATACGTGAGTTATCCCCTATCTCTTTATGTGTTCAATCTATTATTTGTATTAGCTATGTTTGATCATCTTTTTTGCATAGAAGGAAACGATTGGACTGGATTCGCCAGCAACGGTCCTCAATAGTATGGATTGGGGAGGTGAGGGATGGGGATAATGGCTTGACCGGGTCGACGTGGATCGACAGGAACAAGGAGACTACGGCCCCATTATGGTTTTAGCTTTATTTATAAATAGTAATAGTTCGCAGAGAAGTTTACATAGAAGAAGATATTTATGTGTGATTTTTGTTGATATAAATAAAATTATTATAGTATATACTACAATAACTAATAGATTTTATCTTAAAAGATATAGAAAAGTCAAAAAATAGCTTTTAGAAGCTGAAATATCCGGTTGTGATTTCGTTGGGCTGTTTTGTTTCGTTTCGGGCGTACCATGCTTGTGCTCTTTCTAGCTAGATTCAACGTTAACTTTGAGCTGCGGCTGTAGCGGCGTACTGGCGTGCGCGGTTTTGAAAGATCAAGCTCCATTTAAGTTGGTTTTGGTGTTAATGACAAATGCAATTATGACATTATGATATTAATGACATATACTTTATAATGTTTTGTTGAAAATGATAAATGAATTTATGAGACTAATATGTTTATTTGAGTTTATCTTTGGTTAGTCTCATTTGGATGAAAAGGTGAAATCAAAGAGGTATGCATTCGAAATCGCTTTCTCATTTACAAATGCATTCCTAAGATCCAAAATATAGATTGAACTCCTCAATTAGTCTAAAATGAATATGTGCATATGTCTTCGCTATATACACTTGTATGCACACATTTAGGGGGAGCTCTCTCTATAGTTTAGAATTTCATAAGTAATGATCTATACTTCTTTCAATATGCATATTTAGGATCTTTACTTTGAAATACATTCTTGAGTGTATATATATAGCTTGTGTAGTTCATATATACTCATGTGCAATCGGGTTGTCATCTAACTTCTCCATTATGTGTTAATGGTTGGATGACTAATGACAACCGGATAAGTAAGCTTTGTTTAAAGCTTATCTTAGAGTATACATTTGTTGTGTACATATTGTATACTCGCAAATCAATTTCATATCTCATCATTTGTTGAGATTGTCACGAATTACCAAAATGGTGAAGTTTGGTAATCGATGACAATTGTTTTGTGGACTAACATTTTCCATGAGTTGGATGAATAGGTTAGGTTCCACAAATAAAGATGATTTGGGATGACTTCATGAGTTGAAGGTCATCAAGTCAAAGTTGATGAAGAAGAGGTAGCTTCATGCGTTGAAGGCTATCAAGACAAAGGCTTCATGTGTTGAATGCCATCGAGAAGATGCTTCATGTGTTGAAACATGTCAAAGATTGATCATGTGTTGATCAAGTGAAAACCATCATGAGTTGATGGTGTTGATGAAAAGAAAGCATCATGAGTTGATGGCTATCAAGACGATGACCCAAGGCAAAGGTATGACTAGCTAGGGCTAAGGATGCGTTCCTAGTCTTTTACCGGTCTTGGTGTTTGGTTGGAAGACCGAATTGCTAGTGTAGGTTGCCGTACTATTAAGAGGGGTCATGTCTAGTAAGTTTGAGTCTCATCATGTGTTGATAGCTCAAATCTCACTTGCTCTAGCTCATCTTGACATGAGGCTTGCATTTGCGAATGTGTTTTGCAAATTGTTGAAGCTCATGTGTTGATTTCTTGTAACATGGGACTATGCATTGCAAATGTGTTTTGCAAGTGCTCGAAGTCCATGTTTCCATTCCTTGTGTATGAGGCTTATATTTGCGAATGTGTTTTGCAAATAGTTGTAGCTCATATTTAATCTTTGCGTCATGATTTCAAAAGTGTGCAAATATGTTTTGCAACTTGTTGGAAATCATGTTGTGATCCTTGTGGTATGTGACTTAGGTTTGCGAATACGTTTTGCAAACGAGAGAAGTCCATGTATCAATTCCTTGTAGCATGATTTCAAAAGTGTGTGAATGTGTTTTGCAACTTGTTGGAAATCATGTTTGAGCCTTGTGTGCATGATATCGTAGTTTGCAAATGTGTTTTACAAAATTTGTTGAGATATCTGCACTTCTCAGAAAAAGCGGAAGTACCGGCGTTCAATGAGCGGTACTACCGGCTGGAGCGGAAGTACCGGCCCTATGTGGGCGGTACTACCGGATGCCGGATGTTCCGGGCCTCGAGCGGAACGTTTTTTCCAGAGAGCGCCCGGACCCAGACTTAGCTTCTCGGAAAACGGTAGTACCGCGGATTGAACTGCGGAACTACCGCATAGGCGGAAGTTCCGGCATCTCGAGCGGGACGTTTTTTTCAGAGAGCGCTCGGACCAAGAGTTAGTCTCTTGAAAATCGGAAGTACCGCGCCGACTTTGCGGAACTACCGCAGGGAGCGGTAGCACCGGAGTTTGGCTGGCAGTAGTACCGCGTCGATGGTATAACGGCTAGTTCGGAGCATCTGACATAGCCGTTACTACGCGTCAGAACCGGGAGCGGTACTACCGGCCTCTGGTCGGCGGTAGTACCGCCCGTCCTGATTTTTCAGGATTTTGGCTCCAACGGCTACTTTTCTTGTGTGGGGTATAAATACCCCCTTGTGGCCGGTTGGAGAGGTTGTTGCTTCATTCATTTCTGTGTTCTTGAGCTAGAGTGAGGCTCTCCACTCAATTGTGCATGTGTTGCACTTTGTGAGAAGCGAGAGAGGTTCTAGAGTGCTTGTGTTGCATCTAGAGGAGGACTTTGTGTCCGAATTGAGCTCGTGCATTCATTGCACGTGGTGAGAGTCAAGTGAGGGACTTGGCTTGTTACTCTTGGAGTTTGCCGACTCCTAGACGGCGTTGGAGGCGTCGTGCGCGGTGATCTTCTCAAGAAGCTTGTGAGAAGACTCGGCGAAATTGTAAAGGTCAGAGCTCACCTACCCGGAGCGGGAAAGAGCTACCACTAGTGGATTGGAGGTGTTTCGGCTTAATTCGTGGAGCCGGTCCGATTCGTTCGGGCTAACCTCAACGTGGACTAGGGGAGACCGGCAAGTCTCCGAACACCACGGTAAAAAGTGATTGTGTTATTTGTGGTTTGTTTTCTTGTGCTTAATTTATATTCAAGCAATTTACATTCACAGAATTAAATTGATTGCTTGTATACCTAGGATTGCAAATCTTGACCTAGGATAAAATTGTTGGTGCACTTAGGCGAATTCATTTGATTTAGGTTCTATTTGTGCTAAACCAACTTGAATTTAGCTTCCGCATTGTATACTTGGTTTAGGCAAATAGAAAAGGTTTTGAATTGCTAGTATTAATTTGTAGAGAATTTTTAAACCGCCTATTCACCCCCCCCCTCTAGTCGGCCTCCTCGATCTTACAGGTTTTGGGATCCCGGATTGGGTAACGCGGATTTGCCCCACGTTTGTCCGTGCAAAGCTGTGCAAAGTTGCACGTTGCTTCTCCAGGATTAGGAGGGCAGCGTGCCAGCATACTCCCTCATGCCTCCTATTTTCTATCAATGTCACGTGATACTTCTTGGTTGCGAATTGCGACAAATTAAAGGACAGACCTAAGTCAGGGTTAATTGAGCAACTCCAGCAGTAGCCCACAAAACAGGGCCCCTACTTTTTATTTGAGGGCTCTCCCTACTTTTGAGGGCTCTGTTTTTTGGGCTACACTCCAGCAGGAGCCCTCAAAACAGGACCCTCAAATTCATTCTTAGAGGGGATGACACATAGGACCCACCCTCATCCTCATCCTACTTTTGAGGGCCGAGGGGCAAAAAACTCACTCCAGCAGGGCCCCTACTTGAGCCCTCAAAAGCAGGGGCTCCCTCCAGACCCCCCAGGAATGAGGGCTCGAGGGAGAGATTTGAGGGCCTCCTGCTTTTGAGGGCTCAAGTAGGGGCCCTACTGGAGTGAGTTTTTTGCCCCTCGGCCCTCAAAAGTAGGATGAGGGCTCAAGTAGGGGCCCTCAAATCAGAGCCCCTACTTTTGATTTGAGGGCTCCCCCTACGTTTGAGGACAATGTTTTTTGAGTTGAACTCCAACAGAAGCCCTCAAATCAGGGCCCTCAAATTCATTGCAACTGAGAATGACATGTAGGACCCACTCTCATTCTCAACCCACTCGTCCACCTCTCCTCCACCCGCGCCTCCTCCTCTCCTCTCAGCCGTCGCGCTCCTCCTCTCCTCCACCTGCGCCTCCTCCTCTCCTCTCAGCCGTCGCGCTCCTCCACTCCTCCACCCGCGCATCCTCCTCTCCTCTCAGCCGCCGCGCCTCCTTCTCTCCTCCACCCGTGCCCACCGCTCGACGCCGCCACTCTCCACCTTCTCCGGCAACCACGCCTCCGGATCCTCCTCCGCGCCACCACTTCTCCGCGGACGGCACCACCAAGGCAAGGCGGCGGGCGAGCCGAGGCGCCGGGCAGAGGAGGCGAGCCGAGGCGCCGGGCAGAGGAGCCGAGGAAGCGGAGGAGGCGGGGGGCGAGCAGAAGCCGGGAGGCGGGGGATTTTTCACCGAGGCCGGGAAAAACGGAAGAATGAGAGCCAGAGTAGTAGGGCTGGAAACGAGCCGAGCCGAGCCGGCTCAAGCCAGGCTCGGCCGAGCTCGGTCAAAGGTGCGGCTCGGCTCGGCTCAGCTCGTTTTGGAAACGAGCTACGCGGGAGGTTTGGCTCGGCTCGACTGGCGGCTCGAGCCAGCTCGCGAGCCCGACCGAGCCAAAAAGCAGATACAGTCTGTATGTCAATTATCAGTATAGCATAACAGAGAGCACATAACAGAGAGCAGCACAGCAGAGATAAATAGCATAGCATACAGTCTGTATGTCAATTATCAGTATAGCATTTCAGATTTATGATGTATATCAGATTTAATAGTGCATTTCAGATGCAGATCCTGTTAATTCACTTGCTCATCGTCACAAGATCTCGGCTCAAATTGGGAATTGTTCATGTCCACGTTAGCATTAGGATTCAGACCTGGTGCATTACATCCTGGCATGTGTGGCGGCGGAGGGCGGGTCGCAGGAGAAGACCTGGTGCGGGAGCCGCCACGCCTCGGCGGCACCGAAGCACATGTCGTCGAGCGCCTCGCTGCGGCACCACAGGCACCTGCTCCAGCCGCCGCTCGCCACGCACTCGCCCCGCCTCGCCAGATCCCGGCACTCCGCCTCCGCGCGGCCTGACCCACCGTCCTTGCCCTTGCCCGCCGCGGCAACCACCGACGCGGCCGCCGCCGCGGATCTGGCCCTGGCCGTGAGGTGAGAATCGAGATGGTTTGGAGTTTGGACGATGGCGTCAGTTCCTCAGGGGTCAGACGCGAGTCCAGAATGTTGAGACCGCGACGCAGCTGCGCGTGGCGGCACGGTGGGCAAGGAAAGAAGCAGTTGACGCCTCTTCTGCTCCAGCGTCATGGCCATTTAGGCCGGGCCATCTAGCAGAACGGGCTGATCATGCCGGGTTTTTTTTCTGCCAAGAACAATATCGCGGAGACCCTGACCCATTTTATCCGAAAATTTTCAGCATCAGCTAATCAGTTAGGCTCTTCCGTCATTTTTTTCTCTCTTCCTAAAAGGCTATATTTTTCCTCTAAGAAAAGCTATATTCAGTTTTTTTCGTCAGCAGCCCAAGCCAAAACAAAAGCTATCAGTTGGGTGTACTGGAAATATTCTTCAATTGAGTTGGATGGGTACGTTCTCTCATGTCATACCGTTGTATACAATTGGACGCTTGCCGAAAGGTATCTTATGCAGCTTCCTTGGCAAGGGTAGGGCTGGAAACGAGCCGAGCCGAGCCTGGCTCGAGCTCGGTCAAAGATGCGGCTCGGCTCGTTTTGGAAACGAGCTACGCGGGAGGCTTGGCTCGGCTCGACTGGCGGCTCGAGCCAGCTCGCGAGCCCAACCGAGCCAAAAAGCAGATACAGTCTGTATGTCAATTATCAGTATAGCATAACAGAGAGCACATAACAGAGAGCAGCACAGCAGAGATAAATAGCATAGCATACAGTCTGTATGTCAATTATCAGTATAGCATTTCAGATTTATGATGTATATCAGATTTAATAGTGCATTTCAGATGTAATACTAATAGCATATCAGATTTAACAGCATAACACATAAGCCAATACTTTTGCAGCCAATACACATAACACATAAGAGCAGATACACATTTCAAGCCAAAATGGCTTGAACGAGCCAGTTCAAGCCAAAATGGCTTGAACGAGCCAGTTCAAGCCAAAATGGCTTGAAATGTGTATCTGCTCTTATGAAGAACGGCAAAGCAAGAATGAAGAACGGCGGCAACGTCGGCGGGGCCAAGAATGAAGGAGCAGAGCTACCGACGCCTCCACTGGTGTTGGCACTGTCTGGCCGGAGCTCGGCGCAGAGCGTACCGATGGCAATGCCACAGGTCCTCCCGAGAAACTGCTGGACGGAGCAGAAGGGCGGCTGCCGACGCGACCGGTGACGGCGAGCCATCGGACGCGCCGACGAGGCGTCGCAAAACCATCGCTATCTCCAGGAGATCGATGGATTTAGGGGCGGCGGATCGATGGATTTGGGAGCGGCGGTGGATTTGGGGATTTAGGGGCGGCGGATCGATGGATTTGGGGGCGGCGGTGGATTTGGGGGCAGCGGATCGATGGATTTGGGGGCGGCGGATCGGATGAATTTGGGGTGGCAGATCGGTGGATTTGGGGGCGGTGGATCGATGGAATGAGAATGAGTCAATGACTGAGGAAACGATTCGGTATTTCGGTGGATTGAGGAAATCAGAGAGGAGCATTCGGGCCTTCGGGGAATCAGGTCGGGTGGCTTTCTTTGGCCTGCCAGGCTCATGTTGCCAGCCTGCCACGATGTTTGGCTCGATCAAGCCATCGAGCCGCTCGCGAGCCGCTCGGGCTCGGCTCGTAAATGTACCGAGCTGAAAACTTGGCTTGGCTCGCTGATTTACGAACCGAGCTCGAGCCGAGCCGAGCCGAGCTAACTTCGAGCTCGAGCAGCTCACGAGCCTCGAGCTTTTTTTCCAGCCCTAGGCAAGGGCCCGAAGAAAGGGAAGAATGAAATCCCAATTTTACACACACACACACACACATGACGAAGTAAATTAACTGTGGGTCGATGCCCTTGGGAATGTGAATAGCAGGAGTGTCATTCAGACCAGTGCTAGTGGTGGTAGGCAGGAGTCGGCCAGGCTCCGAGCAAATGCGATGTAGCTCTGGTACTCATACTCTGCTTTATTCTTTTTAGCTTTTAAAAATTATTTTTCGATTTTTCTATAGTAACTAACTTTTAAATAGAGTGTTTTTTTCAAGATGGAGTCTACTAGTTAATTATAGTATATACTGCGCCGACTTCATTTATATCAGTAAAAACCACACATGAGTTTCTGTTACTCTGTAATCTCTCACATAAACAGTCCAAAAGCCACAAGCAGTAGCCAAAAGTTATAAACTTCAGCCAAAAAGAACGAACCCTTTAGCTCGTCCACCACCACCACCAGTAGCAGCAGCTTTTAGTGGAAGCAATATTGGTGTTCGGCGCTATAAAAAAACAGAAGTGCTATTTTTAAGGTAAGATTAGTTGAATTTTTTATCTATCGATCTGGAGATTTGACTCTTTTGGGTCCAAGAATTATGCGAATGACCAATAGACAGA
This sequence comes from Dendrocalamus latiflorus, assembly GCA_017311315.1. NCBI lineage: Eukaryota > Viridiplantae > Streptophyta > Magnoliopsida > Poales > Poaceae > Dendrocalamus > Dendrocalamus latiflorus. The sequence goes on along the minus strand of CM029648.1, from coordinate 23,514,685 downwards.
TCCCAAAAAAAATGGTGTTTGGCAAGAGAATTTTTGGTACAAATAATCCATTTTTTATTCGAAATTACAGATTTATACCCGCGAGAAATTTTTTTACAAAAATAGGCTCCAGTCGCCCAATGGTTGAGCGACTGGAGCCTTTCGCCCAACCAGCGGACGACGCAATAGCTGTCGCCTAACCATTGGGCGACTGCATCTAGTCGCCCTCCCATTGGGCGACTTTCATGCAGTCGCCCAATGGTTGGGCGACTACACTCAGGGACCGACAAAACCGTATGTACCGATCGTTTTATATACTGATGCAATATAAACAACTAGTCTGAAAAGATAAAATGGCAAAGTTCTATATAGCTTATATATACTCATTTGAAAGGTTTCGACGAGATCTACAACTTGTCAGTTGAAGAAAAATCCAAATTCCAAAGGGAAGAACAAGAAAAAGGCCAAAAACAGAAAGAAAAAACTTACGACGCAGGTTTAGGTCCAAAGATAGCCGATTTTCGGGGTCTTGGAGGGCGACTGGCGCAAGCGGGTCATTATTTTTGGATCGGGCTCGTCGTTAGCTTTCCAACGAGTACAAGAACGTCGAAAACGGACACCGTATGCAAAAGTTATGCCCGTTTTACTAAAGGTGTGTCGGAAACGGACTCGAATTCGTTTCGATCTCAATTGAAACTGCTATAACTTTTGATCCTATGGCCGAAATTGCTCAAATTTTTTTCTGGAGGCTTTTGGATGTATGAAGAACAGCTCCACCAATTTTCACTATTTTTGGCGAAGGTTTGATGCACTTTCCAAATTTCGGCAAAATAGACTCTTTCCTCTCTTTTTTCTCTCGGGGACCTAAGTGCAGTCGCCCAACCATTGGGCGACTTTCATGCAGTCGCCCAATGGGAGGGCGACTGGATTAAAGTCGCCCAACGGTGGGGCGACTGCAATTAATCGCCCAGCGGTTGGGAGATTTTCTAGTTTTCGCTGCTGGGTTGGGCGAAAGGCTCCAGTCGCCCAATGGTTGGGCGACTGGAGCCTATTTTTGTAAAAAATTTTCCCACAGGTATATTTCTGTAATTTCGAATAAAAAATGGATTATTCGTACAAAAAATTCTTTGGCAAGATAGGGCAGCAGCTGTTGGCTGTACTGCCAGTCCCTGGTTTTCCAGCCGAAGGTGTAGAACGGCAGAAACCGGTGGCCGGCACTGGCGACGAAGTCTATGACCTCCAGGATGAACTCGGCCTCCTGCGTCGACGTGTAGTAGGCAAGGCTGACGCGTGTCCACCCTGGTCGCACTCCGTGGTAGCCCTGCATCGGTCGATCGATCAGAATTCACAATCAATCATTCGAACGTTTGGGAGAAAAATGAGTACGAAAGATGGGATTACGCCGAGCTCTCACACGCTAGGCTGACGTCATTACGCGTCTGTTGTACCTGTCAAATTTGGGGACGAAACTAGAAATATAAAAATAGGTATGTGAAGATCAAATTAGGAAAAAATATATATGATACGGTGTCAACATGTAAACAGTTTCAGCGAAACTTGTAGTCAGGAAAAGAGTGGAAGCCTTCGCCGGATCATACAAATAACAAAGCCGGGGGGATTCCCGGCCAGCGAGAGGGGCCACGTCGCCCCCTGCCTCGCCCGCTGCCCTCGGTCGGCCGGCGCGTGGCATCCGGGTTTTGCGTACGGCCGGCCGAGGCACTTTCCTCCGGTTTTGCGAAAATTACGTATAGATCCTTTTTTCTCGTAAAAAGGTCCTTATAAGTTTTTTCTTTGCAAAAAAATTTTGGATTGCGCCCGACGGGTTTCCGAAATTACGTATAGGTCCTTATTTACTTACGTACAAATCCTTACAAGTCCTCGATTTTTTACAAAAAAAACCATTTGCTTTTCCCGAAAATACGTATTTGTCCTTGATTTTTTTTATGAAACTCTCTGCGAATTATCGTCTCTTTTATTTTGGTCCACACGGTAGCTAACGCGGCGTGCGCCGCGTTTATATGCAGCTAGTTTATATTATAGCGTTGACAACAACTTCTATCGAAAACCAATCGTCTGATACCCCCCCCCCCTATGTAGTTGATTTTTTCATGTACGAATCGTAAGGTACAACACGGGATCACATGTTAGCTAGACTGAATAAAATAGCAATGTGCCAGACTGACGGCCAGTTGGTCCAGATTTTCTAGATTATTCGGCCTGACATGGAAGCATCCGATGGAACATTGTTTTCTAATCACAGCCACCCAGTCCACATACTTCAGAGATGTGCGTGCTCTGTGGATGATTTGGACCCTATAAAAAGGCATTTCACTTCTTACGCCGACTATTTCCCTGTACGTGCGTGCGTGCATGTGCCGTGAGATCGAGTTAGGTGTGGTGAATTGTGTCCTTCAAACTATCATCACTATCCATTTACAATATTTCTCATCGAGTCACTTAGGCCCAAAGAAATAGACCGTGTCGTTTGCGTAGCCTGCGCTGTGCGGTCACTTGCTGCAATGAGGTCATCTCCAATGGTTATAGCTAGCAACTAACTATAAGATTTCCACATCATTTATATAGTACACATTAAAGCTAGCATTCTAAAGAACTATCTATAAAGATAGCTATTTGATGCTTACATGCACACACAGAATTTATAGAGGCTGTCTCGTTTGGCGTTATAAACTAGTGCTTAAGGGCATCTCCAATGGTTATAGCTAGCAACTAACTATAAGACTTCCACATCATCTATATAGTACACACTAAAACTAGCATTCTAAAGAACTATCTATAAGGATAGCTATTTGATGTTTACATGCACACACAGAATTTATTGAGGATGCCTCGTTTAGCGTTATAGACTAGTGCTTAAGGAAGAGCTGGCTCGATTTTTTTTGCATACTCTCTTTCCTCCACATAGGATATATGCTGATGTGTATATGCATATAGATAGCTGACTCAGACCATTGAAGATGCCCTAAGGAAGAGCTGGCTCGAATTTTTTTGCATACTCTCTTTCCTCCACATAGGATATATGCTGATGTGTACATGCATATAGCTAGCTGACTCAGACCATTGGAGATGCCGAGGAAACGAATTCTTTAATATTCGGTTGCGTCGCACTCTCTCTCTTCCTCGTGTAATGGCAGTCGCGTTCGCACTATAGTTAGCAACATTGTCGTCGACATTTGTGTTGTGTTAGGTGCTATATAGGGTATGTTCTTTTCGGTTGCTGTTTATAATTTTTTACTGAAATTTTTAAATTTTGGTTCTTTACGGTACAGATTACGAAGAGACAGATACTCACTTGCGATTTTGGCTGGTACAAATGTTGGGTTTTAACGTGTGGATCGTTTAACTTGTAGACCCCGTCTTGAGAAAATACTCCGTTTGAAAGTTAGGTACTGTAGCAAAAGCCAAAAACTGTCAGCTTTTGACTTAAAGAACAGGCTGTTGATTTTGCCTCTGCAAGGTAGCAGCAAGATTGTTGTTGATTTTGTTTATAGATTGCACAATTGCGGGAGCTCCTTTCCCCTGCCATCGTAAAAGCAACGCCGCACCAACAACACAGGCTGCGCTTGTGCCGTCGTGCTGCGTGACCGCTCTGGTTTGGTTAAGCGATGTAAGAGCAACTCCAGCAGGCCCCCTACTTGAGCCCTCAAACCTCATATTTGAGAGCCAGAGTAAAAAATTGAACTCCAGCAGACCCCCTACTTGGCTCTCAAAAATAGGAGGCATCTCAAATGAGGCCTTCAAGCCCTCATTCCTAGGGGCCCCCTACTCTGTAGGGCTGGAAAAAAAGCTCGAGGCTCGTGAGCTGCTCGAGCTCGAAGTTAGCTCGGCTCGGCTCGGCTCGAGCTCGGTTCGTAAATCAGCGAGCCAAGCCAAGTTTTCAGCTCGGTACATTTACGAGCCGAGCCCGAGCGGCTCGCGAGCGGCTCGATGGCTTGATCGAGCCAAACATCGTGGCAGGCTGGCAACCTTAGCCTGGCAGGCCAAAGAAAGCCACCCGACCTGATTCCCCGAAGGCCTGAATGCTCCTCTCTGATTTCCTCAATCCACCGAAATACCGAATCGTTTCCTCGGTCATTGACTCATTCTCATTCCATCGATCCGCCGCCCCCAAATCCACCGATCTGCCACCCCAAATTCATCCGATCCGCCGCCCCCAAATCCATCGATCCGCCGCCCCTAAATCCCCAAATCCACCGCCGCCCCCAAATCCATCGATCCGCCGCCCCTAAATCCCCAAATCCACCGCCGCTCCCAAATCCATCGATCCGCCGCCCCTAAATCCATCGATCTCCTGGAGATAGCGATGGTTTTGCGACGCCTCGTCGGCGCGTCCGATGGCTCGCCGTCACCGGTCGCGTCGGCAGCCGCCCTTCTGCTCCGTCCAGCAGTTTCTCGGGAGGACCTGTGGCATTGCCATCGGTGCGCTCTGCGCCGAGCTCCGGCCAGACAGTGCCAACACCAGTGGAGGCGTCGGTAGCTCTGCTCCTTCATTCTTGGCCCCGCCGACGTTGCCGCCGTTCTTCATTCTTGCTTTGCCGTTCTTCATAAGAGCAGATACACATTTCAAGCCATTTTGGCTTGAACGATCCAATTCAAGCCATTTTGGCTTGAACGAGCCAGTTCAAGCCATTTTGGCTTGAAATGTGTATCTGCTCTTATGTGTTATGTGTATTGGCTGCAAAAGTATTGGCTTATGTGTTATGCTGTTAAATCTGATATGCTATTAGTATTACATCTGAAATGCACTATTAAATCTGATATACATCATAAATCTGAAATGCTATACTGATAATTGACATACAGACTGTATGCTATGCTATTTATCTCTGCTGTGCTGCTCTCTGTTATGTGCTCTCTGTTATGCTATACTGATAATTGACATACAGACTGTATCTGCTTTTTGGCTCGGTCGGGCTCGCGAGCTGGCTCGAGCCGCCAGTCGAGCCGAGCCAAGCCTCCCGCGTAGCTCGTTTCCAAAACGAGCCGAGCCGCATCTTTGACCGAGCTCGAGCCAGGCTCGGCTCGGCTCGTTTCCAGCCCTACCCTTGCCAAGGAAGCTGCATAAGATACCTTTCGGCAAGCGTCCAGTTGTATACAACGGTATGACATGAGAGAACGTACCCATCCAACTCAATTGAAGAATATTTCCAGTACACCCAACTGATAGCTTTTGTTTTGGCTTGGGCTGCTGACGAAAAAAACTGAATATAGCTTTTCTTAGAGGAAATATATAGCCTTTTAGGAAGAGAGAAAAAAATGACGGAAGAGCCCAACTGATTAGCTGATGCTGAAAATTTTCGGATAAAATGGGTCAGGGTCTCCGCGATATTGTTCTTGGCAGAAAAAAAAACCCGGCATGATCAGCCCGTTCTGCTAGATGGCCCGGCCTAAATGGCCATGACGCTGGAGCAGAAGAGGCGTCAACTGCTTCTTTACCTTGCCCACCGTGCCGCCACGCGCAGCTGCGTCGCGGTCTCAACATTCTGGACTCGCGTCTGACCCCTGAGGAACTGACGCCATCGTCCAAACTCCAAACCATCTCGATTCTCACCTCACGGCCAGGGCCAGATCCGCCGCGGCGGCCGCGTCGGTGGTTGCCGCGGCGGGCAAGGGCAAAGGCGGTGGGTCAGGCCGCGCGGAGGCGGAGTGCCGGGATCTGGCGAGGCGGGGCGAGTGCGTGGCGAGCGGCGGCTGGAGCAGGTGCCTGTGGTGCCGCAGCGAGGCGCTCGACGACATGTGCTTCGGTGCCGCCGAGGCGTGGCGGCTCCCGCACCAGGTCTTCTCCTGCGACCCGCCCTCCGCCGCCACACACGCCAGGATGTAATGCACCAGGTCTGAATCCTGATGCTAACGTGGACATGAACAATTCCCAATTTGAGCCGAGATCTTGTGACGATGAGCAAGTGAATTAACAGGATCTGCATGCTCCTTTTTTTCTCCTTCCGAAAATGTAAGAAAGCTTCCATTTTATTTGCGGTTTATTATCCTCAAGCATGTTCTGAAATCTGAATCGTAGACGAGCCATATTGCAGTCGTGGTGTCCAAAACTGCGCATGATTGGATTTGCACGGCAATGCCGCAAGTCCAAGAGCATCTCCAAGAGATGCTCTTTCTCACCCCCTATCTTAAAATATTGGGTATGAAAGCTAAAAATAAGCTCTAACAGATACTCTAAAACACACCTAATAATTTTGGTACTCTAAAATTGAGGTGGATCACCATCAAATATACAGTGCCTAGATAGTAATTTAGGGATCTAAATTTAGAGGAGCTGCTGAAGGAGAGGAAAGATTTAGAGGACAATTTTTTTAGAAAGACTCCCAATATGAGATTTTAGAGGACAAAATATTGAGCCTCTCTTGGAGATGCTCTAAGGGACACACCATGGTTGTTGGCCAATTGTATTCTTCGCTTAGCCTTCAAATTATTTAAATGAAAAACCACTTAGAATCTATCAACTTTTAATTTTACTTTATTTTTGTTTATTTTTTGCCTTTTTCTTTTTTCCCTCCTTCATTTGCATTGCCTGACATAACAGTTCTTTTATGGAAGATGTTTCTATACTTTTCTCAGTAGTGATTTACATAATTTTTAAAGCATAATGAATAGTGGATAGATATTTGAGAAAATTGCACTTGGCCCTAGGTTTCATAAAACCATAGGTTTAGCCAAAACTTTCACTTAACCCCGATCGGTTGGGCTTAAGCTTCTGGCTTCCAGCTTATTTTTTACTATTCATAAATTTCGTCTTTTTCTGAACTTTTGGCTTTTTGTTGAGCTTTTTTGCCGGTTCTTTTTTCCCCGTATTTGTTTGTATTATACGTAATGGGCTAACATATTTTTTATATTTTTAAATTTTTTAAATTTAATTATACTAAACAAACCTCTGTCAGTTATAGTGCTTTTTTCAGTCAGCTATAGTGTTTTCAGCCATAAGCCATGAGCTTTTAAGTCCAACCGATCACTTTCGTGTGCTTTGCCCTAACTGTTGGCATGGCTCTAGTCTGAGGTTTATGTGAGGTTCTTACTGATTGAGTTAGGGACGACAAGGATCTTTCCAATACATACGCAGTATTTTGTAATGCAGGATGTGCGAGTTCAGCTGCTTCCTAGCTCCTGACACCGAATACAATGGCTTCAGCAGGAACAGGAAATAACATGAGAGTGGTCCTGATGAAAATGACAAGGAAAAGTGTGCATGTCAAGCTCTGTAAGCAAACCCGTATTGTTTGTTGAAAGCAAACCATATCGTCCAATAAATAATTGAAGACAAAAAGGTAAAAATATCAATGAATGTTTGCATGATATAATAACAATCGGAAAAGAATGATTGTTAGGCACGCACCTTTTGTCGGTCAGAAACAATCATCCATCCTCCATGTTGTTCACCTCAGACTCGAGCCATGTCATGAGATTAGGACAAAACACACCAATGAGTCAAAAGAACCTGTGGTTAAGTGAAAATTTTGGCTAAACCTGTGATTTTATGAAACTAATGACGATATACCTGGGGCTAAGCGCAATTTCCTCATAGATATTACTTATATCTTTATTTACTTTAAAATTAGTGCTACTTTTGTTATAAAGAAAAGTATAGAAGCACATTTTTTTTCTCAAAAAAAAAACTATTTGCCATAGTGCAATTTCAATCCGAAACCACAAACTGAAACACACAGCTAAAGTCGTGAGTCCCTTGGAGCGCCGCCTTGGACGTGTCGTGCTGTAACAGGTCCGAATGATAATTGCTTTACCAAACTACTCAGCCAATCAATGGATGCAAAAGTGATTAGACAAGGAAAACATCTGCTTTACCTCCAAAGAGGGTGCAAACGGAGTTTATAAACAGTAATAACCAAATAACTTGAAATAAGATCACCTGTGGCCCGTCAACAGCTCAGCTTTTATTAGTTATAGCAATAGCGGAAATTATTCATGTCGATGGAGACATCAGGCCAGTAAAATTACTTGCAAGGAAAGAGTATGTCCCAAGGATTGATCCTACTACTGTATCCTAGAGCCTTTGACGGCAGCCGGAAAGAACCTGAGGGCAGTAGCTTCTTGCCCACCCAGGTCTGGTTCAGCATATAGCGGTCGAAAATAAGGACAGCTTCGCATGTCTTACGTACTCCAGAAACTTGATCTACTGGAGAAAGCTTACCATTTACATCTTGTGAGAGTGATTCAATATTACTCTAGTGAACTGCAAGGAATGCAACTGCTGGAACTGGAAAGCCGGCACATCGGAATCAAACGACTCTCAGCTGAGCTAGAAAAGCCGCGCATAGATCCAGAAAGAGAAGCTGTGGTCCACTGACCTTCTGCAAGTCGAGGAGGTATTTTTCATCTCTTGTTTTGTAAAGCTGCATCGAAAGGTGACCATTCAGCATAAATTGCACCATCAGAAATACGGAAACAAGGAAGCATTGAATACAAATAAAGACAAAATGTGGTTCCAGTTGTGAAAGATTCGTGAAACGTGTAAAGCTGCGTCTGAGTGGAGGCACACTGGCATCATCGAAGTGCACAACCGAAGGACTAGACATATGGAAACAAAAAGTAAGATGTGATATTAATAAAGAGAAATGTGATTCAACATTTATAAGATCGACGACTATAAATATGCATTGAGGGGAGGCATGCCAGCATTAAGTGGACTTTCGTAAGAGCAAACATACGGAAGGAAACAGGAGGAATGCATGTAATGTGAACAATGAGAAGTATGATTCCAATTGTAGAAGAATCGTGCCTATTCCATCATTTAAATAAATGCTATCTGGATACGTGAACAGCAAAAACCTTGTGTATATAGGGACATGAAAATGCAAGGGACTGCTAGTAAACAATCCGGATTGGCATTCCTATATAACAACTAACAAAGTTCCTACACTGTTTAACCATCAGATATAAAGTCACTCGGAAGTAGCCATGCAACACAGATATAATGAATATTACTTTTAATTTTAATGGAAGCATAAGGGAAACGATTGCAGATTACCTGAACTTCAAACTTGATTGAATTTAACTTGTCCCCCAGGTCATCAGTTTCAATAGACTCTGCACTGAAGTTATGATTGTTATGGATCATATTATCTTGACCAGGAAAACCAGGACTCCATCTGCATTTCATGTTATAGTGTCCAATCTTTTTCCAATAGACATTCAGTTCTTGAAGAGCTTTGAGCACTTCAGTCATTATTTCTCTTGGATGTGCTCGAGACTGTCAAAATAAATACAAAAAATGTTGATTAAAATGGAAGAAGCAAGAGCTTAACAAAAACAACAGAGGCAACCTGAAATCAGATTACCTGAAGCCCAAGAGCCCATTTCCTCTCAGCTGGAAAATGTGGCCTCAAGCCAACTGGAGATTCCATATATAATTGTTGCCGATTTCCATGTACTGAACTTTGTGTTCCGCTTGGATTTATATTAGAGAATGAAGAGTCCTTGTTGCCAAGGGAATCAAAACAGCAAATTAGTAAGGGTTTAAATTAAAACACAAAAAGCAATACATGTAGCAACATATGCAGCACTCAGCAAAGCAAACTAGTATCAAGGGATACAGAAAACAGACTTCAGCAACTCACCATAGCTTCTTGATACTCAGCTCCAAGATAGCCACTGGATGTACAATTCCTATTATCCAAAATTAAATAATATGCAACAGTTGCCTGCACAGATAAATCAGTCACCATCATTACAGTAACTGAAGGCATATGCAGACAACAGAGTGCAAAAGAACTACCTCATTTTGCAATCTACTTTGAATTGATTCCACCAACTGGTTCTTGTCAAACCCCAAACTGATGACTTTACCAAGAGTTTCTTCATCAATCTACAAAACAGGAAGCAAATCCAACTCATTATATGAAGATTTAAATGAAGCAATACATGACCCCCCAAAAAGGCTCCCAGCCTCCCAAATGGGAACTCAGGATTGCAAAATTGATTCCATTCCCAAATAACCATCAAAACAAGCAGTAAGCACTCCTATGCATAGCATCACACAATCACACGACACAGAAAGCTACTGTACTACCCCAGAAAACAACTAAAATTAAAAAATACAACAGAAAACATAAAGAGAAATGTTGGCCACATCCTATCCAACTAATCAAATTAACCAAGCTAATAGCAAAAAAAAAAAGGAAGAAGATATCAACAGTACAACAATGTCATAGCGGCCTAAAGAGACAAGGGGAATATTTAGCACAACTACCACCCAAAGAAACACCATTCTAAACATAGTTCAGCTGACTCTACAGTGCAAATAATACAAAGTTTGATTTTATAGGAACCAATGCAGAGTGCAAAGTATACCTTTTTAACTTGTTGTGCAGTATCCGGAGGAGGCACAGCCAAATAGCGTGGGAGTTGAGCTTCGAACCATGGATGTACACGGATTTCACAAATGGTGATCCTCTTCATAGGGTCTACAACTAGCATTCTCGGAATCAAATCCCTTGCTGAACCTGATAAATGGCTGGGAAGGGTATATATTCCACCCTAAAATGACAAAATAGATAATGAGCTCTACATCAGTAGAAGCAAGTAGCAATGCGCCTTTGTAATGCAAATTCCACAGATATTTGCTAACCTTTATTTTCTTAAAAAGGTTCGGTATGTTCTCATCATCAAATGGGAGAGTACCACACAGAAGAGCATAAAGAATAACACCACAACTCCACACATCAACTTCAGGCCCAGCATATAGTTTACCAGATATCACCTAAACAAAAGAAAAATATATTATACAGTGTGACACCATAGAGACCGGAAAGAAGGCTACATTGATGCAATGCACTCCTTTCTATATGCAAATAGTTCAATGATGTATACCTCAGGAGCTGCATAATTTGGGCTGCCGCAACTTGTCTTAAGAAAGTGGCCATCACGCATAACATTACTTAACCCAAAATCTGCAATCTTAACATCGCATTTAGAATCCAATAGAAGGTTCTCTGGCTTTAGATCACGGTGTACCACCATGTTTCTATGGCAATATTCAACACCAGAAATGATCTGTACACCAAAAAAAGTACTCTATCACATTCAACGACCTGAGTGGAATAATAAAGTTCCTTACTGGATCTGCAGTTTTCTAGCAAACTATAGTTCCCATTCCATTGTTGATATAACATCAACAGAAGTGATAAACAGAAGAGTAAACAGATTAAGCTAAATTCTAGATACTAGGATGTTGAACAGAATCTTCAGAATAAAGGGCTCGGGGCAATAACAGAGAGGTCACCTGTTGAAAAAAGTGGCGAGCTTCTCCCTCTTGTAGCCTACCTTTCTCAACAATGTAATCAAACAATTCGCCAGACTTAACATACTCCATAACCACATAAATATCAGCTGGTGTATCTATCACCTCATAAAGGCGGATGATATGTGGGTGCATGAATAACCTTAATATCTTGATCTCTCTTTTCACTGCAAAAAATAACGCAAAACCTTCAACTGGAATGCTTCACCTTAAGAGCAAACAACTAAATAAAATACAAACAAAAGTAGAAGGTAAGAGATAATTGGTGGAGTGGAAAACAAGCTCAAGGTTGCATCTTAACTATATATTCCTGCCAATACTACAAATGAAAGAAATATGCAAATACATCCTTACATATGATAAAGTGAAAGATGAAGAAAAATGACAGATATATAATCACAAATGAGAGCATTTGCTGTGCTTCATACTTAAGCATTTAATTTTTTTACCAACACCTGTACGACACTGACAATCAACAGCATGCACACGGTTGGTCTGCTTGTTCATGTCAACAATAATGTCCTACATCAACGTAAAGATAAAAAACAACTGTCTACTATGTATATGTTAATAGAAGAATAATATCATGCCAAATTTTAACTTATGAGAACTTCAGTTACTACAAGAGCAACCTACTATATTAAAACATACCAGATAGTCGGACATCCCTTGAAAACCTAATTATGCGTCATGTGGGAACATGGAGTGGCCGTGCAGAATTTTTGCACATATATACGGAATAGTAAACTCCACACTCACTCGATAAGCTCAACAGCACAAACCAAATTACCAACCTTTCTCTTCCATCTCCATGCTTTTGATTTTGCGACGGTTGAGGATCTTGATTGCCACCTTGTGGCCAGTATTTATATGCTCCGCAATCTTCACCTTCCCGAACGAGCCGATCCCCAGGGTCTTGCCAATCCGGTAATTCTTCAAAGGGTTACTATCTTTGCCGGCCCCCTCCATCATCCACCTTATCAAACCAAACTACAGGAAAAGAAGGCAATTGCAACGAAATTCACACGCAAATTACACGCACCGCTATCAATCAAAGCTCGCTGTTCTATTTAAGCAGGTCAGATCCAACTTGTTCGTATGTCGAATTCCACCCTACGCTTGCAGTCACTGGGGATAAAAGCACGCGTAGATGCTTAATTTCGAAGGGGGAACGAACAACTCTCCTAAAATAGAGCTCCTCCAGCTCTTCCCACCCAATTCAACCCTGAGAGACCCAACAGAACCCCCGAATAACCAGCACGCGATCCTATTCTCGCGAGCATACGGATCTGTAGGTTAGTTAGCCGGCGAATCCCACTCACTCCCCCGGGCAGTACAGCGAGCACTCACGGCTCCCGAAACCCAAGCGCACCGCCGAATTCTCGGGCCGAGAGGGGAAGGGAGAGGCAGCGATGTGGAGGCCCCTACCTGACCGCCCGCGAGGCTTGCCGGGGAGAGGTGTAGCAGTGGCGGCGGCAGCGCAGAGATGTGGAGGGAGAGGGTCGCTCACGGGACGGCAGGAGGAATGGGAAGGGAGAGGAGGGAAGGAGAGAGAGAGAGAGATTCGATTTACGCAGCGCAGGGGGGTTCCACGCCGACGGGGACCGGAACGGTGGGACTCCGCAAGGCCGCGCGCGTCCGTGGCGCGCGGAGATTCGTGCGCCCGCGCGGCTCGCTGGTTCGGTGCGTTGCGGCGGGGGCCAGCGGACAACGGGCAGAGGGCGGGAAGGAAAGGAATCCACTGCAATTAGCAAAGGAATCCACCGCGGTCAGGGCCATAAAAAAAGGCTTGCCAAAGGGTAAGGGTGAGTTTTTTTTTTGACTGGTTTATACTTTATGGTTTAAATTTTTAAATTCTGGTTATTCGCAAGAGACGGTATGAAAAAAAATAATCGCATGTGATTTTAGACAGTACAGTTAAACTGAGTATATTTTTTACTATAATTTTTCTGTTACTCTGTCTTAAAAAACGCATCGTTTGAAAGTCAATTACTATAGCATAAGTTATAAACCACAATCCATAAGTCGAAAAAAACTAAGCCTAAGTTCATACTCTAGTTTAACCTTAAGTTTGATCTTAAGCTCATGAGCTTCAATAAATCGAGCTCAAAATAGCTCGCTAGGGCTTGTTTTGTTTCGAGCTTGGCTCGATTTTTAAACAAGTCGAGCTCAGATAATTTGTTAGGGTTCGATTTGAGTTTAAATATTGATGCGTGTTAATTTTTATCGAGTTTACTGGAGCCTAGTTTGAGCTTCTTTTATTATTGAAAATTAGTGTATGTCGAATTGTTTTGACTGTTATTAATTTTTGTAGAGTCATACTCAAGTTTTTCTTATTATTAAAAATTAGTACACTTTGAATTATTTTTAAGTGTTATTAGACTAGACTCAGACTCGGACTTGCTAGGCGGTGATCATTTGGGCTTATTTTTGGTGGCTTATGGCTAAAAGGCACTGTAGCTGGCTGAAAAAATACTGTAGCTGACAAGACTTATTTAGCATAATTAAATTTAAAAAAGTAAAAAATATGTTAGCCCATTACGTATAATACAAACAAATACAGGAAAAAAAGAACCGACAAAAAAGCTTAACAAAAAACCAAAAATTCAGAAAAAGACGAAATTTATGAATAGTGAAAAATAAGCCGAAAGCTAAAAGCTGAAGTCAAAACAATCGTAGCCTAAAGCTTCTACTAAAGCTCAAACTTAGAAGATCACTCACTCAAACCCACCTTATTTACAGCCCTAGTCGCAATCCGTCACGCGATGCGACAGTTCGGGCCCTTCCCTTCCTGTTCGGTGCGCGGCACGGGATGCTGCCGTTAAGATTGCAGCAGCTGTAACGCCCCCAGTTTTGGGAACAGGGACGTCGTACGGCCCGCAACAGCCCAGGAGTTCTGTTGCGGCTTAACAGTATATCAAGCCTGCTCACGAACAGTTAAAAGAAGTTAATTTGATTGAAATAGGACCTAATGGCCAACTTCAATAACAACACGGGCGTCCAAGCCCAAAACTTAACTTACAAACCGAAGAGCCGAAGAAAACTCCACAGGAACACTTGAGTGCAGTCGTAACCCTAACACGAAATCTTGATTTGCTTTCTTTTCTTCTGATATCTGTTAGGGGGGGGATTATGCAAGCCTGAGTACTCCAACCCCGTACTCAGCAAATCACATGTGGAAAATACTATATAACTACTTGCCAGGATATTCTCAAAAGGAGGGGAATATATTTGTTTTATTAAGAGGTGGATGCAATTTTATTTGTAAACAAATAAATTTTTAAAACCATTTCTCCTAAGATCAGGGGGGTTTCTGTTATCTGATAAAATCTCATCATTACTTACTTTAACAACATCAGAAACACTACTTATGCCTCGCTGTTGGAATCACCCAATTAACACAGCTTCATTAACCGGAAGCACGGCGTATTCGAATACCATTTAACTGACTCTGCAGAGTTGCTCAACTTTACCCACACGATTCCTTAACCCTCATGACTGAGTTAAGAAAGCCAGGTCGGTTCACTGCTCAGTTCTCTATATAGGCTCTACCCGGTAGTATCACTCAGTCACGGCCAAATATAAACAAAAACTTCTCACTGCCGTTTTAAGTGTCTACTACCGTTGTTAGGTACCCGTAGCATACCTAACTCCCCGGCATCCTGTCATCTCCTCCTGTAGAGTTTCAATCAAATTGAGCAGCTACTAAACCAGTGTTGACAAGTCAACTCCTGTGGTTTGAGCGGTCACTATGTCTGTTACTTGGCACAAGGTTCTTGTCCTTATATTTTTCACCTGAGGCACTCAACCACAAACTTCCACTGTGCTCAACAGCACTCAACACCACCAAACCAACCAGCCTCCATCCCCGGGTAAAGCGGTGGGCGAAGGCCGTCTCGCGGTCTCCCACAACACCCTTACCCCAACTGTGCACACCAGCACCTCCGCTCTAGGGCACGCTCACCTTAGATCGGGTTTTTCCAAATCTACTAGCCCACGGTTCAAACCTTAATAGTGTACATGTTGAAGGGTACAGTGATGGGCGAAATCCGCCGTACAGTTTCGCGCAACACCTTTACCCCACCCTGCACACCAACATTACCGGCCTAGGGTACGGCGTCCCATACCACCCTGCCCTAAGTCCGGGGTTTTTCAAATCTACTGGCCATCGGCCACAATCACTTAGTAGTGTGTAATGTTGAATGAGATGATGGTACATACATTTACACAATACTTCAATAATTACTAAGGTTGTCAAGGTGAATATGACCATCAAAGTAAACAGGGCTTTTATCAGTGGTAGGACTTATCTAAATAGCATGTCATTCTAAACATTTCATGTTAAGCAAATAGCATTTCATAATTATTCATAATGAAACTACATTACTTAGATAATAGGCATGTCATGGGATTCAATATGATCAAAAACATGTGACTTGCCTCCTTTTTGTTGCCCTTGATCTCCTTGATCAGCTTCAAATGTCTTTACTGCCCTTCCGTTGACCAACTCGCTTGGTCCCGTCACTAGTGTAGAAAAAAACGAGATCAAACAAGTTCCTGCTTTGCTAAATGCAAGCTGGGAACAAAATGCAAATTAAAACAAGAAAGAGCATAAAAAGAAATAGGTTGGGTCGAAAGATCGGGATTCGACGAGGTTGGATAGGTGGACATGGCGAGATTTGGACAAAATAGGTTCAGAGTGATTAGAAGAGATAGATATGTTGGACGGATTTTTGGGAATAGAAGATAGACATTTGGTATTGGATGGTCGACTTTTGAATTGGGTGGATTTAGATTTTATCAAGGTTTAAATTGGGTGAAACGGAGTAATTTGAATTTATAAAATTTAACTTGGGTGGAAAGGTGAAATTTGAATTTAAAGAGTTAAGGTTGTGAAATGGTGGGATTTAAATATTTAGAATTTAAATTTGAAAGAACGGATGCCAAATTTAAATTTGAGATATTAAATTGATCAAAATGGTGTATTTTTGGTATTTTTGGGGTTTATGGATTTTTCTGGGATTTTTTGGAGATTTTTCTGAATTTTAAAATGCATGAACAGTAACAACCAGCCCGGGTGCACAGTGCAGCCTGGCCGGTTTACCCTCGCGCGGCCAAATGGGCCGTTCGGCCCACTGCCGAACAGCACGCACGGCCAAACCGGCCGCTCGACCGGCGGCCCCACGCGAGCGCAGGCGCGGCCCAGTGTGCGCGCGCACGCCCGCCCGATGGTTGACACGCGAACGACGCCGACGGACCCGATCTTTGCGAGCGCGGCCATCGGATGAGGAGATGAGAATGGATCGGTGGCCGAGATTTGAATGCACATGGACGGTTGGATGGACTCGGCTTGAGCGGGCCCGATACGACCACGTCGCCCCCGGGAGGTCGTCTTCAACCTCCAGACGACCCTCCCGGCGGGAAACAGAGAGAACTGGCTACGGTGGTGCGGCGACGACAAGATACCGGAGGAGTTAGGGTTCCACCGAAAGACGCGGTTAGGGCTTGGGTTTCCATTGTGGTAGTTTGGGATTTATGGGGATAATCGGAGGCAGCAGGTGGCGACCGGGAAGAACATGGTCTTCACGGCGGAGGTAAGGGGCTCCGGCGAGGGTTAGGCCAAATCAACTAAAATTTCACCATCTAGGGGACATAGGGAGCATGCTGGAAGTGACGCTTTAGCTCGGGAGTAGCTCGGGTGGCCTAGCCACGGTGAGGCCCTTGTACCTGACGGCGAGCTTCGTTGCCAGCCTTCTAGCCAAATGCTCCTGTACAATTGAGTGTACCACTGTGATTAGCATACACTGAGGATCATGCCGTTGCAAGGAATCGAAAAATAGTGGATGAAATCATGAGATTGCATTTAGGGTTAACCGGGCTCAGGGATTTCAATTGCGGGCGACAGAGGCGACGGGAGTCCAATTGGCTGCTTGGGGAGGTGTATGAGTGCGCTAGGAGAAGTTTTGTGGTGATCAAACGTTTATATAGCGAGTGTAGGACGGTGGCAACAGTGAGGCGATTTCGGTCACATTCTTCTCACGCGAATGGAGAGGGGGAATGAACTAAATCTTCCCAGAGATTGTGTGAGAGAAAGGTGGCGGGTCTCCCCTGTGGGATATGACAGGTTCTTTGAACCTTGGACTCACGTGTGAGAGAATGAGGGAAGGTTGCTGTGGTGGAAGGAGCAAACGCAAGAGAGGTGGTGCTCGGTCAAGGGGGAAGGAACGGAATGGGAGGTAGCTGACTGGTGGGACTAGTGTGCAGAGGCTGACGCTGGGGTGAGGGAAGAGAGGCGACGCAATCCAGTGAGAGGGGGCGGCGACACGTGCACGGCCATGGCTTCGGGCAGGAGAGGAAGAAGCGGCGCACGGTTGTGGACGCCAGGGAGAAGGGGTGGCGCATTTGCCAAAGGAAGAAAACGTATTTTCACTAGAATTTGCCAAAAAGGGAAAGAAATCCGAATTTAATCAAAATTCAATAAAATTTCAAAAAGTTCAAAATTTTGGGGTGTTTCAGCAGCGTTCCCTTCCATTGCAGAATTTGCTGGTTCTGCAGTGGTGCTCCGCGCCGTAACGTGCTTCGGTGGATCAATCAATTCAACCGGTTGAGACAGTTTCTTTGTAATCGGAATATTTCTATCGCTCGACTCGCTCACTACAAGACGTGCCACAAAGCTTCCCAAAGTGCAATACAAGCGTAACTTACACCACAACCATACTATACAACCTTTCCCTTTCTATTTTTCTAATACCATACAGCTTGTACGTTCCAGAAACAAAGATCGTACAACTTGAAGAACAGACTCTCAACCAGCGTTGCAGCTTGAAGAACAGACGGGAAAGAATCGCGGCCACCAAGGGAGTCAAGTGGAGCTCAAAATTGTTCGCCGGCGTTTTCATTGGACAATGATCGCTAACGAGATGGTGCAGAAACAAAGAGGAATGTGACGGGAGCCGCCTGCTTCGGCGTTTCAGCTACAAATCTGAGAAGAAGCCCGAAGTGGAATTACTTGAACTTCGATTCTGGCCCGTCTTTTTGCTCCTTGGTTCTAAATTCATCCCAGAGAAAAAGAAGCAAGAAAAAAACATAAAGCAACAGGAAGAAAAAGGACAGATGATAGCAACGTTATGTCCTGGAATACATGCTTTAAAATGAAGCAAAGTTCAAAGGAACCTTTTGATGAGCTCGGCTCCATGTCAACATCCATCTCATCGTCATCACTGTCAGGTTCCACGAGTCTCGCATCGTGAACCAATGGCGGACCATTCAAGAGTTCATGTAAGTCCCATAGCTGCATAAGACAACCTAGTTAGGTGACAGTATAATTACAGGAGGGAAAAGAACCACACTGTATACTGTACAACATGTTAATTTCATATGCTGTGCACAGAGCATGAGAGAGAGGGAGAGAGAGGGCGGGGGATGCTACCTTCAACATTTTGTCGTGTGAAATGCTACCAAGATATTTCCTATCATTTGAGAAAGCTGCAGAGCACAGTAAACAAGTCAGAATGCTTTATTTCTTGCACCTAGTTTTACAAACAAAAGGATAGGGCATACCAAGGGCCTCAATTGGGTACTCTGAATGCTCAGCAAGTGGTTGAACTATCCTGTTAGGTAATATGCTCACTAATCTAAACAAAATCCAAGGATGTGATGTTAAAACAAGAAATACAAATAAGATTAACCCGAAATAAAGTTGCCGTATTGAATTTCATACCTGATCACACCATCCGATGCACCAGATGTCAGAGTTTCTTTGTCCAGCTAAAACATGGAACAGAAGCACATGTTAAATGATTACACAAAACAAAGAGCACAAATAATGAACTATCACAAAATTTAGCTCCATCCAACCTTCAACACTGCATCAACCTATGAAAATACTACGGGTATAATATTTGAAATTCGAACAGGAGCTACCGTAAAAGTATAAATAACCATGGTAATGTTCAATAAAAATCAATTAAGCCAAACAAAAAAAACTTGTGATTACTGTAGTCTACTGTGACTGAACTGAAGTGATGCAAATTGTGGTTTCCTGCAATCCTTGAAATACCCCCAAGCGTATAGCAATAGAGCTCCACTTTGAGTTCCGCAAATAACCTTTTGACCATTCCTGTAACACCTCACATACCAATATAAGATATTACTATGAAACGTTATCGTCAAAGTAAAAAAATAAATAATAAAAGCAATAATAGAAATCACAAAAAATAAAACTCTAAAAGTACTTTATTAGAGAACCAACAGAAACTAAAATAAATGTTTGAAATATGGGACCGGTCCACTTCTAACGAAATGAAGAATAAATAAAATGACATATATAGTGGCAAACCACGGTGCTAAAAACTTGAGTGCTCTCACCCATGCATGTTGCTACCACTCCACTGGCTTTTTACCTGAGAATGGAAAGAGCAAGCGTGAAATTTGGAAATCTCAGCAAGTACCCAATAACAGTCGCAATACGGTGAGTAAAGGACAGGTAATGCAAGCAAGATATGTAAAGGACAAGCAATATAAGTAAGTAATTGACATAGGTTAAATGCAATGAAATCAGGTTGCTGGAAACACTGATAAATGTCAAAGATAGAGGTGACAGGATCGATGGAATTAAAGGTAATTGTTATTTAGTAAGTTATGACAATGGCACCGATGATCACTTTCCACATACCCGGTTATACGAGAATAGTCACGCACGTCACTGTTTTCGACTGTATAACCACCGATGGGGTGTAATAACTTAAGTAACGAGAGTGTACAGTCCTCCATACGTTACCAAGTGGGTTGTAATCTCCCTTATATGTGGATGACCCTAGGCAAGCGATATGATAATAACTAGACAAGCGTTAGTGATACGATAATGACTAGATATGTTTTAGTGATATGATAACAGGTAGGTAACTTAGGTAACTTTAGTGATATGATATTAGCCAGGTCACTTTAGTGATATGGTATCAGTCAGATAACTTTAATGATATGATATTAGCCAAGCAAACATGAGTGATATGATAATTATACTCAATGACAAGGTGACAAGTAAAGTGGAAACATGTGATATGCGAAACGGAAAAGTCACAACCGCGAGGTACTTGCCTTGAGCATGCTCGATGAACACGCTGCTCGAAGGATCTGGAATACACAACTACACGAACACCCTCTCAACAGCTGTGTGAGATCCGACATGATGGAACTAGGATAGATCAAATCGACGCTAAGATAAACTTGTGAAAAGACGGACGGAAGTGTAATCGGCCAGAAGAATTTGCGTTCGCTAAGCCTCTGTTGTGCGAATCGTTGTTCGGTCGAACGAACCACGACCTGCTGCACAACCTAAGAAACTCCGCGCAAAACGCTATTCGACCGTGCTCCCTAACCAACCGAACAACAAGGCCGTGGAGGTTGGCCACCGGCCACTTTGGCCACCACCATCGGCCGTCGTCGCCGTCAGCCACTGCCTGCACTGTGCCTTCACGCCGCCGCGCGCCCGCTCACACGTCGGCGTCACCTACCACCACTGCCCGGCCTGCATGAACCGCCACCTGGCGCACCACCACATCACTCGCGCGCTCGCTGACGCACCTGCACCCACGCCGAGGTGACTCCTCCTGGCCGCGCCCCCACGCCAGTTGCCTAGGCCACTCAGCTACCTACACCACTTGCACCGTGTGCCGTGCCCCTCGTGGCGGCCACGTTGCGTTGGCACCTGGCCACCATCGCCCGGCTGTGCCGACCCACACTGCTGCGCCGCCGTTTGTGCGCCACACGCGCCCACTGCCGCGCCTCCGGCACGCGCCCACTAAAATAAGTTGTATATTTCTTTTTCAAATGACATTTGCTATCTTCAATAGATACTAGATAGGAAAGATGCACTACGTTGCGTCCATGCGGCCAACTGGCAAAACCTGTACACAATGCTTATGTTCTTTTCTGCAAAAAAAAAAAAGGAACCAAGCCACGCGCCGAGCGGCGAGGAGGGGCTGGATTGTATGGCAGCGCTGAGAAGCTTAGAATTCTTTTGGCTATAATAGAATTAGGATTTCCAAGTGTCAACAATGTCTTCTAGATATTTATGGTTCTAGCTGTCATTGGAAATTTTATTTTCTATGATTAACCTTTGTCAATTTACTGAAAGGTGGTTTCTGTTTTCCATAATTAAATAGAACTATAGGTATATGAGGTTCAGAACATGGTATGATTGCCTTGATTTAATAGTAAACACAACCTTCATAAGTCTTGGATGTTACCCCAAACCACCTTTGCTTCGTTTCTTCCATCATAGAATCAGCCTGCATTTAAAAACAATCAACATCTGTTTTGTGAAGCTGGAGCTTAGGATCTTGGCATTTCTGGCTAGCAATAGCTCTTGTATTAGTTTATCTGTTTTATGTATTTTTATGCTCTAATTTTTAAATTGAATTATTTTCATTATATCATGTTTGCTAACGCGCAGCAGTATATAAAAAGTTCGACTTGATTATGCAAACATGATCAGATGTTATTGCAATTGTTCCATAGATGCCCAGATTATGCTTTAAAATATTTATCACTAACTTTTCATTGTAATTGCTAGGTTGTTCCTGTAGTATTGGAAAGCTATATGCCTCGAAGATACAAAATCACAATAGAGGCACTGACACTCTAGGCAGTTGGTGGGTCACAGGAGTCCTTGAAAGAGAGGGTCATGTCTTGGAAGAGAATAGTTAACGATAAGGGAGCAGTTTGTCTGTATGTGGTCTTATGTTAAGACATGTTACTTCGCCCTGTGTAGTCTTATTTCAACTCCTGTTACAATGATATATTACTCCCATTCAATTTCTATCCGTGCATTTAACTATGGGTCTAGAATTGACTAAAATTTTGTGAAAGTTATACACTGAAATGTAGCTTAATGCATTGTAAGGAGATAAATTAAAGTTACCTTCTTTAGAGGGTGACAAATTTAAGTTATTGATTGTATGTAATTTGCTGTAGCGAGATGAGTAATGTTGTAATATAGAGGATGTGATATGTGATGCAAAGATCGGGCTTCCGTTGCAACACACGGCCACCTTGCTAGTAGATTAAAAATTTTGAGGGCTAAATTTATTATACTTTGTATCTCAATATTATTGCCATTCCTCGTAGCCCATTACCCAAACGATCTCTAAGGCTCCATTTGAAACGGCTTCTACTTTTGATTATGGCTTATGGTTTTTTTTGTCTTTTTATGTTTTTTTAGCCTTTTCTTTTTTTCCCTTATTCCTTTATATTGCCTGTGCTGATATAACATTTTTTTCTTGCTTTTTATATTTAATTACACAAAATAAACTAATAACAGCTATAGTGTAAAATAAGCCACAAGCTCCATCTTATAAGCCACTTGGAGTAGGCGGATTTTAGGTCGACTCGGCTGCTCTGATGCGGGCAAAGGGTGTGGACCTATATTGGTTAGGTTCTTTTTGTGCTATGATTTATAACTTTTGGTTTAAAATTTTAAATTTTGGTTGTTCGCGGAGAGTACCGAGAGAGATACTTGCGTACGATTTTGGCCGATATAGATGACGTCGATATAATATCTACCACAATCGACTTGTAAATCCCGCCTTAAAAAGATACTTCATTTGAAAACTATTTGCTATAGAAAGTTAAGTTATAAGGTCAAAAGAAGAGAGACATTAGCTTGGGGGGGGGGGGGGGGGGGTAAGCTGATCGATTTGGTTGGTGCGGCGGTTGGCTCATGCGCGAAAATTTGCCACACATTCTGGATGATGGGGTTCCAGAAGGTGCGTGCATGGTGCTGGCTTACTAGGCTTCATGACGCGCAACAAGCGATGAGCGTAGGCCGCTTTTTCGACCGCAAGGAGGGAGGGACAGAAGTGAAACTGGGCGCTGGGTGAAAACTATTTTTTCGGTCTGTTCTTTTTAATTTCAGCTTATGATGTGCTTTATAGCTTTTGAGTTATTCGTATGTGCGTGAGAGAGAGTACAAAGTAATAGAAACTCATTTGCGACTTTGACCGATATAAATGAAGTTGCTATAATATGTACTACAATCAACTTATAAACTCTGTCACTTTATTTGAAAGCTAGTTACTGTAGAAAGCTAAAAAGAAGAGACCCAAGTTATGCCATCTGACTGAGATAGGGTATATTCTTTTGGACTGCGGTTTATTGTTTTTGGCTGTTTGTGTGAGAGAGTACGGATTAAAAGAAACTCATGTTTTAGTTTAAAGCGATATAAACGAAATTGCTATAGTGTGTATTATAATTAACTTATAGATCCTGTTATGAAAAGATATTTTATTGAAAAGCTAATTATTATAGGGAAATTAAGAAGTAGTTTTTTCAAGTTGAAAGAAGAGGCCCGTAGTGGATCGCGTCATTCGCGTGGGAGGATAGATGGAAGCCGAACCAATGTGGCTGGGTGAAAATTACAAGCTCGGCTGGGCTGGCTTTTCCTCTCTAGTCTCTAGAGAGTTCGGCATACGACCCAAAGCCCAGAGGTCATTTGATGTATTCATGGATGATTTTGATAGCTTTTCCTTCTGAAGTGGTAAAGCGAGGCATGTCTAGGACCAACATCTACATCTTCACTATCTATATTGGTTTATAGATTTAAATTATCTTATATAAAAAATAATATATTATTTCATCATATCTTTTATTTTCTTCACATAAGATTTTACTTATTTAATACAGTTAAGAGACAGCTAAGGACATATATAATAGTTTGTCTCTAAGGATTTCATCTTACCTAAAAACAACACTAAAGACAACCACTCTAACAGTAAATTATTCCTCTAATTATTTTATACTATTTTTACCATAATTTCTTGTCTCACACTCTTTCACTATTTGCGTTGGTTTGTGGGCTCAAATCATCTACTGTATAAGAAACAATACATTATCTGTTATCATGTCCTTTATCCTCCACATAATATTTTACTCATTTAATATAGCTAAGAAATAATTAAGATAGTATTATTGGAGATGCCATAAGATGGTACTATTAGAGATGCCCTAAGTCTATACAAAATAAGTGATGCTATCAACCAAAAACCTATGTGGTCGCTTTTAGGGATGGCAATTGTACCCGTTTACCCGTGGGTAAATACCCTAATAGAGCCAGGTATGAGATATTTTTTTTACCCACGAGTATGTAAAGAGTGGGTACATTCTACCCATCGGGTAAACGGGCATGGGTATGGGTAAGCTCCACCCGTACACGCCCCGCCTGTTTACCCGCGATATAGATTGACAAGTGGCGCAGTCATAGTAATATCTCTAATTACTATTGATTGCTATAAACTTTTCCATATCTCTAATTACTATTGATTGTTATAAATTTTTTTGATAGCTATTATATTTTTTAGCAACAGCTATTGCTTATATGTACCTGTCATTACTTCAACTCTCAGATGGTGACTCTCAGTTCACGGGTAAACGGGTATGCCCACGGGCGACGGGTATGGGCGAAGTTTTTCACCCATCGTCCTTCGCGGGTATACTCGTGGGCGTAAATCGGGGTCGCGGGTACGGGTATGGGGCGAGCACTACCTGTACCCGCCACATCCGATTGCCATCCCTAGTTGCTTTAAGGTCTCGCTACAAATGGCTTTGGCTTCTGGGTTTTTGGCTTTCGGTTTATTTAAGTCAGAAGCTACTTGCAACGCATCAACTTCTAATTTTGGTTTATTTTAGCTTTTTTCCTTTTTTTTCTTTGCATTGTTCGTGATAATATAATAGGGTTTTCAATCTTTTCTTAATTTTTCCTCATTTTTTATAAAAACTAACAACCGCCACTGTACAATTTTAGCTAAAAGTTATAGCCTAAAGTTTAAGTCCAAAGCTAGTTGAAGCACCCCATTAATTCGAAGTACACAATGTCAAATCATACGGCACCCAACAAAGTTATCTTTTAAAAAGGTCACGCCTCAGCCTTCTATTACCTCTTTTCTGGTTCCACAATGCGAAACTAAAGACATATACTTCGTATATTACACCTCGGCGATTCACCCCAGGGGAGGCCCTCCACATCATTTCCTTTGCAAAAAAAACCCTCTATTTTTTTGAAATCACATAGAGGTCCTTGAATTTGCAAAAAGACCCCACTACGTCAGCATTTTCATGGAAAAGCCCTACAAAATTTTGAAATTGCATATGAGTCCTTGATTTTCCAGGAAGACCCTCCATTTACGGGATAAAGCCTTGTAGTTTTCCCATTATTACATGCGGGTCCTTGATTTTTTGAAGAAGCCCTTCGGTTTTCCCAAAAATACGTTCGGGCCCTTGATTTTTCCAAGAAAAAATCCCCAAATTGTCGGCTCTTTTGCTTCGGTCCACATAATAGCTAGCGCGGCGTGGCGCCGTGCTTCTGCAACTAGTTGTATATTACAAGCCAGGGGATTCACCCCCAGCCAAGCCCTCCATGTCATCAAAATTGCAAAAAGGACCTCTCTTTTTGCAAAAGCGCATATGGGTCCTCGGTTTTTGCGGAAAGACCCGCCACGTCAGCATTTTCACGGAAAACCCTCTATTTTTTGAAATTGCGTATGGGTCCTTGATTTTTCAGGGAGACCCCCCATTTACGTGATAAAGCCCGCGATTTTCCCGTTATTACACGCAAGTCCTTGATTTTTTGCGAAGAAGCCCTCCGGTTTTTTCCATAATTACATTTCAGCCCTTGATTTTTTAGAATTATCAGTTCTTTTGTTTCGGTCCACATGGTAACTAATGTGGTGTGACGCTGTGCTTCCATAGCTAGTGTCCTCAAGGTCAGAAGGCAGAAGCAACGGCGCCCATCACCAAAAGGCACGCAGGATCTGATGTTGGAAACGTGACCACGTGAGTAATACTTTATTTCTAATTTTTACTAGAAGATAAATACAATAAAATGCTAATGATATAAAACTCATAACTAGCCGTATGTAACTTATTGTACTTCAAAAATACACAAGAAAAGAATTATAACAGGTTGATTTATCACACGACTTACAGTAGAGCTTGATAAAAAAAACATAAAGCAGTACAGACTCAATGCAGTGCAAAACGTAAAAGTAGCAGAACAGGAGTGGTCACGCGAATGTGCTATCTAGAAACATTATTGCCTCACTGTACAGGAATCCTCTACGGCAATAGTTCAGAGTTCCCGTTGTCCTTCTTTTTCAGTGCACATTGAGAAAGAAGACCAATGAGGTTTGGCAGCACTGCACACTGGCACATATCAGCAGAGGAGAAAGTAGAAATAAAGAAAGATGGATTTCAATGACCCGTCTAAGGTGGTGATCGGTTCGGCTGAAAAGCTCGTGGCTTATGGCTGAAAACACTGTAGCTGGTTGAAAAAAGCACTGTAGCTGACAGAGGCTTATTTAGCATAATTAAATTTTAAAAAATTTAAAAATAAAAAAATATATTAGCCCATTACGTATAATACAAACAAATACGGGAAAAAAGAACCGGCAAAAAAGCTCAACAAAAAGCCAAAAGTTCAGAAAAAGATGGAACTTATAAAAAGTAAAAAATAAGTCAGAAGTCAGAAGCCGAAGCCGAGTTGATCATGACCTAAATGTCTCCATGTTTTTTATAGACGCTTTTCGTAACTGATGCTATTAACTTAATTAAATTAAATTAATCCAGTAACAAAACTATTAACTGAATTTCGCTCCTCTATCACCTGTAATTTAGAATTAGAAATGAATGGACATTTGTCACGTGGTCCACGATCAAGAGCAACACGGCAACGCCACAGAGCGCGGCCCAGGGTCCAGTCAAGTGCTACCACAGTACCACGTACCAGTGCTACCACTGTACTACATGTACGCTGTGTCTCGGTCCAATCGACCACCCGTCCACTCCAACAGCGCGCGCTCTCCTTTTCAGCCCGTTCCTCTCCGCTTTATGTATTTACCTCCCCGTCCGTGCGGCACGCCGCATGCCTCTGCCCGCGCGACGCTGTTCCCGCACGGCTCGCCATGGCCCCCCGCGCCCGCACCGCGACAAGTTTCACGCAGCAGCACAAGTGTGGCGTACTACTCGCTGGCCAGACAGGGCCGTGGCAGGCGCTGACGCCGGGTGATGCACGGCCCACCGATCGGACGCCGGGCAGCGTCCACAGTTGCCGACTGTTGCTCGCTTTCTCTCGGTGTTTCTCCGCTGCTGGTGCTTTGCCTATTGCCCGCCCCCAGGTGTTGCGGTAAAACCATAGTTATATATAAATTTAAATACGTTCAAATATGAATATAAATCAAATGTCATATTACGAATATCTATTTGATTTGGTCAGATCGATGTATCCTCGTAACTTATATAATATAAAGATATTAGTGAAATTTTATCTTTATACATTCATATTTAATCATTGTAATATATTTATTTCACCTAAAAGAACATAATTCACATTGAATTAGAAAAACTCATCTAACTAATTAGGCATACTACAACAAAATACTTATATTGCTTCATCACATCCGAATACGAATGTGAATAGTTCGCGTAAAATAATAATTTGGATAGAAAATTCTATACCATATTTGTATCTATATTTTTAATACAAATAGAAATAGAAAATAAATTGTTAATCGAATAAAAAAATTATATCATATTTATATCTTATTAAATACAATAGTAAAATAATTTTGATAATTCATATCCATTTCGGTCCATAGGCAGGTGTCCCGGCCGGCCAGGTTCCGGCGGGGTGCTGTCTTTTCGTTGAAATAGTAATATCACCTGCTAAAACGGTGTATTGCGTTACGACGGTGCAGTTTTGTCTGGCCGGTGTTTTGGTATTCGGAAAACGAGCAAGATATATATAAAAATTTTACTCATAGATAAAAAGTCTTACTCATAAAGCCTAATCACTATGGTGTCTCTGTTATTTATATTATATATGTATGTATATATTTATGTATATATGTGTGTGGGGGATTAACCGCTTGTAAACTTTTCCCGTGGATGGAGTAGATGTGACTCGACGCTTGTAACAGAGAAGCTCACGACGTTTCTGCGCTCTGTTCACTCGCATGTAGAAAGGAGGGTTCCTTTCTGCTTACGGCTTATGCCTTTGTCTACGACTATTACTTATGGCTAAAAGCTATAATATTTATTTTGGTTGATGGTTTATGATTAAAGTTATTATATTTTTCAGTCTGATGACTTATGATTTATTATTGATTTTGCTAAATATAGTAGAGAAACAAAATGTGATACCAGAAAGAGATT
>CM029648.1:22606220-22878720 GCA_017311315.1 Dendrocalamus latiflorus | reverse complement strand
CGGTGAAGCTGCCCTTGGCTGCACCTTTGATGCCTTCATCAAGGAAAAATATTGCCACAGTCCAGCGGTTGTCTTCTCCCTGTATCCAGCCGACACCGTGCCTTCAAAGATGTGGAGTGCAAGCTTGTCATGTGGGCATTAGCGACGTCATCGCAATTTTCCACAACTGTTGCATCTCGAGCCAAGAAGGATGCTACTACCCTATACTGTTTACCCTTGCCACCAGCGACTCCTGTGATGCCAGCCAAAACTAGAGGGTTGTTATCCTCGCTGTTGTGCATCGGGGCTTCGCTAATCATCCTTCACACCGTGCAGTGGCATTGTGTCATTTCGTCGACATGGGGACACAAAGGTCTTAATTAGTCCGTGACCGCCACCTGACAGCTCGAGGATGAGCTGTCTCACCACGAGGGATGAAGTGTTATGGCATGGTACTGTAGCATCGTGAGTACTGTAGCACAAGCAATACCGTGTGGTACTGTAGCACAGTCCTGTAGCAGCTATTCAAGATATAATATTAACATGTCTTCATATTAGGAAAAGTGAGATGCATAATTCATAATCAAGTAATAAAGCAATCAAATTCTAAACTGGTTGATCTTCATATCAGAGACACCACAAGGAGCGCGATCCTAAGCTATTCTGGCCTATCTCTTACCACAATAGCTAGGGATTCTGAGGGGATGATAGATGACATGGCTAGGGTATTGAAACAACCCAGATTTCAAAAGGAATTTGAAATTTCCTTAAACCTCGATTTTGTTTGAATCTTCATTCAATTTGGCCCTCTCTCCAACCCTAAATGCTTTCCCTGTTGGTCCATGCCTTCGCCGACCATTGGTGTTTCCCTGTTCTCGTCGCAAATACCATTCATAGTCTGACAAAAGCCGCCACAACATTCACCGCCTTCACACCTCTCAGTCAAATGCCACCACACTCTGTCAGTTGCCATACGCATTGTGTGTTGCACCCTTAAAAACTTTTAATTACCGCTATCCACGAGTTGAAATAGCTAAAACCAATTCGCCGCTGCCACTCCCTTCTGTCTCACAACCAAGCTGACACCGCCTTGCTCTAATGACCGCCATATTTCTTCGCCCAAGAAATGCAGAACCCAACGCGCTAACTCACCCTGCCAACCTCCTCACCACCATCACCACCAAGGTCAAGCCTCCCAGAAGCCTCTTGACCCTCCCCTATTCCCGCAAGAGCTTGATGCTAAACCGCCATAAGCCACTATAAAAGCCTCGTGCCCCTCCTTTGAGTAGCGTTGGCGCCCAGGTAGTCTTAAGTCCCCACACACATCTCGTCGGCCGTTGCAACATCACCATCATTGGAGACCCCTCAATTAAGCCCGAATTTCAATTCCCCTCATTTAGTCCATATCTTTTCAATTGCTCGCTCCTATAGCTTCCTCATGACTCTAGTAACCCCACCAAAACATCGCCTCGGCTTCCCTTGCCCCTCCTTCCCCGACATCTATGCCCACTACCGGCCGAGACCACCGCGTTGTAGACACACCACCACAAGCTGCCGTAGTCCAAGCCAACCACACTAACGACTCCTCGTCACCCCAAGGATGCTCAAACACCAATGCTCTTGTCCCCTTAACCCTTAAAACTCACCGTTGTTATTAAAAACTGCCGCAAAGACACCTCACCGACAGCAAAGTTTCGGCCATCCTCGATCACACCCAAGACCAAAAATGGACTCCCCTTAGTCCCAGGAGTCCATCCATGCCCTCAGTTTCCGCCAGAGTTGACCATATCATCGGGAATTACCGTCGCAAAAATCCACTATTCGGCAACTACAGTAGTCGCGTGGGAGATGGAAGAGAACAGTGCTGACCCGGTGCTGTAGCAGAAACTCGCAATGAATAGTACATGCCCATTACTGTTCATCCAAAACCCAAAATGCATATATATGTCCATTTTGATCGTCTCGATCCCACGAAGCTCATTTCCTGCTTTACTTAACCAAATGAGACACCGATAAAATCCTAGACCTAATCCTAATTCAGTATCCAATAGACTTATAAATAGCCTTTTAGACCTTTTTAACCCCCCAAAGCTCGTCATCAACTCTATTTAGCATAAACAGTCATCAATGAGATCTTATCTAACCAAGTATTATTTATAACCTAAATCAGACATCATACCAATCCAGAGTTCGTACTACCCTAGACCCGACAGTTCACCAAAACGTAATTAGCCTATTTATATTTGTTTTGACCATCTAGACCTGCTAAAGACCACACTCAGCTCCGTTTCACTGACCTAGACTCACAACAAAATCCAAACCAGTACTGTTCCAGGCCCAGTCCACTAGTCGTCAACCTGTCACTATTCGCCAATGGCCCAATACCCTATATATAGCCAACTTGACCGTCTTAAGTGTTGGTGATATGCCCTAAAGGCAACATGGAGATGTTGAATAGATCACATACTATGTTTATGATACATTGCTTTGTTCCTTGAAATAGACATTATCATTATTGACTAATGAGTATGTGACTTATTCATGAGACTCTTAATGCCAAAATGTTGCTATTTCTAAATGATCCCTGATCATATATCATATGAGGAACAAATATGATTTAAAGATCAGCATATGTATTGATTGATGATCATGTCTCATGGATCATGGTATGGAGATACCAAATCAATAATATGGACATGTGTTAGTGAACATATGTTGGATAGACTCGCCATGAGACACTGCAGAGATTCCATGTGTCATTAGTTGGTCTCAAGTAGTGTTTATGTAGAATCCTTAGACTTGAGATCATCATGGTTCCCAACATGCGTAGTAGCCTATTTTGGGACTACTAACCACTACTCCGTAACTGGGTAGTCATAAAAGTAGTCTTCGAGTTTGCTATGAAACATGTAGTGGGATGTGAATGATCAAGATAGAATTTGCCCTTCCTTATGGGAGAGATATCTCTGAGTCCCTCGATGTAATGGATTATGAAAGTGCATGGCCATGCCAATGTGATTGAGGAGTCAATCACAAGTTTATAATCCATCACGGAATTGAGAGAGTGATTGAGCTATTAAGAGGATGACACAGGTCTCGCCTTGAGCTTAATCTATATCGTGAGGCAAAGGGATTCGTACATGAGAACATTACAGGTTTAGTCGTTATGATCTTTACGTATACTTTGGGGTTAATATGTCTTGCTAGAGGCCGCTATTAACAGGGTGACCGGAAAGGTGTTTCCGGGTCGCGACCAAGTATACGTGAACCTACAGGGTCGCACACTTAACGGGTTGGAACACTAATTCGAATGTGATTCGGATGTGGGCTCAATTCGGATAGAGATCCGGATAGACTCCTATTGGGCCTCGGTCCACGAGGCCCAAGTGAGGAGGTCTATATATATGGAGGTGGGGGGCTGAGGGATGGATGCATCTGTTCCTCCCGAGCAAAACCCTAGCTGCCACCTCCCAAGCCAAACCCTAGCCGCTCGCGAGTGCTGGTACACTCGCGATCGGCGTTCCAGCCCCGGACGTGTGGATACCGGTGGAGGCGCTGCTCGTTGCGGCGTTGATCGGCATCAACAATCTACAGATTGGATCTGCTCGTGGTGTGGTTGATCGCGTGGAGGAGACGATCTGTTCGGGACGATCGGCTACTTCCACTACTACCTCGACGCGCGTGGTTGGATCGACTTCTCCAACTCTTCTTCCGCTGCGCTGCGCGTCTAGTGGTAACGATCTATGATCCCTCCTTAGCATGATGTCCTGGTGTGCGCGGTAGAAATTTTTTTATTTTCTGCTATCGTAGCCTACGCGCGTTCCTTCATTAAGCTCATCTAGCCCAATCCCAACTCCGTTCAACCAAATCAAGCACCACCTAAACCCTAACCAACCAAGCCTACTTTCTTTTGGTTATTTACTTGTATTTTGTTCCCAGCTTGCATTCTGCAAAGCATAAACTTTTTTGTATTCATTTTTCACGCTAGTATTCAGACCACACAAGTTGGTCAACAAAAGAACTAAGAGAGCAATTCAAGAAGTTAGTGAGCGAGCACTGAAGCCTACAGAAAAGACAAAGACATCAAAGGCAAGTCACATATTTTTGATCATACTGAACCTGCATTCCTTTAATTATTTAATTATCGATATTTTCATTACCTTATTCTTGCACTTATTTCATGTACAATAAATATTTAGAATGACATGTTATTTAGTTATGTCCTACCATATGAAAAAGCCATGTTTTATTTGATGGCCATATTCACCTTGACAAGCCCTGGTAATAATAAATTACTATAAACTATACCATTGTAGTTTAGAAAATCATCTGCTTTACACTAGTAGTCATAGTACCACAGTGCACTAGGATATTTATTTGTGAATAGTTACCTGGTTGATGAAAAGTAAGGATTAGAACCTTATGCCAAGTAAAGAACATAGTAATCGTTGAACCACAAGCGTTAACTTATCAAACCTGGTTTAGTAGCTACTCAAATCGATTGAATATCTACTACAAGGATATAATATACTATTCTAGAAAAGGGAATAGCAGGTGTAAGAATATGATATGGAAATGGTAAAATCATACTTTCACAATGGTAGAGTTTGCCCTGTCAGGCTGTCGTGTTCTGTGATAGGGGGTACCTAGACTATCGGGTAGAGGTTATATAAAGAGATGAGCAGTGAAGCAACCTTGTTTTCTTAACTTTCTTGAGTGTTAAGAGATCTTCTGGGTAAAGTTAGGCAACTCTACAGAGTCATTTATAAATGGTATTCGAATATGCTGTGCTTCTACTAAAAGAAGTTGTGTTTAATTAGTGATTCCAGTAGTGAAGCATAAGTAGATGTGGAAATGATTTGGAAACATTGCAATTTGGTAATCAAGATGTTGAAACCCCAAATTCCTTAAGAAGTATATGATTTGTTATCATGTTTTAAGTTCAGGAATGTTTACAAATAAAACTGCATCCATATAAGATGTTAAAACCCATATGTCCCCATTTCTTGGAAATTTTGGCTTGTAATTAAATAGCATTCTCCCATGTGACTTATTGAGTACGGTGGTTGTACTCAGTATTGCTTCATTTTCCATCAACATAGAAATCAGAAGAGGAAAGGGTATTACAAGTATTGTTGAGGAAGGCAAGCATATCGTCGGCGGCGGCTTTCCCGCTAGCTGCCGACTTGACCTCCCCCCACCCCTGGAGGCCTGAACGATGGTGCGGAGCGGGTCACTGGGTGAGGAGGGCGATGACGCGAAGGGGGTCGCCGGGGGAGGAAGGAGCCGGTCGGGGGAGGTCTGGGGAGAAGGGAGGCGGTCGAGGGAGGAGGGGGTCGCTGGGGGAGGAGGGAGGCAGCTAGGGGAGGAGGGGTCGTCAGGAAAGGAGGGAGGCGGCTGTGGGGTCAGGGGAGGAGGGGGTTACTGGGGGAGGAGGGAGGCGGTCGGGGGAGCTCGGGAGTCGGGCATTGCTTTTGAGGTGGGGACTGTGGGGTAGGAGGAGACCGGGAGGAGTAGAGGTAATCTGTCAGGTAGAGCTGAACATTTGACTGTCTAAGGCTGTTTGTCTTAGCTGATAGATGACTGAGACAAGGGTCAGAAATAACGATCGGGAATAAGTAACATTCAAATTTCACAAGAAGCAATGTTCCGAAGCAACGGCTCTCACTTCTTCAGGGTGTCTCTTCCATAAATTCACTTTGTTTCTCATTTCTTCACAAGCTATCCAAGCAATTGGTGCATATTTGAACAGTATCCATATGCCATTCGTTGCCTCACAAGTTCCCCACAAGTCGTAACCAGATTCACGGAGTACTGCGCAACCAATGGGAAAGAACCAAGAAAATTTGATCTTGACATGAAGGTGAGGTGAACTCGACATATATCATGTTAAAAAAGTTACAAAGGTACGAACATGTTATATCTATTTTTGTCAATACTAACTTTCAAAATATTGAATTGGTAGTTACTAATTCAAATTAGTAGATTGCTAGTCGTTTTTGAGAGTTTTAAGACCTTTTTATAAAGCAACAAAGGTTCTATTCGGTGTTTATTATCCTATCTCTTGTTTAGTTATAGAATTTATTTGGTTAATTGCAGACAAAATCGACAAATCTAGGAAGAATCCCTTTTAGGCTTGTAGGAAGAATCCCAGAGCGGTACTTCCGGAGTCCGGTTGATCCGGAGCCCAAGCGGAATGTAATTTCCAGAGAGCGGCATTTCTGAGGACCCTTCGGAGTTTGGCCAGAGCGGTAGTACCGCGCCGACTTTGCGGAACTACCAGAGAGCGGTAGTACCGCAAATATCAACGGCGGTAGTACCGCGCCGCCAAATCCAACGGTCACTGCTCATGTCTGACAGAGCCGTTCTGACGCAAAGATTTGGGAGCGGTAGTACCGGCCCCAGAAGGGCGGTAGTACCGCTCATTCTGATTTTTGCGGGAAATTGAGCCAAACGGTTAGTTTGGTTGGTGGAGGCTATAAATACCCCCACTACTGCACAAGGGCATATGTTAGAGACTCATTGCACATTTCTTAAGCCCTAGAGCATTCATTTCACCTCAATTCTTCCTTTGCACATCAAAGTGAGGTGGTTGAAAATTTAGTGCTAGATTTCAATTGCAAATCCATTTGGCACTAGGTTGCATTCAAGAGAACACCGGGATCTATTACTCTTAGTGCTTGCCGGCACTTGGACGATCCGGTAGAAGTTGGTTTGGTGATCTTCTCAAGAAGATTGTGAGAAGACCCGGCAATTGTGAAGGTTGGAGCTCGCCTACCCGGAGTGGGGAAGAGCTACATTAGTGATCGAGGTGCTTGGCTCAATTCGTAGAGCCGGTCCGATTCGTCCGGGCTTACCTCAATGTGGATTAGGGGAAACCGGCAAGTTTCTAATTACCACGGTAAAAACATCGGTTGTGTCTCTTGTCTCTTTAGCTCTTGTTTATTTGCTTCATTATGATCATTTGATTGTTCAGAGCTAAGTTGGCTAAGTTGTTAACTAGAATTGCATAGGATTAATTGCTTTACATCATTGTTATTTAAATTATGAAGAATTAATCAAGTGAACAAGAAAAATTTAAAAACCTCCTATTCACCCCCTCTAGTCGGTATCCTTGATCCTACAAGTGGTATCAGAGCTTGGTCTCTCATTTATATACTTAACCGTCTAGAGAGAAAAGGATGGCTAGTGAGGGGATTTCGGTAGGAAAGGCACCTTTATTTGATGGCTCAAATTATGCTTATTGGAAGATTAGAATATCAATTTATTTAAAGGCCATGAGTCCTAACATTTGGAAAATCGTAAATGATGGTTACGTCATGCCTCTTGATCCCGATAACCCAACGGAGCAAGATGGGCGTAACACCCATTTAGATGCCCAAGCCATGAATGCTCTCTTTGGAGCCTTAAACGCGGATGAATTCAATAGAGTGAGCAATCTTGAGACGGCTCACGCTATTTGGAATACCCTTTCGGAAATACACGAAGGGACATCCACGGTTAAGGAGGCAAAATTGCATCGTCTTAGGATTAAATATGAGACATTCATAATGTTGCCCCATGAGGACATCAATGAGATGTACACACGGCTCAACAACATTGTGAATGAGATCAAAGGCCTTGGAACTAACCTCTCGGATCTTGATATTGTGAGAAAGATGCTTATGGCTCTATCGGAGAAGTACGAAATGTTGGTGACGCTCTTCCTCAACTCACCGGAGTTGGCAAGAATGACGCCAACACAACTATTGGGTAATCTAATTAACAATGAGTTTTACAAGAAGGATAAGGAGGAACTCCTGGAGCAATCAACATCCAAAGGAAAGAAGATCACCGCCTTCAAGGCAAAGGCGGTGGCAAGTGAGGAGTCCGAAGATGAAGAAGAGGATTCCGAAGAGGAGCTTGCCCTTCTTGTGAGAAGGATGAACAAGTTCATGAGAAGCCAAGGAAGAAGGTCAACTCCCCCATCATACTCATCTCAAACTCGGTGCTCATGACATCCGAGAACTGTGAAACCAGAGTATGGGAAGAGCCGCCAAAGGTAATGTCATCGACATAGATTTGGACGAGCAGAAAGTCAGTGCCATGCCGGCGGATGAACAAGGTCTTGCCAACTTTACCCATCTCAAAACCATGACTCAACAAGTAGGACTTAAGCCTCTCATACCAAGCTCTGGGGGCCTGCTTAAGTCCATACAACGCTTTGGAAAACTTGAAGACATAGTGTGGGTATTTGGGGCTCTCGAAACCAGGAGGATGTCGGACGTAGACCTCTTCCTCAATAAAGCCATTGAGAAAGGCACTCTTGACGTCCATCTGGTAAAGCTTGAAACCTTTAGAAGCTGAAAAGGCAAGCAGGATTCTAATGACTTCAAGTCTAGCTACAGGGGCAAAGGTCTCCTCGAAATCTAGACCCTCAACCTTGGAGAACCCCTGAGCTACCAGTCTAGCCTTGTTTCGAATAACCACTCCATCCTCGCTCTGCTTGTTCTTAAACACCCACTTAGTCCCAATAATATTGTGACCTCGCGGGGGCTCGACAAGCGACCAGACCTTGTTCCTCTCGAAGTTTTCTAGCTCCTCATGCATGGCATTGACCCAAGACTCATCAGATAAAGCAAGAGAAACATCTTTGTGCTCAAAGGAGGCAATGAAAGCAGAATGGAGACAGAATTGAGATAAGCCAGATTTTGAGCGGGTAACACGCTCGAAAAGGTCTCCAATGATCTGCTCTGAAGGATGAGCTTTCTGGATATGTCTAGGAGGTCCAGGATGAGATGAAGAAGCGGCCTCTACCTCGTGAGCTGATGAGGTAGGAACAGAGCCACTAGCTCCAGAAGAAGCAGAAGGCATGGGCTGATCGCCTCGAGGTGCGGTGGAAGACGGCACCTCAAGGGGTGGATGAGGGACAGGATCAGGTAGACAACCGTCGTCTCCATCGTTCTCATCATCCACGAAGATGGTCTCGGACTGCTCTAAAGAACCTGAGATATCAGGCCTAGTCCCCGGACTGGCCTCGTCGAAGGTCACCTCACAGGTCTCTACCATTTTACTAGATTCGCAGTTCCAAACCCTATAAGCCCGCGAAGAAGGCGAGTAATCTAGAAAGATCCCATCACAAGAACGTGACTCGAACTTATCTAGGTTTCCGGACTTCAGAATAAAG
This sequence comes from Dendrocalamus latiflorus, assembly GCA_017311315.1. Lineage (NCBI taxonomy): Eukaryota > Viridiplantae > Streptophyta > Magnoliopsida > Poales > Poaceae > Dendrocalamus > Dendrocalamus latiflorus. The sequence goes on along the minus strand of CM029648.1, from coordinate 22,869,575 downwards.
CACTTGCAACCAAAAACACGAAAATGAGAGACGCTGGGCTTTCGCCTGTATCTCAACTCATAAGAAGTGCAGTGCAAGTGTGCTCGAAGAAAAACTCGATTTGAGACATGGCACGCGGTGGCTATAGCCTCAGCCCAAAACTTCCGCGGTGTAGAGTACTCATCAAGCATCGTCCTGGCTATCTCGACCAAGGTACGGTTCTTCCTCTCCACAACGCCATTCTGCTGAGGGACGTATGGAGAAGAGAACTGGTGCTCTACACCTGTCTCACCACAGAAACTCTCAAAGTAGGAATTCTTGAACTTCGTGCCATTGTCACTGCGGATCGATCGTAAGGCACCTGGGAGCTCAACGGAAAGCCTACTGAAAAGACCTCGGAAATGTGAAAACGTCTCATCCTTCGAGGCTAAGAAAAACACCCAAGAATACCTCGAGAAGTCATCGACCACAACAAGAACATACCACTTCCCTCCTGCTGACTGCACTCGAGCTGGTCCAACTGTGTCCATATGGAGCAGCTATCCCGGTGCATCGATCATCGTAACTGTGACCGTAGGATGAGAAGCGACAACCATCTTGCCGTGCCGGCATGGAGTGCAAACAAGATCTTTGACCATCTTGAGTTTCGGCAGACCACGAATGAGATCGTGACCGCTAACTCGAGTCAAATGGTCAAAGCCTATATGACCAAGTCTCCTATGCCAGAAAGAGAGATCGCGGGACTCAGAAGCAACTAAACATCTGAGAGGATCGCCAGAAGACTCAGAAAAATCAGCACGAAAGATCCACCCAAAATGAGAAATCCCGCAAATCAGACTCCCCGAAGAATCAAGAATTTTGTAATTGTTTTTCTTAAAGCTCACCTCGAAACCGTCATCGGTAAGCTGAGAAACTGACAGCAAATTATACTGCAGCTTACTAACCAAGGCTACATCTTTCAGAATGAAAGAATCATTAACGCGCACTGCACCTTTGGCGATGACGCGCCCAGATGAAGCATCTCCGAAGGTGATCGTCTCATCACCTGGAGCACGGGCAAGGGAAGAAAACCAACGGAAATCTCCGGTCATGTGTCGTGAACACCCGTAGTCTACGATCCAAACCTTTCCCTTCCTTGCCCGGCGAATCTCGTCGGAGTCAGAGTAGAGCTCGCTGTCGCTGATCTCGCCCTCAAGGGCCATGAAGCACATGCTGGAGAAGTCGTCGCCGCCATCCTTGGGCTCTTGGTCACCCGTCCCGTCGTCGTCGCTCCATCCCTCCACCTCGCTGAGGTCAAGGTCGTCGAAGGCGGTGAGGACGCGGTGGAAGAGCTTCTTGGCTTTGCCAAAGTTGCGAAACTTCTTCTTTCCCGGCGTCTGAGCTGGAGGCTTCTTGTTGCGGTTCTTGTCGGTGTAGTCGTTCTTGCCCGTACAGCCGTAGTCGTTCTTGCCCTTCTCCAGCTTGGGGCAGTTTGCCCAAATGTGGTTGGGGCCACCACACTCGAAGCAAATCACGAGTCCTCCTCTCTTTCTGTCCCTCCTCCCCTTGTAAGCATGGGAGAATCTTCGAGCAAGGAGGGCCAGCTGATCATCCGCAAGCTGCTCTAACTGATCATCAGTTATGTCACAGAGAGCAGCAAGGGAGAAACCGCAGGAAGAATCAGAAGAGGGACCAGAAGCTGAGCTGGGATCTGTGACTAGAGCCATCGACTGTGACTTCGACTTGCGAGAGACAATGTCAATCTCGTGAGTCTTGATGGTAGTCACCTTCATCTCCCAAACACGAAGGTCGAGTGCAGCGAGCATTTGTCGAGCGTTATCCGAGTCAGGGTATGTGAGACCGACCGCTCAGAGGTTACTCAGAATCTTGTGAAAATACGCAAAACACTCATCAAGTGACTCGCCAGCGAGCATTTCAAACTTGTTGTAATCTCGCTTGAACTGGTCCTGTCTCACCGTCTTTATCTGGGTGGTGCCCTCATGGTAAGCATCGAGGGTCTCCCAAATATCGAAGGCGGACGAAAGATGAGATATGCGGTCAAACTCGCTACGACTCAAGCCCTGGATTATGATGTTCCTTGCCTTAGCGTTTGCCTCAACATCATGCATATTTTCAGCATTAATGTTCTCATCGGTAGGAACAACAAATCTGACCTTCACCTTCCGCCAAATGGCATACCCCTGAGACTGGATGTATGTTTTCATTCGGCTCTTCCAGAAGGGATAATCCAGGCCATCAAAGACGGGAGGCTTGGTCGAGTAATTGTCCGTCGCCATGGCTCTTGAGACCGGTTAGGATCTATTGAAAAGAGCTAACCGGCTCGGATACCAATTGTAGGACCGAAATGGCGACAGGGGGGGTGAATGTCGATCTTGAAAATCGCCCCCTACAATTATCTTCTTCTCTATTAGCTATGAGAGCTATAAAGGTAGAAGATCAGAGCTCACAAGACACCCCAGCAACAAAAAGAACACAAATAGAGAGACCAGCAAGCGAGAAGAATCAAACCGGGAAAAATCTATCCACGAGCGGTAGTACCGGAATGCTATCTGCGGTAGTACCGCTGGGGCGGTAGTACTGGGTACTCGAGCGGTAGTACCGCCCGACAGACAGACAGCAGGATTTTCAGGCTGGAAACTTTGAGACTTCAGATTTTTGGCTAAAAAGAAGATTTGCTCTCAATCATTTCGATCCAAGGCCTTACTACAACATACTAAATAGTAAGGGGACCTTGGGAAACAAGAGAATCAAACCAAGAAGCAAGCATTTTAGATTATGGGTAAAAATCTGAATTTTTGCACAACCTGAGCCAAAAATCAAATTGCTTCCAAACCTTTGATCCTATGGCTAGGAGACTTTGCAGATATGTTAGCAATAGCCATAGGACTCTCCATGCCAAAACTCAGCCCATCTTGCAAAGGGAAACAAGAAACCACCTCAAACCCTAGAACTGGAAAATGAAGAACAGGGCAACCCAAAAAACCAAAACTGAGATTAAATGGAGTTGCCTCTTGGGATCCTTGATCAAATGATCTTGAGGTACTCACCCATCCTGGAGCAACCCATTTTGGCCAATCCCAGCAAGCAAGAACTCGAAAATCAAAGAGTCAAGAAATCAACCAAATGAACATCGAAGAACAGAGAGCACAGAGCAGAATAAAAACTTCAGATTTCATTCCTTGGATCAAATGGAACACAAAGGAGTCCCGATGCGCATGTACATTCGGAGGAATGATTGATTACAAGACTCTCCACTCAATCCCTCTCCTCTCCAAGCCAAGAACTCAACCCATACATGCTTGAGAGGGGGATGAACACACTCTGGACACTCACCTAGAACACATCGTAGGGGACAAGCAGGGAGCACACATCTGCCTCCTCTACCCACTCTCAACAACTAAAGCCTAAAGCCAAAGCAAGCCATCAAAGGCTCTTTTGACTCTACAACCCTAATTCTCTCACAAGTGCTCTAGTGGGCATGCAGCCCCTCCACTCCTTTTATAGCCCATGGCTAACGGGTCTCCACCCCGTTACGCCCGCTATTTCCAACGGAGCCCACTCCCGCTTGTGCAGCCTTTCGAAATTCCCGTTTCGCCCCTCCTGCACCTTCCGGGAAGCTTCCGTGCTCCTTGTCTCGCACGCCTCGCAACCACCTCGAGTCCACGTCGTCTTCGACACATCCCGACCGTTCTGACCTCAGCGCCACCTGCGCCTAGTCTGGTCCACGTGTCTCACAACGACTCCACTCGACGTCCTGCAGTCACACAGACAAGAAAACACGTCAAATATCACCGCTCGATACATGAAAACATGAATACCATCATACTTACCATGACGAAGTCCAAACCTGTCGAATCATCTGAATATGCATCCTAATCCCATACGACCAAGTTTGACCAAAGTCCGACCAAGCCCGATTGCGCCACGCAACGACTCGACTCCGAACCACCCAAATCAAACTCGACTATCCTAAACCTTTGTCAATTACTCATCATTCACATGGAGTCACGACCACATGGTCTCTCACTTTCTATGCCATGCTCATCTAATGTTGATGCATATAATGCTTCATCGCATGTTCATGTTAATATGCTAGTTAATGAAAACAAGAATTTAAAGGAACAAGTGCTAAAATTGAACAAAAGCTTAGAAAGAGCTTACAAGGGAAAGGATACCCTTGATAAGTTGCTAAGCGGGCAAAGATGTTCTTTTAACAAGGAAGGACTTGGGTATATTCCCAAGAAAGGTAAGAAGCCGGCATACAAACCTTCTAGGTTTGTGAAAGAAAAATGGTATGTATTGTACAAACTGTCGGAACATAAAACATATGGGAAATGAATGTTCTAAAAATAACATGCATTCCATTGGATTATATGATTCTTACTACATGCTTAAAAAGTCCAAGAATGAAAATGTAATAGCTAATTTTATTGGCACCTCGATTTTGGGTGCTAAAAAGAAAACCATTTGGGTGCCCAAAACCTTGGTTACTAACCTCCAAGGACCCAAACAAATTTGGGTACCTAAAAATACTTAAATTTCTTTTGTAGGTAAATTACAAAACCGGTGGAAGGCATTGGGTGTTGGATAGTGGATGTACTCAACACATGACCGGAGACCGAAAAATGTTTACAACCTTTGAGAACGGAAGCAATGAAAGAATCACCTTCGGAGACAATAGCAAAGGGAAGGTACTTGGTTTGGGTAAAACTGCTATATCCAATGATCTTTCTATTTCTAATGTATCCTTAGTTGAAACTTTGAATTTTAATTTGCTGTCTGTTGCTCAACTATGTGATTTAGGATTAATATGTTCATTCTCTAAGGAAAATGTTATCATCTCAAAAGAAAATAATAATGAACTTGCTTTCAAAGGTTTTAGATTTGAAAATCTTTATTTAGTAGATTTCACTTCAAATGATGCATGCTTAAAAACTTGTTTAATTGCAAAAACTTCTTTGGGTTGATATGGCATAGGAGACTAGGTCATGTGGGTATGGTACAACTTAAAAAGTTTTTCAAACATGATCTCGTGATTGGCTTGAAAGATGTGAAGTTTGAGAAAATCGACTTTGTAGTGCTTGTCAAGCCGGAAAGCAAGTCGCTAGTTCTCACCCTTCCAAAAGTATCATGTCAACCTCTAGGCCATTGGAGCTCTTACATATGGATTTGTTTGGGCCAACAACCTATAAGAGCATCGGGGGAAATAGCTACTGTTTAGTCATTGTGGATGATCACTCTAGATATACATGTGTCTTCTTCCTAAATGACAAAAGTGAAACCTCCGGAATTTTCAAAAGTTTTTCAAAAAGGGCCCAAAATGAATTTGATTTTAAAATAAAGAAAATTAGGAGTGATAATGGTTCCGAGTTCAAAAACACAAAAGTTGAAGATTTTTGTAATGAACTTGGAATAAAGCACGAACTTTCCACAACCTACACTCCGGAGCAAAATGGGGTTCTAGAGAGGAAAAATCACACATTAATTGAAATGGCTAGGACAATGCTTGATGAATATAATACTTCCGACAAGTTTTGGGCGGAAGCTATTAACACCGCTTGTCATGCCATAAATCGCCTTTATTTACATCGAATTTTGAAGAAGACTTCCTATGAGCTTCTTGTGGAAAGACCCGAACATTTCTTACTTTAGAGTATTTGGTTGCAAATGCTATATTTTAAGAAAGGGTGTTCGGCTCTCTAAATTTCAAAGTCGGTGTGATGAAAGTTTCCTATTAGGCTATTCTTCTAATAGCAAAGCATATAGAGTGTTTAATAAAAATTCGGGCTTAGTTGTAGAATCATATGATGTACAATTTGATGAAACTAATGGCTCTCAAGAAGAGCAAGAAAACTTGGATGATTTAGGTGATGAAGGCTTGCGCAAAGCTATGGAAAACATGCAAATTGGAGACATTAATCCAAAGGAATATCCGTCTTCACCAGGCTCATCAAGACAAGTAGAGCCACCCACATTGTCTACTGCAAGCGATATTCAAATTGTTGAAGACGAACAAAAGGATCAACAACAAAACAACATCAAGATTCACAATGCAATAGCCAAGGATCATCCAATAGATCAAATATTGGGTGACGTAAGTAAGGGTGTTCAAACTCGCTCTAGAGTAGCTTCATTTTGTGAACACTACTTTTTTGTTTCTTCTCTTGAGCCTAAACTTGTAGATGAGGCACTAGATGATCCGGATTGGGTAAATGCCATGCACGAAGAATCGAACAATTTCGCGCAAAATGAAGTATGGACCTTGGTGGAAAGACCCGAAGAGCATAATGTGATTGACAGTAATGTGGTTTTTCGAAACAAACAAGATGAGAACGGCATTGTGGTAAGAAACAAAGCAAGGTTAGTAGCTCAAGGTTATACTCAAGTCGAAGGGTTAGATTATGATGAGACATTTGCACCCGTTGCTAGACTTGAGTCAATTAGAATCTTGCTTACTTTTGCATCTAGCTTTAATATTAAATTATTTCAAATGGATGTTAAAAGTGCATTCTTGAATGGAATAATCTCCGAACTTGTATTTGTTGAACAACCTCCGGGGTTCGAAGATTCTAAATACCCTAATCATGTTTATAAGCTTTCAAAGGCATTGTATGGTTTAAAACAAGCTCCTAGAGCTTGGTATGAACGCCTTAGAAATTTTCTTGTTTCGAAGGGTTTTAAAATTGGTAAAGTAGATACAACCTTATTCACAAAAATCATTGGTGATGATTTCTTTGTGTGCCAAATTTGTGTTGATGACATTATATTTGGTTCTACTAATCAAGAGTTTTGCGAAGAATTTGGTGATATGATGTCTAGGGAGTTTGAGATGTCCATGATAGGAGAATTAAGCTATTTTCTTGGACTCCAAATCAAGCAACACAAAGATAGGACATTTGTAAGCCAAACAAAGTACACTAAAGATCTTTTCAAAAAGTTTGGCATGGAAGATGCAAAACCCATCAAGACACCAATGGCAACCAACGAGCATCTAGACCTTGACGAAGGAGGTAAGTCGGTAGATTCAAAGCTTTATAGATCCATGATTGGTAGCTTACTTTATCTTACTGCATCTAGGCCCGACATCATGTTTAGTGTATGCATGTGTGCTCGCTTTCAAGCTTCACCAAAAGAATGTCATTTAAAAGCCGTAAAGAGAATCTTGAGATATTTGAAACACTCTCAAAATATAGGACTTTGGTTTCCCAAAGGTGCTAAATTTGATTTAATTGGATGTTCGGATTCCGATTATGCGGGTTGCAAAGTGGATAGAAAAAGCACTTCGGGAAGTTGTCAATTCCTAGGTAGATCTTTAGTATCTTGGTCCTCAAAGAAACAAAACTTCGTAGCACTCTCAACCGCCGAAGCCGAATATGTTTCCGCCGGAAGTTGTTGTGCTCAACTATTGTGGATGAGGCAAACATTGTTGGATTATGGAATAAATTTTGATAAAGTGCCTCTATTATGTGATAATGAGAGCGCCGTTAAAATTTCCAACAACCCGGTCCAACACTCAAGAACCAAGCATATAGATATACGCCACCATTTCTTGAAAGGGGGAGATTGAAAGCATCTAGGCCAATAAAAATGATTTTGGTAATTAATGAAATCATATGAATATGAGACTAATGTGTCTTATGAGCATGTGAAGGGTTAGACCACATATGAGTGATAAGATGCAAGCCAAAGAACTCTTATGAAGATCCAAATTTTGGCTCAAGGCAAAGGTATGCTTAGTGCAGGATCTATTTTCATTTTACCGGTCTTGGAGAATGGTGGAAGACCGGATTATAGCATAGATGATCGTATCATCAAGGGGGATCTTGGCTAGTAACTTGAAATCATACTTCTAGTGCCATTTGGATGATCTTTTGAATCCTGCATTCATGAAAATTCAATTTAAAAGTTAAGTTTGTGCTCTTTTTGGACGAGCGGTAGTACCGCGTTTTTCAACGTCGGTACTACCGGCAAGCGGTAGTACCGCGCCCAAATGCGGTAGTACCGCAGAGCGGTAGCTCCGCTTCCGGAGCGGAACCTTTTTCCAGAGAGCACCCCTCGAACTCGGTTGAATCTTCGCGGAACGGAAGTACCGGCCGTTTCAACGTCGGTACTACCGCTGAGAGCGGTAGTACCGCATACTCAAGCGGTACTTCCGGAGTCCGGTTGATCCGAAGCCCAAGCGGAATGTAATTTCCAGAGAGCGGCATTTCTGAGGACCCTTTGGAGTTTGGCCAGAGCGGTTGTACCGCGTCGACTTTGCGGAACTACCGGAGAGCGGTGGTTCCGCAAATATCAACGGCGGTAGTACCGCGCCGCCAAATCCAACGGTCACTGCTCATGTCTGACAGAGCCGTTCTGACGCAAAGATTTGGGAGCGGTTGTACCGGCCCCAGAAGGGCGGTAGTACCGCTCATCCTGATTTTTTGCAGGAAATTGAGCCAAACGGCTAGTTTGGTTGGTGGAGGCTATAAATACCCCCACCACTGTACAAGGGCATATGTTAGAGACTCATTGCACATTTCTTAAGCCCTAGAGCATTCATTTCACCTCAATTCTTTCTTTGCACATCAAAGTGAGGTGGTTGAGCATTTAGTGCTAGATTTCAATTGCAAATCCATTTGGCACTAGGTTGCATTCAAGAGAACACCGGGATCTATTACTCTTAGTGCTTGCCGGCACTTGGACGATCCGGTAGAAGTTGGTTCGGTGATCTTCTCAAGAAGATTGTGAGAAGACCCGGCAATTGTGAAGGTTGGAGCTTGCCTACCCGGAGTGGGGAAGAGCTACATTAGTGATCGAGGTGCTTGGCTCAATTCGTGGAGCCCGTCCGATTCGTCCGGACTTACCTCAACGTGGACTAGGGGAAACCGGCAAGTTTCCGATTACCACGGTAAAAACATTGGTTGTGTCTCTTGTCTCTTTAGCTCTTGTTTATTTGCTTCATTGTGATCATTTGATTGTTCAGAGCTAAGTTGGCTAAGTTGTTAACTAGAATTGCATAGGATTAATTGCTTTACATTATTATCATTTAAATTGTGAAGAATTAATCAAGTGAACAAGAAAAATTTAAAAACCTCCTATTCACCCCTCTCTAGTCGGTATCCTTGATCCTACAATGTTCTCCAGAAAGAACTGGCGGTGTGGCAAAAGAGGGCAACACATATGGACTCGACTAGTCGATTAATTAAGTGTTAATTAGTATCTCGCGCGGTCCTTGGCTTATCTGTAGGGCCTATTTAGGTTAGGATTCCAGCCACTCTCTCCTAATCCAATATTCCAAATAGGCTCTTAGTAATGGAAGAATTTTATCCCCTGGCCTTCACAGTTTGCTTGATCGATTAATTATACCTCCAACTCTCCAAGAATAAACTGAAAGCTCAAATGGTTTGCACTTCCTGAAATCATTTTGCACTCTACACTAATCGTGGTTCAATACATTATTATGGCTCTGTTCCAAACAACTTTTAACTTCTGATTTATAGTTTCTAAAAGTTAAAAACCATTTAGAACGCATTGATTTCTTAACGTGCCTTTTTTTATTTTTCGTTTCATTGCCTCTGGAAATATATTTATATTTATTCTCTTTTCTCTTTATTTTTTAAATTAAATATTTCATAAAAAAACTAACGACCGTTACATTACTATTTCAATTAAAATCTAAAACCATTAAAAAAACTGAATTAAACGGGGCTCTAACTGAGTCATGGCCGGTCCACCCGTCTATACGCACGTTCCATTATTTCTCTACCTAGGAGTGGACACGCCCCCATCAAGAAAATACAACAAGCGAGACAATCTCGACCGATATACAACCCAACCCACACGAGTGGATCAAGCAAGGCTGCAGTCTTCAAAAAACTCAAGCAAAGACACAAAAATACCTAGGCAGCACGCAAATATATTGGTTATCTACAACACTTTCCACAGAAGATCGATGCATGCATATATACTGTATCACCCGCTCGTCGAGCCCGGGCTTGGGAGTGGGGCACGCGGCCCCAAAGGAAAGCGCCGTTGCCGCCGTATCCCCGCGCAGCGGTCTCCGTCGCGTACATGCGCGGACAGCGGTGTGCCCGGCGCGGCGCTATCCGATCGATCGGGCGGGGGCATATAGTCAGATCACTGCTCACCGCGACAACACCTGCCATGCTATGTGCCGCCGCGAGCGACCTGTGGCCAGCCGTGCCCGTGGATGGACGGACGGCGACAGGATTAAATTGTTAGATGTTAGGTCCATTTAAGCGTGAGTCTTAAAATTTTTAAGGTATCTACGGTTTAGTATCATATTATTTTGCTAAGTGAAAAGAAGATAATTTATAAAATAGAGTCATTGACATTCTATGAAACATACGGATGGGGATAGCATTTGGAGTACTTTGGCTAGACACGTGTGCATGTATTTTAATATTTATGCGTGAAAAATAGTGTGACTACCGACATGCGTCCGCGACGTAATGTGGAATGCCACTTGACAGACCAAGTGCACCTTTCCTCTTGCAAGCTGTGCATTTCTCTCTCCTTTTGAACTGTCCAGAGATGATAAGCGCTGCATAAATATCATTGTGGTTTTATGGGGTAGTTATTATTGTTTTAATTATATTTAATGGTGGCAGTTACTAGTGAGTGATTGCAGTGCCCTTAAAAGGACCTAGATACGTCCAGAGAACACATATAATTCTCCTCCATTCTTCCACCTCCTTTCCGGATAGTTGTGTTGTAATTTTAAATTGCTCAACTACGTCGACCTTTCTTCTCATTATGTACTGGAAAGGGAAGAGAGCGGGATCTCCGAATCATTACTACAGAGAGAACCTGCACAGGATGATAATAAGGTTTCTAGGTAGCGCACACATGTGCGACCGCTCATTTCACTATTACGTCTACGTTCTACACTACATCAAGTCTACACTGCTTTATATTCTTCGCCAGACCCCATTATATGTCGTTCGTATAACCGACCTACTCTGATATAATTCTGTTCTTGTATATATTTGAAGTACAATATAATTTGCTTGCTGTTTATTAGTTATGAGCTTTGCATCATTAGTATTTTATAATATTTATCTCTTCATATAATCTGAAATTAAAATATTACTTATTTTTCAACATAAGTGATCTATCCTTGAGGTAGCTAGCTACGCAGTACTACGTGCGTACGTGGTCTGCGGTTTTATTATGATTAGCGTTTGTCCCGCTAAGACCATCTCCAACAGTATGAGCTAGTTACTAGCTCTAAGATAACTTCTCCAATAGTACTAACTTTTAGCACATAGCTCATAGCATAAATAGCCTCACATGACACTCTCACATAATCTTGGAATGTGTGTATGAGTCTAGCTCTTGATCAAGAGCTAACTTTTCTCTCTCTTCTATTAAAATATGAAATAATATGCTTAGAGCTAGCTCATAAGAGCAAGTACAATAGTATAGCCAACTAGTAGCTATAACACTTGTCCATTTCATTTATAGCCTTCAAAAAAATAGTTCATACAATAAGGTAGCTATTACAATAACTATTTAGCCCCACGTGTAAGAGAGTGAAATGCATATTTTTTACGTGCTATAGCTAGCTATAATTTAGTAGCCAGCTTCCTTCTCTCTCTTCCTTTCTCTCTCTGCCACGTAAGATTTGGTTGATATTATATTTGCTATAGCCTGCTGACTAAGCCTTATTGTACCTGCTCTAAGTCACTATTGGAGATGCTCTAAGAGCTAGGAGGATGCTTTGGATGCTGCAAAATGCGTCCCTTTTGATGGCGCACGCTCGCTCGCTACATGCATGCTTATCTCCTGTGCTTGCTCTTACGCGTCTGTGGTTAGTTGTCCCTCTCGTAGCGAGGTACGAGGCAACAAAGGAACAAGGCAGGCGCATGTGCATGATGGGGATGTGTGGGTGCGCGCGCGAAGTGGGCTTCTTTCCAGAGGAAACGTGGGTGTCCGCGACTAGCAACCAATTGATGTGAAGGGCAGGGACGAACTTGCTAAGCACTGATGGATACTCGCCGTCTCCTATTTGCCCATCAGGAATGGATGACAGCCTGAGCGACTGGCTCCGCAGGAATCTGACTGAATGCTAGATGTGGGGGTCAAATCAATTCTCTGTAAATGTTCTGTGCCTCTCTTGACCCCAAGAATGTTTGGCTACCATCTTCCTCGTAAGCTTAAAAGAGAAGTGTGCAATTGCCTATTGGAGTACTTCTCAGTGCTTATCAAGCATGCATGTCTGCCCATTTCCCCCAAAACGATCGAGATTTTGTTAGAGCAAGTATAAGGGCGTCTCCAACAGCTGACTATTTAGTTAGCTAGATCTGATGTGGCAAGGAAAAAGTAGGAGAGAGAGTAGTCACTAGCGACGAGCAAATAGCTGATCTATTTCACGTAGTCCAAGAACATGAGAGAGGAGCATGTGGGTCCAACAGTATAAAATAGTCTTTGCTTTTGTCTCTCACCTCCACGTCAGCTGACTATATAGTTAGCACTAGCTATTACCATTGCGGACGCCCTAATAATGGTTTTATAGCCAAGCTAGTCAGCATTTTTGCTGATGTGGAGGAGAGATGAGAGGAGAGAGATGAGAGCATGGCTCTCATGCAAGCAACAAACTGGGCACGGGAGCCTATGCAGTGGTGGGCCTAGATAATAAATATATGTGAGGAGGAATAGGAAAGAGAATGTGAGACATAATACCACATAATAATAAAAAAAATTTGTAGATAAATTATTGTATAACTTGGCTCTTATAACTTGACTTATAGCCAAACACTTGGCTCTATTATTGGACTTACTCTTAGGCCAGTCTCAGTGGGGGTTTCATGAACTTTCATAGGCATTAAATACGCTGACATGGCACTGTATTGATGAAGAGAGAGATAATAAAAGTTTCATGGGAGTAGAGAGAGTTTCATGAGGATGAAACTCTTCTGCACTGTTTCCAAAATATGGATGTGTTAGAAACTGGGACATAAAACCTCTACTGAGACTGGCTTTAAGGTTACAGGTACGAAACACAGTATGCACATTTGATAGTTTGCTTGGCTAAACCCAAAGACTGAGACACTTCAATTACCTTCTCACCAGCTTTGGCCATTCCCAAAGACTGAGACACTTCAATTACCTTCTCACCAGCTTTGGCCATCCCCCCCCCCCCCCCCCCCCCCCCCCCACGTTCCAGCATGGCATCCAAACAGGCAGGTGCCTGCAGCCCTGCCCGCCATGCCTGTTTATGCAGCACACGGAAGCTAGATCCTACTCCGGCAGGAGACTAATTAATGTTACTCATCCGATTACCATGAATGAACAACGCATGTGTTGTACGTATAATCCTCCTACTAGTACTCCCCTGCAGCCCTACTGACAAGACCAAGGAGGCGAGAAACTAAATAAATTGTGGTATTGAAAACGAAAGCACAAGAAACCCAGCCCAGTTAACGCCTGGAATAGCGGCGCAACTTCTCTGACGTTGCGAAGTTAACCTCCGATCATCCGGTGATCTACGGCCCAAATTAATCAGCATTTTGTGATTTTTTACTTCTAATTTTTAGCTTGTTTATTTTTATCTTTCTCTAGCTTTTTTTCTTTTTTATATATTTCTATATATTATCTGTGTTAAAATAACTTATTTTTTATTTTAATAAAAAATAAGTTATTTTAACACAGATAATATATAGAAATAAAAAAAAGAAAAAAAACTAGAGAAAGATAAAAATAAACAAGCTAAAAATTAGAAGTAAAAAATCACAAAATGCTGATTAATTTGGACCGTAGATCACCGGATGAACGGACGTTGCGAAGTAAAGTCACGCAGAGAATCCCGAGCGCTGGAATAGACGCCGCATCCTCCGCACTGTCACATGACCTGTCTCACCTCCCGAGTCTCAACCAGTCGCTCTACTACTAGTCTATTGCCACCTTGCTTTCGGCCAGCTGTGTGCATGCACTGACCTAGATCTGCTATTCCCCATGGCTTCCAGGACCTGCTGCACTGCTGCAGCTTGTTAATTGTTGCCAGTGTCAGGGACATGCATGCATGCAGCAGTAGGATATTGCTTCTTCACGTGACACGCTCACATATTTGTGATTTTAGTAGAAGTATTTAGTAGTTTCTGTCTAGACGAGAGGTTGTTGGTCTTTCTCGATGCCTTGGCGAGTACCGAAACAAGAGTTTCGAATTCAACGGCGTGCAATGCATGCTTGAGGTGAAAATTGCTGATCGATCCATTGATTGATCGATGGGTACTGCGAGTCTGTAGCACTCTTGGAGGGTTCCTGTGTCGTTTTGCAATATTGAAATAACAGAGGGCCGCAAGCATGCAGTGCGAGAATATAATTTATGCGAACGCCCTGTTCGAATCTGCTGCGTGACACTGACGCATCTGCAAATTGCCATCTCAAACTGGTTTACTGCTATACACATGCATGCCATATTTCGTTAGCTTCAGCGCAACACACAGTACTATTTGCGTACCTTCATGCTGCATGTTTGTAAACACGACATGAACCGAACATGCATCAGCAAGTTTCAGTGCATTACGTACGTCCTATATATGGGCAAACCTAAAAGGCGACCTCAGAAGAAAAAGGGCAGAAACAAAAAGGCAACGCGGTAGGTGTAGGACACCTACATGCACCGGCCCCCGCGCGCTTGTAGGATCTCGGGGACCAGAATGCGTACGTAGTTAGCGAGCGGTCGTACGTGTGAAGTGGTAATGCGTGTCTCGTCAGTAATGAGCCGCGCATATATGGGTGCGCGCACGTGCAACGATCGATGCGTCGCTGTAACGTGCGAGTGCAGACGCCCGCAGCACCGATGCTTCGTGCGCGCAGGGTGGTGCTGTTTGTGTACGTCGGTTGTTAGTTGAAAGCACAGATCGAAAGAGATGCGTCTTCATGTTGATGGCTCGCTTGAGATTTTTCAGTGCACTTGGGCTTGGGTTGGGATTGCAAAGAGGCAATTCCCATTGTTTCGATGTTCAGTTACAATGGCGCCAGTGGTACCCACTTTCATTTGTGCTGTCCGTATCATTATCATGATTATCATACTCTCTTCATATATAAATAACAGGAACACCATAGTATTCAAGCTCTATAATTAAGATTTTTCATCTATAATTAATTCATCATGATAAATCAATAACTTCCTTTCCAAATTGATGACTTTTGAATTAATGAATGTTAACAGATTTATCTGATATATTATATATCATTACACTTGTACGCATCTAAAAATAATCTAAAAACAGAGAGACTATATATATACACACACTACAATTAAGCAAGCCTATCATACTCTACATGGATTGCGACGAGTATCCGATTTACGCTAGGCCGGAGTAGTAAGGAGAAAAGACATATTAATAGTACCGTGCTATTTTAAATACTGAAAAGGATCGAATCCGTGCGATCGAGGGGTAATTAATAGGCCCAACAATGTAGGTCCTGTTTTTTTTAATTTTTAATTTCTGTTTTAATTTTTCTACGATAATTAACTTTTAAATAGAATATCTTTTAAAGATAAGATTTACTAATTAATTAATTATAGAACAGACTGTACCGATTTCATTTATATCAGCAAAAACCATATATAAATTCTTGTTACTTTGTAATCTTTCGTACAAACAACACAAAAACCACAATCCGTAATCAAAATCTATAGACTAAAAAAACAGACCATACAGAATGCTGATTCGCAGCTTCCCCGTAGCAGCAGCTGCTGCTGCTTTAGCTACCTCGTCTCATCACTAATAAATCATCACCCGCACATGCATCTCCTCTGAACCTTAATTTGTCTAGTCAAATCCAGCAACTACTCGATCACAGCATGACAGCCAGGACAAGAACGAAAATAAAAACCCGCATCACACTCCAAAATATGCTATGGCAATTCAATGCAAGTACCCTGTGCGTTTTCTTCGTCAAAAGGAAACGCAGCTTTGTTTTGTACCCCTACTAGAGTACTCGATGCATGAATTTTTTTCATCTTGGAACACAAGCGGCAGGGGAGATTATAATTTGTAAATTGCTTTGTGTTACAAGATCAGCATCAATCGACAAAAGAGAAAAGATGTGCCCTCTTCTCTTGATGTTCGTAGCTACTGCGGTTTCTTCTGAGATCGGCCTTCGATGACGCATACCCAATTAACAACTGGTTAGGGTTTTCAGATTAAGCTGCGAACTGACGGGGCCCAAGCCGAGCCTCCCACCGACAGCTAGCCAGGCCTCGCACGTGCGGGATGGGACAGGCGCTATGACTCCCCTGCGAGTATGGGGTGGGGAATCACACGTGGGAGGGTGCGTGCGTGGGAATGAGGCTTCCCTATCCCCTTCCTTATCCCCTCAATCCAAACCACTCACATCTCATCCAATGGCTAGGCTTTTTTTATATTTTCACCATTTTCCCATCCATTATAAATAATACAAAAATACAGAAAAAGTAAAATTTATTTTTTATTATAATTTTTTTACAGAAAAAAATAAAATTATAATTTCTGTAAAAAAAATTATAATAAAAAAAATAAATTTTGTTTTTTTCTGTATTTTTGTATTATTTATGATGGATGGGCAAATGGTGAAAATATATAAAAAAAGTCTAGCCATTGGATGAGATATGAGTGGTTTGGATTGAGGGGATAGGGAAGAGGATAGGGAAAAGGGGACAGGGAAGCCTCATTCCGTGCGTGGACCCGGTGATGATGCATGCATTGCACGCACGCACGCGAACCGATTGCCTGATTGGAATCTTGCGGCGGTTGCCGTGCTGTGAGCATGCATCGGCATCGCATGCATGCATCCCCTGCCTCCATGGACACAAGCTGGCCTGGTCGGATTGGATTGGAAGGTTAGTAGTGTTTATTTGGGTTTAAGTTTATGGTTTTTAGATTTTTTGTATTGTTTAAGGGTTATTTTACTAAAGTTATTATAAGTTTTTGGCGTACTTAAATTTGAAAAAACAAGGTTAAAAACAAATTATCTCATCATTGATAATGCAAAAGAATACAAAACAAAAAGCCAGAAAAGAACAAATGTCATGTGCGCCGTACGACGTCCCGGCCTTCAAGGCTTCTCAGCGTCCACAGCGACCTCATCGCTGACAATTGGCAACACGAGGTGGATTGGATTATTCGTGTCATGTGCGTGCCGCGTGCGTGCGTGCTCGGCCTCGGCGCGCGTGCACCGCGCGCTTGGACGGGGCGGTGCGTGCCGCGTGCGTGCGTGCGTGCGTGCTCGCGACGGAGGACGAGACGGCCAGTACATTGCTGAATGGCCAAGTGGCCAAATCTGACGGGGGAACAGGACTCGTGGCAGGCGCGCGCAGCAGGAACGGACGGAAGTGGCGTGACGTACCACACATGGTATATTCGGTCTCGTACAAAGCGTAGTACTTTGTCAACTTTGCGGGGTGTCTTATTCCCAAGAGCTCTATTCGCGAAAGGCAAGAGGAATGCTGCGATTCTCGGAAAAGAGTTGCATAGCAAGGCGAGTGGGATTTTTACTGCTTGTATTGCCGCGTAATTTAGCATGCATTTGGTTTATCTTTTACCACTGCAACCGTACACTTAAGTAACCACGCTCTGACTTCGTAACAGAGATTTTTTTTTTCGGACAGAGATGTCCAAAATGTACTGTAGAAAGAAAGGCGGAGCAGGTATCAGAAATTCAGAACAACACAAAGGAAGGAGAACGAAAGGATGCCGACCCGCTGAGTTGGGTTAGCTTCGCTCCTTTCTTGCAGATGGACCTGGACGTGACTACTACTAAGGTGACGGTTGGTTTGAAGCCCACGTAGCAACTTAAGCCCAGCAAATGTCTTAAAAATCCGTGGGTTCAAAAGGACGCTCTTGCTGAAATCTGGAACGCATGCGATACCTAAAAATTCAGCATAAATCAGAGATTAACCAGTAAAAATTTCAACTGAAAATAATATCGTTTGATCTGCATGCAAAATGGTCAAAGATCAGCAAAAGAATAAAAAGAAACGTGACTTTTCATTGCTTGTGCTAATCAGCCAAAAGAAATAGCATGTAGTCTGCAGGATTCTTCAGACAACGAAAATGGCAGCAAACAAACAGCCCGACAGAAGCTCTGAACTTTGACTAAATCAAGGAAAATGAAAGGAAAGCTTATGATATTTTTAGAGAAAAACACCAAGGGACTATTCTAAATACTTTTAGGACCTTAATCAACATGGAAACTAAGCAAGAACACAAGAATTTCAGAGATTAGCCAAGAACTGACAAAGTACAAAGACAACACTAAAAATCAAATTACTCCCCAATCTTTGATCATTTGGCCATGAAACTTTGAGGATATCTTAGCAATAGCCAAATGACTCTCCAGACTAAATTTCATGCCATCTCTCCAAAGGATCAAAAATTCCACCAAAACCCTAAAGAGGCAAAATATGAACAGGGGAGGCTCAACATCCAAATCTGAAATTAAATGGAATTGGCTCTAGGGAAACATGATCAAATGATCTTGAGGCACTAACCCATCATAGAGCAACCCATTTTGGACACTTCCAGCAACCAAGAACTCAAAACTCAAAAAGTCAAAAATCCAACAAAGAGAGCAACGAAGAACAGAGAGCATGAATAGAGTAAAACTTCAGATTCTCATTCATGGAAGCAAAATGAATACATAGGAGTCACCATACGTATGGACATTAGAACAAGCAAGATTACATGAAGTATCAACTCATCCTCTCCCTCTCCCTCAACCATACATGCTTGAGAAGGAAGAACACTACACAGACTCTCCCATAGAAACCATCGAAGGGGACAACAGAGGGAGCCCTCTCTGCCTCTCCACCCACTCTCACCAACTAAAGCCTAAAGCCAAAACAACCTCTAAAACCTATTTTGACTAAAGGAAACTCTAAAATCCATTCAAGTGCTCAAGTGGGCATGCAGCCCCTACAACCTATTTATAGCCCACAGCTAACGGGTTTCCACCCCGTTACGCCCGCTAAGAGCATCTCCAAGAGAGGCTCAATATTTTGTCCTCTAAAATCTCATATTGGGAGTCTTCCAAAAAAAATTGTCCTCTAAATCTTTCCCCTACTTCAGCAGCTCCTCTAAACTTAGATCCCTAAAATTACTATCTAGGCACTGTATATTTGATGGTGATCCACCTCAATTTTAGAGTACCAAAATTATTGGGTGTGTTTTAGAGTATCTGTTAGAGCTTGTTT
The DNA here is from genome assembly GCA_017311315.1 of Dendrocalamus latiflorus. Taxonomy (NCBI): domain Eukaryota; kingdom Viridiplantae; phylum Streptophyta; class Magnoliopsida; order Poales; family Poaceae; genus Dendrocalamus; species Dendrocalamus latiflorus. The sequence goes on along the minus strand of CM029648.1, from coordinate 22,850,410 downwards.
TTAGCTTTCATACCCAATATTTTAAGATAGGAGGTGAGAAAGAGCACCTCTTGGAGATGCTCTAAGTCCAACGGAGCTTGCTCCCGCTTGTGCAGCCTTGCGAAAATCCCGTTTCGCCCCTCCTGCACCTTCCGGGAAGCTTCCGCGTTCTTGCCTCGCACGCCTCGCAACCACCTCGAGTCCACGTCGTCTTCGACACCTCCCGACTGTTCTGACCTCAGCGCCACCTGCGCCTAGTCCAGTCCTTCCTGTCTCATCACGACTCCGCCTCGACGTCCTGCAGCCACACAGACAAGAAAACACGTCAAATAGCACCGCTCAATACATGAAAGCGTAAATAACATCATGCTTACCATTACGAAGTTCAAATCTGTCAAATCATCAGAATAAGCAACCTAATCCCATACGACCAAGTTTGATCAAAGTCCAACCGAGCCCGATTGCGTCATGCAACGTCAAGGTCCGAACCACCCAAACCAAACTCGACTCTCCTAAACCAATGTCAATTACTCATCATTCACACGGGATGACCTCCACATGGTCTCTCACACAGGTTCCTTTGAGATATATATACACACATTACACTTCGGTAGAAACCGGCAGTTCTTCAGTTCTACGCGAGAAACATCGCGACGCCTGACGCGCACGGAAACGCTGCGACGTTCCGGCAACCGAACGCGTACGTACGTATATGTGAACAGTAACCGTATATGTGAACAGTGCCATGCACAGGATTTATTCTTTCACCATGCAATTGCTGGCCATGTAGGTAGGGGAGGACTTGGGCCTTCCAAAGGAGATAGTTCTCCTGTGTCAGCTAAGCTTGACCGTAATCATATGGCTGAAGGATGGCATCGGCGGTAGGCCAGAGGAGGGGCTGCTGCTGATCGCGCCGATGGAGACGGAGCCGGAGTTTGCTGGGGTGGACATGGCTTAGATGTGGTAGAGGAGAACAGGCTTAGATACCATGTGAAAAACAATCAATATCAGAATTAGGGTTTGAGTCTTACGCAAACTATACGGCATGACTTAATGAATTATAAAGTGCAGAGCACAAGATACAGAGGAGTTCGGTTGCCGGACGAGCTACATGCACGGCAACCGCAACAAGAGTATCTCCGGCTGTTACAGATCAGCATGGGGATTACATTTAAACTGACGGAACAACTTTATCTATCTATAGACAAGTCTATCTTTAACAATTTACACTTTCTCGTCCATTCAATTATTGCTTTTGTATCAACTCGTGTGAGACTGAGAACAATCAACGGATGGCTGATCATTCCAGCATTCCAATCCAATCCTGTTAATATAAAGCTTCTGCGTATTACCATCAGACATCACATGGAGCTGGAACCAGCTGCGCTGTCCTTCTCGGCATCGACAAGATCAGCGACCCTCTCCAGGAGCACCTCGAAGTCGTCCTGCGTCTTGAGGAGGCTCACCCGCGTGTACCGACTGCCGCCGTCGTAGTGGACGCCGGACCGTGTGATGATCTTCTCCTTCAGCAGCGCTTCTGAGCAGTTACGGTCCTCCTCCCTCTCGCATTTCACCCATGCATAAGCTGGCCGCCAAAAACATCAACATACAGGTTAAAGTAGCTGCGATAATTTCGATCTGGATGTTTCATGAGCGGATGTGTGTTCACCTGGGGATGGCTCTCTGATCTTCTTGAAGTAGGTGCAGTACTGGGGAGGGATCTTCTGCAGCGAGATCCGGCGGGAGCGCGACACGACGGCGTTCAGCCTGCGCCACTTGGATCTCATCACGTCGTGCCCGAAGGCGAAGATGTCGTCCTTGCCGTGCAGGTTGGCCAGTATGACCTTGATGATCTTGAGCACCCGGAGCTGGGTGTCACGGGACGCGCCCATAGTGCTCAGCTGGACGTAGTCATAAGCCTTCTTGGCCACTTTCTCATCCCTTATCAGCACCCATCTGTCCGACGCACAAGCGCGTCCCATTACAGCTATATACATGCATGTAGATGCATCATGCCTGCGCAGTATAGCGATTAACTCAGCGTACGTACCCGAATCTGCTACTGGCATGGCCGGAGGCCTTGGAGATGGTGAAGAGCATGATGTCCTCGTCGGCGGGCTTGGGGATGTGTGTGAAGTGCGGCCAGTAGTACGCGTGGTCGACAATCGTCGACCCGGCACCGAGGACGGGCTTGCGGAGCACGGCGTCGGGGTTGTTGGGCGACGTGACGAACTCGATGAAGCCCTTGGTGGAGTTGGCCCATACATCGGTGGTTCCGCCCCATTTATACTCCCGACCGTCGAACATCATGGTCTGCGATCTGTACGGCTACGCGATCGATCGGCAAAAGAAATCATGATTTGATTCTCTGGATCATTGGAAAACAGGGTAGGTACGCTACATTGTGATTGAACCGAAAGCATGCACTGACCGGGTAATACGGCGCGGTGGCGACGACGCTGGCCGTCGAGCCTGCGTTGCCGTCCGGGGAGAGCGCGCACACTAGCGCGTTGATCAGCTGTGAGGAGCCGGTGCCGAAGACTAAGTGCTTGTCGTCGGCGACGGCGTTGCCAACGGCCCTGTGCAGCCGCTTGATGTAGCGCTCGAGCTCGACGGACTGGTAGAGGCCGTCGGTGGTGGCGTAGCTCAGGCGGTGCCACCCGGAGACCACCACGGCGCTGGCCGCCGCGTGCCGCATCCAGTACGGCTCCAGGAACAGCGGGGTCCCGCTGCACCAACCATTCGGAACACGACAACCGTGATCAACTAGCACTTGACGGTCGATGTATGGGCGGTTCCGATGCAGCAAGAAGCATTATGATTTGCGACACGACCATGCAATGTGACACAGGGGCACTATTCAGGAAGGCCGTACAAAAAGCTCAAACCTTACCAACTACTTGAGTTCGGTTTGTTATAAATTTGATTTGAGCTCGGCTTAAATTTTAAACGAGTCGAACTTGAGCTTGATTTCGAGCTCGCTAGCTTCACCGAGCCGAGTTCGAATAGTTCGCAAGTCTCTATTTGAATTTAAATAGTGATACATATTAACTTTTACCGAGTTTACTTGAACCGAACTCGAACTTTTCTTATTGTTGAAAATTAGTGTATGTTTGAATTATTTTGACTGTTATCGAGTTCATTAGAGCCGAGGTCAAACTCAAAATTTTCTTATTATTAAAAAATAGTGCATAATAAATTATTTTAATTGTTATCGAGTTTCAGCAAACCAAACTTAAATCTACTCTAACTTAGGCCGAGCCGAGTTTGAACCTAAATACAAGCTCGAATCTTAACTCAACCTCGGTTCAAACTCGATTTAAGTTTCTACGGAACTTGAGCCTGGAAGGCCAAACTTACACAAACCCGGCTCCTTTACAGCCTACTATTCAGCACGTGGCCAAGCGTACGACAGTTGCACAGCTGCAGTGAGCCGACGGATGGGACCATTTGGGTTCGGGAGAAAATGGCCGCGCCCCGACTCGATTGCCATCGATTGGCGACGACATTAATCTGTGCTCGTTGGGCTACTGCACATCGGATGCCTGCAGGTCCCATTATTAAATGGATAGTTGGTGATCATTTGGGTTTTTTTGTGACTTATGGCTGAAAAGTACTGTAACTGACTGAAAATGTTAGAGTACAATATATTTGGTAGGATAGAGTCCATTTGGATTACAATCCTTTGTACCATCTTGCCCCCTAAGTCTTGTACCTCTATATATACCGCCCGAGAGGCTCAATGCAATATATCCAATTCCACCCAATTATATCTTCCTTCATGATATCAGACGTCTAGTTTAGATCCTAACCCTAGCCGCCGCTCGCTTCCGCACCGCGCGCCCCCGGGGAGATCTATCTCCGCGCGGGGGCAGCGCCACCATTTAGGTGGCGGATCCTATTAATCCGGCCGTCGTCGTCGTCGTCATCACGCAGCAGATCGGGCCTACCTCGTCGCAATCACCCTCGTCGCTGGGCCGTTTCCGCCACCCCCTCCAGATCTGCCCCGCCGTGGAGGCGACTGGGCTGCGCCCCGTCCTGCGCCGCCGTGGTCGCGACCGGGCTAGACCGCGCCCCGTCCCTGAGCCGCCGTGGTGGCGACCGGGCCAAGACGCGCGCCCCACGCCGGTCTTCGCGCGACCGCTGGGGGTGGTGCCGGGCCGTCCATCGCGGCTCCTTCGCTTCGTCAGATCCGCCGCCTGAGGAAATCCTCCGCCCAGGGCCGCCGCCTGAGAGCGGCCGCCGCTTGGAGCCCGCCTCGCCTCATCCGCCTTGTCCGCGCAGCAGCCACCACTCGGATCTCTACCGCCCGTGGACGGAGCCGCACCTCTTCCTCGTCAGATCCGCCGCCGAGCCGCCTGGAGAGGTCTGCCCGGGGCCGCTGCATGGAGAGGTCCGCTCCTGGACACCGCCTCCCTCTTTTCTTTCTTCCCCAGGCCAGGTCGCTGACGCCCCCAGACGCCGCCTTTCCCGGGTTGCCGCCGCTGCCCCTGGACCTCCTTCCGGGCCGCCTCTTCGACCCCGCCGACCCAGACGCCAGCCGGAAGCCCGCCGCCAGCCGCGCCCAGCGCCCTCGAGCCGATCGGCTGCCCGCGCCAGCCCCGCCGAGAGCCCAGATCCGGATGCCCGAATCAGATCTGTGTTATAAAAGGTAACAAAAAAACAAAACAAAACTGGTGTTTCGTTCAGATCTGGCGTTCCGTCCAGCTCCGATCCTCGACCATATCGGCATCAGGTTAGGTGTACCTGGTGAATTGCACATGAAGGATCCCACTGCTACTGTTGTATCTTTTCTTTTTTTCCCGATCACTGATCGGGGTTTAGTCGCCCACCGCCCGTCGACCACTCACGTATCTACTCCGACATCGGCGTCGACTACACCGGCCTCTACCTCTTCAACTGTGCGGCCAGGCCGGGCACGCGATGCCGATGGGACGCCTTCCTGCGTCGCATCTCGGTCATCCCGTCCGCACATCTTCATCGCCGGTTCGTCATCGCCACCACAGATCGGGACGCCTGCACCGACTTCTTCCATCGTCGTCCCGCCTCGCGCTACTCGGTCTGATCAGCCGATTGTGCGCGATCCACCCGGCTCCCGTGACGTCCGTCGTCCGGTACTACACGCATCTTCTCCGAGCAACAGGGCTGCTGCAGTGTCGCCTCCTCGGGCCGCAGCACCGTCGCACGTGTGTCCCCTCGCCGTTGCATCTACATTGCCGTCCCCTGTGCATCGACGACTGTGTTGCGCAACCTCTTGTGCGCCATCTGTCTGCACCTGGTCTTCGTCATGTTGATCGGGCCTTCATCGCCGACATTGAGCGCTACCACCGTCGCCGTACCTTGCGTCAGGACTGCTCGCCTTCGCGCAAGAGCGTCCGCCTGGACTGCTCGCCTTCGGATAGGAGCGTCCACTCCCGCACTGCTCCTTCTTCGTCCAGCACAACCACGCCTGGTTGGGGCGCTCTACCTTGTACGTCCGGTATTGGCAACACCGGTGCGTGCTTTCGTCCCCGACGCATTGCCGGGTCTGGCAAACCTGGCACACGCCTCGGCTCTGGCGGCTTGACTGCATCGACTTCGGCATCGACCCTCCCGTTCCCGTCCCGTCTGCCTCGATTGCATCGCCGTTTTTCGTCTACATCCTCGACGGCTCTGACTACGTCGACCTCGGCATCACCTCGTTCCACGACGACTGCCTCGACGCGTCTCCGTCATCACCATGGCGCGTATTTTGCGCCCGCGGCTTCATGAGCGACCGCCTCGACATCGGTAACCCGACCACGACTACGTCAACCATGGCCATCTCCAGCACGGCATCCTCGACCACGACTACTCCGCCCTCGCGCTCGGCTACCTCGACATCAGCACAAAGGGCTACCGCCTTGCTTGAGCTACTCGTCGGTTTCTGCTCCAGTCACAGCATACGCGCCGCATCGACGGTTATGACTGCGGGGGGATGTTAGCTCTTCGGCTTCTTCTCCAGTCTCACCGTCTGCGACGCTCCCGTTGTGACTGCGGGGGGATGTTTGAGTACAATATATTTGGTAGGATAGAGTCCATTGGAATTACAATCCCTTGTACTATCTTGCCCCCTAAGTCTTGTACCTCTATATACTAGTATAGTGCCCGTGCTAACGTCACGGCGGCATTTCAGGGATGCACATGAAAACAACCAAATGACGATATTTTTTTCATAGTTTAAGTTTCACGCAATTGTATATCACCATATATATAATCTGAAAAACACTCATGTATATCACCAGCAAGTTTAGGTCATGAAATTACAAGCCTAGGCCAATTATAATGCATAACAAGGCAATAATTATAATGAACAAATACAAGCACATGTGGTAGTACAGTACCAAAATATCGCAAGAAAGCTCATATGGCCAGTACGCCTATTGGTATCTCGAGAGGCTCAATGCAATATATCCAATTCCACCCAATTATATCTTCCTTAACACTATAGCTGACATAGTCTTATTTAGCATAATTAAATTTAAAAAAAATTAAAAATATGTTAGCTCGTTACGTACAATACAAACAAATACGGGAAAAAGAACCGGCAAAAAAACTCAACAAAAAGCCAAAAGTTTAGAAAAAGGTGAAATTTATGAATAGTGAAAAATAAGCCAGAAGCTAAAAGCTAAAGCCGAAACGAGCCCAAATGATCATCTTATGTATAGTTTGTAAGCAAATTTGAATCAAGGCCACGAGCCTATTATCGAGCCAATTTGAATAGCTAACCAGCTTTTTTTGCCAGCCCTGCACAAGCAAATAAACCTTTATTGCGATCATACCCAGTTAGCCAACTTGTACATGGCTCTGCGTCTCCGGAGCCTGTTCGGCTGGCCACAAGCCGGTCGGTTTTTCGCAGCTGCTACAATTCCTAACTTTTAAACGGAGTATTTTCTCAAGACGGGGTCTACAAGTTAAACGTAGTACACGTTAAAAGCTCAATATCTGTACCAGCTAAAATCGCAAGTGAGTATCGATCTCTCCGTAATCTGTACCGTAAATAGCCAAAATTCAAAAATTTCAATCAAAAACCATAAATCACAGCTAAAAAGAACAGGCTCTAAGCTATCGAGACGATATAGAAGGAAGCATACATACAACTCATCACTATCACCCGAAGATCATCACTCTGCACCTAACGCTGTCCTTCCAATTAAAATCAGACCGTGCAACCACAGAGAACTTCACAAAGAGAAAATGGATGCTCCAATTAATTGCAAGCGATGACAGCATCACAGCAACCAACGCTATACCACGTACACGCGCGAGATGAACGAACGGAGGCAAACTGAGGGAGAAGCATGTATCTAGCTTGAAAAATCGGTACCTGTCGGCGTCGGCGGTGCAGCTGGGCGTCCGGACGGAGCAGTCCGGCCCGCCGAAGCAGGTGTTGCACTCGCACCCGGGCCGCCCGTCCTCGCCGGTGACGCCATCCAGGAACACGCGGCCGTGGCCGGAGCAGTCCGTGTCGGCCACGGCCTCGGCCTCCCTGGCGGCCTGCAGCGCCCAGCTCAACCCACAGCCATCGTTGTCAGCCGCGCCGGGGCCGAGCCGGGACGCCGGCGGCAAGGCCGAGAGGAAGTGGTGCACGAAGAAGAGGGCGTTGAGGAGCAACGATGAGTAGAGGACGACGTGGAGCACGAAACCGGCAGGTGTTCTAAAAGCCTCCATTGTTTGGCTGTGTTCCAAAAGCGGCATTATAACATTATAAACTAGCGGGGTGGACCGGGCTAAATATATTTAAGGATAGAATATTGCACAGGCGACTGAAATTTTTTTATATTTTAGTCATCTAAAGTTGCACTTTGAATCACCTGAAGTTGCACATGTTTTTTTAGGGGGCTACAATTTTAGTTGATTGAGAGTGCAATTTCAGGTCACCTGAAGTTGCACTCTGAATCACCTAAAGTTGCAGCTATTTTTTTTGGAGGGGGGTTACAATTTTAGTTCATTAAAAGTGCATTTCAGGTGACTGAAACATAAAAAAATTTCAGTCGCCTGTGCAATAGCAAAACCGATATATTTATTACTAAAAATCGTTGACAGACATTTTAGAGTCGCTAAGAAAAAACGAAAAACTAGAAATTCTCACAAAAAACAAAATATATGTTCCTTAATCAAGTAGGTCCTAATTAAGCAAAATTATAGCAACCGTTAGATATTATTGTTTAAAGATATATTTTTTTCTTAGTTTAAAAAAGATGATAATCCATCTTTTGGACCATGGGGAGTCTGAAAACTGCTGGTTAGGTCAGTGATCAATCTATATATACAATTATACATACATGTGAAGGTCTGTTGACCAATTTGAATAGGACGTGTGTACATAGGACATACGTTTAACACAGTTCAAACTTAAACTAAGCTAGCGTATGTTTTTGGTATTTTGTCATGATCGGTAAGAGTTCGTATGCATATGCTGAACTGGGTATACCGAAGGAGTATACCGAAGCGGAGGATCTTGAAGTTGTCGTGGGTGAGGCACAGGCCGGACTGTCGGAGGGTGTTCTGCAGGTCGTCTCCGCCGTCGACGATCTTGATCTCAGGTGGCCTCCAAGAGGAATTTTATCTCGGAGTTGAACTACTACTTGGAGCATAATTTTGCAAATACTGATCTTGATCTTACTAGTAGGGGCAAGATAAACTTACTCGAGTGGTGGAAGAATAACAAACAAATATTTTATGTGCTATTATATTTCATATGGGATGTTTTCCTAGTGTTGGTGTCCACATTTCGCATTATTATGTCCTACTATACACCTTTCCCTTCAGAGTATTTATGCACTATGTTAGTATAATAGTATCTCATGTTCTCCAGAAAGAACTGGTGGTGTGGCAAAAGAGGGCAACACATATGGACTCAACTAGTCGATTAATTAAGTACTAATTAGTTTCTCGCGCGGTCCTTGGCTTATCTTGGGTTAGGATTCCAGCCAAACTCTCCTAATCCAATATTACAAATAGGCTCTTAGTAATGGAAGAATTTTATCCCCTGGCCTTCACAGTTTGCTTGATCGATTAATTATACCTCCAAGAACAGACTGAAAGCTCAAATGGTTTGCACTTCCTGAAATCATTTTGCACTCTACACTAATCGTGGTCTAATATATTATTATGGCTCTATTCCAAATAACTTTTGACTTCTGGTTTCTACCTTCTAGAAGTTAAGAGCCATTTAGAATGCATTGACTTTTTAATGTGCATTTTTTTATTTTTCCTTTCATTGCTTGTGGAAATATAGTTATATTTTTCTCTTTTCTTTTTATTTTTAAAATTAAATGTCTCAGCAAAAACTAACGGCCATTATATTACTGCTTCAATTAAAATCTAAAACCATTAAAAAACTGAATAAAACGGGGCTATAAGAGCAGGTACAATAAGACTTAGTCAGCAGGCTATAGCAAATATAATATCAACAAAATCTTATGTGGCAAAGAGAGAAAGGAAGCTGGCTACTAAATTACAGCTAGCTATAGCACGTAAAAATATGCATTTCACTCTCTTACACGTGGGGCCAAATAGTTATTATAATAGCTACCTTATTGTATGAACTATTTTTTTGAAAACTATAGATGAAATGAACAAGTGTTATAGCCACTAATTGGCTATATACTTGCTCTAACTGAGTCACGGCCGGTCCAACCGTCTATACGCACGTTTATATACGCTCGTCGAGACCGGGCTTGGGAGGGGGGCACGCGGCCCCGAAGGAAAGCGCCGTTGCCGCCGTATCCCCGCGCAGCGGTCTCCGTCGCGTCCATGTGCGGACAGCGGTGTGCCCGGCGCGGCGCTATCCGATCGATCGGGCGGGGGCACATAAGTCAGATCACCGCTCACCGCGACAACACCTGCCCTGCTATGTACCGCCGCGAGCGACCTGTGGCCAGCCGTGCCCGTGGATGGACGGACGGCGACAGGATTAAATTGTTAGATGTTAGGTCCATTTAAGCGTGAGCCTTAAAAATTTTAAGTTATACACGGTTTAGTATCATATTATTTTGCTAAGTGAAAGAAAGATAATTTATAAAATAGGGTCATTGACATTCTTTGAAACATACGGATGGGGATGGCATTTGGAGTACTTTGGCTAAACACGCGTGCGTGCATTTTAATATTTACGCATGGAAAATAGTGTGACTTGTGACTAGCGACATACGTGCATGACGTGATGTGGAACGCCACATAGCAGACCAAGTCCACCTTTTCTTTTGCGAAATGTACATTTCTCTCTCCTTTTGAACTGTCTAGAGATGATAAACGCTGCATAAATATCATTGTGGTCTTATGGGGCAATTATTATTTGTTTTAATTCTATTTAATGTTGGTAGTTACTAGTGAGTGATTGCAATAACCTTAAAAGGACCTAGACATAATTCTCCTCCATTCTTTCACTTCCTCTCCGGATAGTTGTGTTGTAATATTAAACTGCTCAATTACACTGACCTTTCTTTTCAACTTGCACTAGGAAGGGAGGAGAGCGGGATCTCCGAACCATTACCGCAAAGAGAACTTGCACGGGATGACAATAAGGTTTCTGGGTAGCGCACACGTGTGCGACCGCTCGTTTCACTGTTACGTCTACATTCTGCACTGCATCAAGTTACATTGTTATATATATAACAGGGCACCATAGTGTCCAGACTCCATTATTGAGACTTTTTATCCATGATTGATTCATTATGATAAATCAATAACTTCCTTTTAGGATGACTTTTGAATTAATGAATGTTAATGGGTTTGTCTGATATATTATATATCATTACACTTTCTCGTATCTAAAAGTAATCCAAAGGAAGAGATGCTTAATGACCAGATACCATAATGCCCTATTTCAGCGTCATATATGTGTGTGTATATATATAGTATAAATAACAGGGGCACCACGGTGCCCAGACTCCATGATTAAGACTTTCCATCCATGATTGATTGAGCATGCTAAATTAATGACTTCGATTCCACTTGCACACATTTAAAAGCAATCCAAAGACAGAGAAATTTGGTGTCCAAACACTATGATGCCCCATTTCAGCGTTATATATATATAACAATTAAGCAAGCCTATCATACTCTATTCCCAAGAACTCTATTCGCGAAAGGCAAGAGGAATGCTGCGATTCTCGGAAAAGAGTTACATAGCAAGGTTAGTGGGATTTTTACTGCTTGTATTGTCGCGTAATTTAGCATGCATTTGGTTTATCTTTTACCGCTGCAACCGTACACTTAAGTAACCACGCTCTGGCTTCGTAACAGAAATTTTCTTTTCGGACAGAGATGTCCAAAATGTACTGTAGAAAGAAAGACGGAGCAGGTATCAGAAATTCAGAACAACACAAAGGAAGGAGAACGGAAAGATGCCGAACCACTGAGTTGGGTTAACTTCGCTCCTTTATTGCAGATGGACCTGGACGTGACTACTACTAAGGTGACGCCCACGTAGCAACTTAAGCCCAGCAAATGTCTTAAAAATCCGTGGGTTCAAAAGGACGCTCTTACTTGGGCCGAGCGCGTGACGACTTGAAATAGCAACAGATCAGAGTACAGATGGATGATTCTGTACATGTGGCTTCTTTAGTACGTATGTCGCACTCTTTTACGTTTTCCTTGTCTCTGCTTTACATGATTGTACAGTCCATGCGCACAGCGTGTAGCATTTCATGACTAGAGAAGTAGTTGGATGTGTTTACCTGCAGAGCCCATCGAGTTATGGCCAGTGTCAAGAAGCAGCAACCGTGTTGAAACCGGCGGTCGCTCTGGCACAAAAGAACAATCATAGCAAGCGAAAAAGCATATGAGACATGAAGATATGTTGACGAGGTTTAACAAGGCCAACGTCCTCGGAAGCTGAATCGCGACGGCTCTATTCATATAAAAAGTTTTTTTATGATTAAAGTTACAAGATATATATATTTATAACTTAGTTATATTTATACCACATTACATATTCGACTCGGAACTGTTTCATTTCTGAAGTAGAAGCATCAAGCATATCAGGTATCAGGTGTCTCATAGTACCCTCCCATGGTACTGACCAGGTTCGATTCCCCGGAGGCGCATTTTGTGCTTTATTTTCTTTTTTGTTGACATACTTTTGGTGCCGTTTGGTTGGATTAAAATAAACTGATTTATAGCTGAAATTACACTATAACTGATGGTGGTTTATTTGACGTAACTAAATTTAAAAAATAAAAAATAAAAAAAGGTTAACATATCACGGATAATACAAACAAATACAGAAAAAACCGGCAAAAAAGCAAAAAAAAACAGACAAAAAAGACAAAATTTAAGAATAGTAAAAAATAAACTAGAAATCAGAAACAAGCCAAAATGAGCGGGTCCATGCTACTTGTTTCTGCCTTCCCTTTTGCCTGCCATGTCATATGCCGAAGCAGACGAGAGAAATTATGCCCCCCCCCCCCCCCCCTGGTTCCCTGAATGCAGCAACCATGTCTTGGCAAACGATCACAAACTGGCATTAAACCAGTTTCAGCGTTTGTATGTGCTCCATAATGTTCAAAGGGAAAAAAAGGGGAAGGACAAGGGATGCATATACACACACTGCAACAACTCTCAGCAGGTGCCCGGTTTTATTACTCGTAGCGTGTAACATGAATAATCTTCATTTACATATTTGTCCATTCAATTGCTTACAGACACCAGGACACCACTCGTTTACACTTTTTCGTCCATTCAATTGTTGCTTTTGTATCAACCCGTGTGAGACTGAGAACAATCAACGGATAGCTGATCATTCCAGCATTCCAATCCAATCCTGTTAATATAAAGCTTCTGCGTATTACCATCAGACATCACATGGAGCTGGAACCAGCTGCGCTGTCCTTCTCGGCATCGACAAGATCCGCGACCCTCTCCAGAAGCACCTCGAAGTCGTCCTGCGTCTTGAGGAGGCTCACCCGCGTGTACCGACTGCCGGCGTCGTAGTGGACGCCGGACCGTGTGATGATCTTCTCCTTCAGCAGCGCTTCTGAGCAGTTACGGTCCTCCTCCCTCTCGCATTTCACCCATGCATAAGCTGCCCGCCAGAAACATCAACCTACAGATTAAAGTAGCTGCGATAATTTCGATCTGGATGTTTCATGAGCGGATGTGTGTTCACCTGGGGATGGCTCTCTGATCTTCTTGAAGTAGGTGCAGTACTGGGGAGGGATCTTCTGCAGCGAGATCCGGCGGGAGCGCGACACGACGGCGTTCAGCCTGCGCCATTTGGATCTCATCACGTCGTGCCCGAAGGCGAAGATGTCGTCCTTGCCGTGCAGGTTGGCTAGTATGACCTTGATGATCTTGAGCACCCGGAGCTGGGTGTCACGGGACGCGCCCATGGTGCTTAGCTGGACGTAGTCATAAGCCTTCTTGGCCACTTTCTCATCCCTTATCAGCGCCCATCTGTCCGACGCACAAGCGCGTCCCATTACAGCTATATACATGCATGTAGATGCATCATGCCTGCGCAGTATAGCGATTAACTCAGCGTACGTACCCGAATCTGCTACTGGCATGGCCTGAGGGCTTGGAGATGGTGAAGAGCATGATGTCCTCGTCGGCGGGCTTGGGGATGTGTGTGAAGTGCGGCCAGTAGTACGCGTGGTCGACGATCGTCGACGCGCCACCGAGGACGGGCTTGCGGAGCACGGCGTCGGGGTTGTTGGGCGACGTGACGAACTCGATGAAGCCCTTGGTGGAGTTGGCTGATACGTTGGCCCATACATCGGTGGTTCCGCCCCATTTATACTCCCGACCGTCGAACATCATGGTCTGCCATCTGTACGTCTACACGATCGATCAGCAAAAGAAATCATGATTTGATTCTCTGGATCATTGGAAAACAGGGTAGGTACGCTACATTGTGATTGAATCGAAAGCATGCACTGACCGGGTAATACGGCGCGGTGGCGACGACGCTGGCCGTCGAGCCTGCGTTGCCGTCCGGGGAGAGCGCGTACACTAGCCCGCTGATCAGCTGTATGGAGCCGGTGGCGAAGACTAAGTGCTTGTCGTCGGCGACGGCGTTGCCAACGGCCCTGTGCAGCCGCTTGATGTAGCGCTCGAGCTCGACGGACTGGAAGAGGCCGTCGGTGGTGCAGTAGCTCAGGCGGTGCCATCCGGAGAACACCACGGCGCTGGCCGCCGCGTGCCGCATCCAGTACGGCTCCAGGAACAGCGGGGTCCCGCTGCACCAACCATTCGGAACACGACAACCGTGATTAACTAGCACTTGACGGTCGATGTATGGGCGGTTCCGATGCATCAAGAAGCAATTATGATTTGCGACACGACCATGCAATGTGACACAGGAGCACTATTCAGCACGTGGCCATGCGTACGACAGTTGCACAGCTGCAGTGAGCCGACGGATGGGACCATTTAGGTTCGGGAGAAAATGGCCGCGCCCCGACTCAATTGCCATCGATTGGCGACGACATTAATCTGTGCTCGTTGGGCTACTGCACATCGGATGCCGCAGGTCCCATTATTAAATGGATAGTTGGTGATCATTTGGGTTTTTTTTTGGTTTATGGCTGAAAAGTACTGAAACTGACTGAAAATGTTAGAGTACAATATATTCGGTAGGATAGAGTCCATTGGGATTACAATCCCTTGTACCATCTTGCCCCCTAAGTCTTGTACCTCTATATATACCGCCCGAGAGGCTCAATACAATATATCCAATTCCACCCAATTATATCTTCCTTCATGGTATCAGACGTCTAGTTTAGATCCTAACCCTAGCCGCCGCTCGCTTCTGCACCGCGCGCCCCCGGGGAGATCTATCTCCGCCGGGGGCAGCGCCACCATTTAGGTGGCGGATCCTATTGATCCGGCCGCCATCGTCGTCGTCATCACGCAGCAGATCGGGCCTACCTCGTCGCAATCACCCTCGTCGCTGGGTCGTTTCCGCCAACCCCTCCAGATCTGCCCCGCCGTGGAGGCGACTGGGCTGCACCACGTCCTGCGCCGCCGTGGTCGCGACCGGGCTAGACCGCGCCCCGTTCCTGAGCCGCTGTGGTGGCGACCGGGCCAAGACGCGCGCCCCACGCCGGTCTTCGCGCGACCGCTGGGGGTGGTGCCGGGCCGTCCATCGCGGCTCCTTCGCTTCGTCAGATCCGCCGCCTGAGGAAATCCTCCGCCGGGGGCCGCCGCCTGAGAGCAGCCACCACTCGGATCTCTACCGCCCGGGGACGGAGCCGCGCCTCTTCCTCGTCAGATCCGCCGTCGAGCCGCCTGGAGAGGTCTGCCCGGGGCCGCTGCATGGAGAGGTCCGCTCCTGGATGCCGCCTCCCTCTTTTCTTTCTTCCCCAGGCCAGGTCGCTGACGCCCCCAGACGCCGCCTTTCCCGGGTTGCCACCGCCGCCCCTGGACCTCCTTCCGGGCCGCCTCTTCGACCCCGCCAACCGGCCGCCGACCCAGACGCCAGCCGGAAGCCCGCCGCCAGCCGCGCCCAGCGCCCTCGAGCCGATCGGCCGCCCGCGCCAGCCCCGCCGAGAGCCCAGATCCGGATGCCCGAATCAGATCTGTGTTATAAAAGGTAACAAAAAAACAAAACAAAACTGGTGTTTCGTTCAGATCTGGCGTTCCGTCCAGCTCCGATCCTCGACCATATCGGCATCAGGCTAGGTGTACCTGGTGAATTGCACATGGAGGATCTCACTGCTACTGTTGTATCTTTTCTTTTTTTCCCGATCACTGATCGGGGTTTAGTCGCCCACCGCCCGTCGACCACTCACGTATCTACTCCGACATCGGCGTCGACTACACCGGCATCTACCTCTTCAACTGTGCGGCCAGGCCGGGCACGTGATGCCGAGGGGACGCCTTCCTGCGTCGCATCTCGGTCATCCCGTCCGCACATCTTCATCGCCGGTTCGTCATCGCCACCACAGATCGGGACGCCTGCACCGACTTCTTCCATCGTCGTCCCGCCTCGCGCTACTCGGTCTGATCAGCCGATTGTGCGCGATCCACCCGGCTCCCGTGACGTCCGTCGTCCGGTACTACGCGCATCTTCTCCGAGCAACAGGGCTGCTGCTGTGTCGCCTCCTCGGGCCGCAGCACCGTCGCACGTGTGTCCCCTCGCCGTTGCATCTACATCGCCGTCCCCTGTACATCGACGACTGTGTTGCGCAACCTCTTGTGCGCCATCTGTCTGCACCTGGTCTTCGTCATGTTGATCGGGCCTTCATCGCCGACATTGAGCGCTACCACCGTCGCCGTACCTTGCGTCAGGACTGCTCGCCTTCGCGCAAGAGCGTCCGCTCGGACTGCTCGCCTTCGGATAGGAGCGTCCACTCCCGCACTGCTCTTTCTTCGTCCAGCACAACCACGCCTGGTTGGGGCACTCTACCTTGTACGTCCGGTATTGGCAACACCAGTGCGTGCTTTCGTCCCCGACGCGTTGCCGGGTCTGGCAAACCTGGCACACGCCTCGGCTCTGGCGGCTTGACCGCATCGACTTCGGCATCGACCCTCCCGTTCCCGTCCCGTCTGCCTCGATTGCATCGCCGTTTTCCGTCTACATCCTCGACGGCCCTGACTGCGTCGACCTCGGCATCGCCTCGTTCCACGACGACTGCCTCGACGCGTCTCCGTCATCACCATGGCGCCTATTTTGCGCCCGCGGCTTCATGAGCGACCGCCTCGACATCGGTAACCCGACCACGACTACGTCAACCACGGCCATCTCCAGCACAGCATCCTCGACCACGACTACTCCGCCCTCGCGCTCGGCTACCTCGACATCGGCACAAAGGGCTACCGCCTTGCTTGAGCTACTCGTCGGTTCTTGCTCCAGTCACAGCATACGCGCCGCATCGACGGTTATGACTGCGAGGGGATGTTAGCTCTTCGGCTTCTTCTCCAGTCTCACCGTCTGCGACGCTCCCGTTGTGACTGCGGGGGGATGTTTGAGTACAATATATTTGGTAGGATAGAGTCCATTGGAATTACAATCCCTTGTACTATCTTGCCCCCCAAGTCTTGCACCTCTATATATACCGCCCGAGAGGCTCAATGCAATATATCCAATTCCACCCAATTATATCTTCCTTAACACTGTAGCTGACATAGTCTTATTTAGCATAATTAAAATTAAAAAAAATTTAAAATATGTTAGCCCGTTACGTACAATACAAACAAATACGGGAAAAAGAACCGGCAAAAAAACTCAACAAAAAGCCAAAAATTTAGAAAAAGGTGAAATTTATGAATAGTGAAAAATAAGCCGGAAGCTAAAAGCTAAAGCTGAAACGAGCCCAAATGATCATCTTATGTATAGTTTGTAAGCAAATTTGAATCAAGGCCACGAGCCTATTATCGAGCCAATTTGAATAGCTAACCAGCTTTTTTTGCCAGCCCTGCATTAGCAAATAAACCTTTATTGCGATCATACCCAGTTAGCCAACTTGTACATGGCTCTGCGTCTCCGGAGCCAGCTCGGCTGGCCACAAGCCGACCGGCTTTTCGCAGCTACTACAGTACGTAACTTTTAAACGAAATATTTTCTCAAGACGGGGTCTACAAGTTAAACGTAGTACACGTTAAAAGCTCAACATCTGTACCAGCTAAAATCGCAAGTGAGTATCGATCTCTCCGTAATCTGTACCGTAAATAATCAAAATTCAAAAATTTCAGCCAAAATCCATAAACCGCAGCTAAAAAGAACAGGCTCTAAGCTATCGAGACGATATAGAAGGAAGCATACATACAACTCATCACTATCACCCGAAGATCATCACTCTGCACCTAACGCTGTCCTTCCAATTAAAATCAGACCGTGCAACCACAGAGAACTTCACAAAGAGAAAATGGATGCTCCAATTAATTGCAAGCGATGACAGCATCACAGCAACCAACGCTATACCACGTACACGCGCGAGATGAACGAACGGAGGCAAACTGAGGGAGAAGCATGTATCTAGCTTGAAAAATCGGTACCTGTCGGCGTCGGCGGTGCAGCTGGGCGTCCGGACGGAGCAGTCCGGCCCGCCGAAGCAGGTGTTGCACTCGCACCCGGGCCGCCCGTCCTCGCCGGTGACGCCATCCAGGAACACGCGGCCGTGGCCGGAGCAGTCCGTGTCGGCCACGGCCTCGGCCTCCCTGGCGGCCTGCAGCGCCCAGCTCAACCCACAGCCATCGTTGTCAGCCGCGCCGGGGCCGAGCCGGGACGCCGGCGGCAAGGCCGAGAGGAAGTGGTGCACGAAGAAGAGGGCGTTGAGGAGCAACGATGAGTAGAGGACGACGTGGAGCACGAAACCGGCAGGTCTTCTAAAAGCCTCCATTGTTTGGCTGTGTTCCAAAAGCGGCATTATAACATTATAAACTAGCGGGGTGGACCGGGCTAAATATATTTAGGGATAGACTATTGCACAGACGACTGAATTTTTTTATTTTTCAGTCATTTAAAGTTGCACTTTGAATCACCTGAAGTTGCACATATTTTTTTTTTGAGGGGGCTGCAATTTTAGTTGATTGAGAGTGCAATTTCAGGTCACCTGAAGTTGCACTCTCAATCACCTAAAGTTGCAGCTATTTTTTTTTAGGGGGGCTGCAATTTTAGTTCATTAAGAGTGCATTTCAGGTGACTGAAACATAAAAAAATTTCAGTCGCCTGTGCAATAGCAAAACCGATATATTTATTACTAAAAATCGTTGACAGACATTTTAGAGTCGCTAAGAAAAAACGAAAAACTAGAAATTCTCACAGAAAGCAAAATATATGTTCCTTAATCAAGTAGGTCCTAATTAAGCAAAATTATAGCATCCGTTAGATATTATTGTTTAAAGATATATTTTTTCTTAGTTTAAAAAAGATGATAATCCATCTTTTGGACCATGGGGAGTCTGAAAACTGCTGGTTAGGTCAGTGATCAATCTATATATACAATTATACGTACATGTGAAGGTCTGTTGACCAATTTGAATAGGACGTGTGTACATAGGACATACGTTTAACACAGTTCAAACTTAAACTAAGCTAGCGTATGTTTTTGGTATTTTGTCATGATCGGTAAGAGTTCGTATGCATATGCTGAACTGGGTATACCGAAGGAGTATACCGAAGCGGAGGATCTTGAAGTTGTCGTGGGTGAGGCACAGGCCGGACTGTCGGAGGGTGTTCTGCAGGTCGTCTCCGCCGTCGACGATGGCTTTCCCGCCGGCTAAAACTTGGCCTCGGCGAGGAAGGCAAGCATGTCATCAGCGGCGGCTTTCCCGCTGGCTGCCGACTTGACCTCCACCACCCCCTAAGCCCGGACGACGGTGACGACCTCTCCCCACCCCCAGAGGCCTGGACGATGGCGCGGAGCGGGTCATTGGGTGAGGAGTGCGACGACGCGGAGGGGGTCACTGGGGGAGGAAGGAGGCGGTCGGGGGAGGAGGGGTCGTCAGGGAAAGAGGGAGGCGGCTGAGTGGTTGGAAGAGGAGGGAGGCGGCTGAGGATGTCAGGGGAGGATGGAGACGGCCGAGGGGGTCATGGGAGGAGGGAGGCGGCAAGGGGAGGGGGTCACTGGGGGGAGGGTGGCGACTGAGGGTCGGGGAGGAGGGAGGCGGCCAAGGGAGCTGGGAGTCGGGCATTGCTTTTGAGGTGGGGACCGTGGGGTGGGAGGAGACCGAGAGGAGTAGAGGTAGTCTGTCAGGTAGAGCTGAGCATTTGACTCTCTGAGGCTCTTAGTCTTAGCTGATAGATGATTGAGACCAGGGACAGAAATAACGATCGGGAATAAGTAGCATTCAAATTTCACAAGAAGCAACGTTCCGAAGCAACGACTCTCATTTCTTCAGACCGTCTCTTCTATAAATTCACTTTGTTTCTCATTTCTTCACAAGCTATCCAAGCAATTGGTGCATATTTGAATAGTATCAGTTATGCCATTCGTTACCTCACAAGTTCCCCACAAGTGGTAGCCGGATTCGCGGAAAACTGCGCAACCAATGGGAAAGAGCCAAAAAAATTTGATCTTGACATAAAGGTGAGGTGGAACTCGACATATATCATATTAAAAATGTTACAAGGATACGAACATGTTATATCTGTTTTGTCAATGCTAATTTCCAAAATAATGAATTGGTAGTTACTAATTCAGATTAGCAGATTGCTAGTCGTTTTCGAGAGTTTTAAGACCTTTTTATAAAGTAACAAAGGTTCTATCTGGTATTTATTATCCTACCTCTTATTTAGCTATAGAATTTATTTGGTTAATTGCAGACAAAATGGACAAATCGAAGAAGAATCCCTTTTAAGCCATGCCGTCTAGCAATGGAGAAAATTTTATTAAATATTTTGGTTCTATTTTACACTTATATTTCTTTGCTATCATTTTCGATCCTCAGGTTTACAGGTTGACATGGAGAGAATAGGTGAATACCTTGTCCTTAATTATTCGAAAGCTTTCGCACATGTTAAAGAGGAGCTTTTTCGTGTTTTCCATATGTATCATGACAAGTTTGTCAATAGCGAAAGATTGAAGGCCTCACAACAGACGCAAGAAGGAAATACAAGCTTGACATCACACTTATGGAAGAAGCTCAAGGGCAGGTCTACTTCTTCGTCCTCTCAGTCTCAGGTGGCCTCCAAGAGGAATTTTATCTCGGAGTTGAACTACTACTTGGAGCATAATTTTGCAAATACTGATCTTGATCTTACTAGTAGGGGCAAGATAAACTTACTCGAGTGGTGGAAGAATAACAAACAAATATTTTATGTGCTATTATATCTCATATGGGATGTTTTCCTAGTGTTGGTGTCCACATTTCGCATTATTATGTCCTACTATACACCTTTCCCTTCAGAGTATTTATGCACTATGTTAGTATAATAGTATCTCATGTTCTCCAGAAAGAACTGGTGGTGTGGCAAAAGAGGGCAACACATATGGACTCAACTAGTCGATTAATTAAGTACTAATTAGTTTCTCGCGCGGTCCTTGGCTTATCTTGGGTTAGGATTCCAGCCAAACTCTCCTAATCCAATATTACAAATAGGCTCTTAGTAATGGAAGAATTTTATCCCCTGGCCTTCACAGTTTGCTTGATCGATTAATTATACCTCCAAGAACAGACTGAAAGCTCAAATGGTTTGCACTTCCTGAAATCATTTTGCACTCTACACTAATTGTGGTCTAATATATTATTATGGCTTGTTCCAAATAACTTTTGACTTCTGGTTTCTACCTTCTAGAAGTTAAGAGCCATTTAGAATGCATTGACTTTTTAATGTGCATTTTTTTTATTTTTCCTTTCATTGCTTGTGGAAATATAGTTATATTTTTCTCTTTTCTTTTTATTTTTAAAATTAAATGTCTCAGCAAAAACTAACGGCTATTATATTACTACTTCAATAAAAATCTAAAACCATTAAAAACTGAATAAAACGGGGCTATAACTGAGTCACGGCCGGTCCAACCGTCTATACGCACGTTTATATACGCTCGTCGAGACCGGGCTTGGGAGGGGGGCACGCGGCCCCGAAGGAAAGCGCCGTTGCCGCCGTATCCCCGCGCAGCGGTCTCCGTCGCGTCCATGTGCGGACAGCGGTGTGCCCGGCGCGGCGCTATCCGATCGATCGGGCGGGGGCACATAAGTCAGATCACCGCTCACCGCGACAACACCTGCCCTGCTATGTACCGCCGCGAGCGACCTGTGGCCAGCCGTGCCCGTGGATGGACGGACGGCGACAGGATTAAATTGTTAGATGTTAGGTCCATTTAAGCGTGAGCCTTAAAAATTTTAAGTTATACACGGTTTAGTATCATATTAATATTATTTTGCTAAGTGAAAGAAAGATAATTTATAAAATAGAGTCATTGACATTCTTTGAAACATACGGATGGGGATGGCATTTGGAGTACTTTGGCTAAACACGCGTGCGTGCATTTTAATATTTACGCATGGAAAATAGTGTGACTTTTGACTAGCGACATGCGTGCATGACGTGATGTGGAACGCCACTTAGCATACCAAGTCCACCTCTTCTTTTGCGAAATGTACATTTCTCTCTCCTTTTGAACTGTCCAGAGATGATAAACGCTGCATAAATATCATTGTGGTCTTATGGGGCAATTATTATTTGTTTTAATTCTATTTAATGTCGGTAGTTACTAGTGAGTAATTGCAATAACCTTAAAAGGACCTAGACATAATTCTCCTCCATTCTTTCACTTCCTCTCCGGATAGTTGTGTTGTAATATTAAACTGCTCAATTACGCTGACCTTTCTTTTCAACCTGCACTGGGAAGGGAGGAGAGCGGGATCTCCGAACCATTACCGCAAAGAGAACTTGCACAGGATGACAATAAGGTTTCTGGGTAGCGCACACATGTGCGACCGCTCGTTTCACTGTTACGTCTACATTCTGCACTGCATCAAGTTACACTGTTATATATATAGCAGGGCACCATAGTGTCCAGACTCCATTATTTAGACTTTCTATCCATGATTGATTCATTATGATAAATCAATAACTTCCTTTTAGGATGACTTTTGAATTAATGAATGTTAATGGGTTTGTCTGATATATTATATATCATTACACTTGCTCGTATGTAAAAGTAATCCAAAGAAAGAGAGGCTTAATGACCAGATACCATAATGCTCTATTTCAGCGTCATATATGTGTATATGTATAGTATAAATAACAGTTGTATCACGGTGCCCAGACTCTATGATTAAGACTTTCCATCCATGATTGATTGATCATGCTAAATTAATGACTTCCACTCCACTTGCACACATTTAAAAGCAATTCAAAGACTGAGAAACTTGGTGTCTAGACACTATGGTACCCCATTTCAGCGTTATATATATATATATATATATATATATATATATATATATATATATATATATATATATATATATATATATATATATATATATATATATATATATATATAATGTATAAACAATTAAGCAAGCCTATCATACTCTATTCCCAAGAGCTCTATTCGCGAAAGGCAAGAGGAATGCTGCGATTCTCGGAAAAGAGTTACATAGCAAGGTTAGTGGGATTTTTACTGCTTGTATTGTCGCGTAATTTAGCATGCATTTGGTTTATCTTTTACCGCTGCACCCGTACACTTAAGTAACCACGCTCTGGCTTCGTAACAGAGATTTTCTTTTCGGACAGAGATGTCCAAAATGTACTGTAGAAAGAAAGGCGGAGCAGGTATCAGAAATTCAGAACAACACAATGGAAGGAGAACGGAAAGATGCCGAACCACTGAGTTGGGTTAGCTTCGCTCCTTTCTTGCAGATGGACCTGGACGTGACTACTACTAAGGTGACGGTTGGTTTGAAGCCCACATAGCAATTAAGCCCAGCAAATGTCTTAAAATCCGTGGGTTCGAAAGGACGCTCTTACTTGGGCCGAGCGAGTAACGACTTGAAATAACAACAGATCAGAGTACAGATCAGGCTGTAGAGGTGCTAATAGATTGTATTCAACCGAGGTTAAATAGGATGGGTTCTTAATTATGTTGATTTTGGATGGGTTAAAATGGGTTAGAATAGTGAACAAGTTCGGTTGGGTTACCTCATAAAAATGGTTAGGGTGGGGTAAGTTCACAAATTTCATGTTGAGATTGAATTGTGAACAGGTTTAACCCGTGGCATGGCCTAATGGGGTGGCACTTGGATTGTCTACAGATTTAGACTACCATACTCAATTACAATTTTCTATAAAAACATGTGAGAGCCACATGTACACATATGTCTGCTAATTTATACAGAGTAACTCCATACACACAGAATCAGCCTGTTTGGTAGAGCTCCACCAGCTCCAGATTCACTCAGATCCACCAGATCCACCTAGATCCACCGTGGAGCAGCTCCACCGTGAATCTGGGTTTCATCTAAGTGTTTGGTACAGCTCCAGCGCTTCTCTCTATCTCACTGCCAAACTGGGCCCACGCGTCAAGGGGTATAATGAAAAAAATGCAAAAAAACAGCCACAGGCTTCTTCTTCTTCTTCCTCCTGACGAGCTCCAGAGGCGGTGGAGATGGTGCTGGCCCGGGGGGAGGCGGACGCGGGGGAGGCGGCGCCGGCCCGGGGGCAGGCAGACGCGGGGGAGGCGGCGCTGGCCTGGGAGGAGGCGGAGGCCCGGGAGGAGACCGCGGCGGTGGAGGGAGAAATCGGCGCAGTGGGGAAGGCGGACGTGGGGGAGGCGGCGCTGGCCCGGGACGAGGCGGGGGAG
Organism: Dendrocalamus latiflorus; assembly: GCA_017311315.1. Taxonomy (NCBI): domain Eukaryota; kingdom Viridiplantae; phylum Streptophyta; class Magnoliopsida; order Poales; family Poaceae; genus Dendrocalamus; species Dendrocalamus latiflorus. The sequence goes on along the minus strand of CM029648.1, from coordinate 22,826,213 downwards.
GCAGCGTCGGCCCGAAGGCAGGCGGACGCGGGGGAGGCGGCGCCGGCCCGGGAGGAGACCGCGGAGGCCGAGGAGTTGGCGCGGCGGGGAAAAGGTGCTCGGTCGCGAGAAAAGAAAAGAACGAACCGTTTTTTTGTGTAACCAGTGGCAGTGGTGGGTAATTTTCCCCAACTCCACCAAACTTGAGTTGGTGGAGCACCCCTTGAGGTGCTCCACCAAATCTATGAATCTGGGGGTAGATCCACTGTTTTCGTGGAGCATATCTATGAGGGAGCTGCTGGAGCTAGAAGTGTTTGGCTATTAAAATTGAATTTGGATCTGTTTTTTGTGAATCTGGAGCTGGTGGAGCTCTGCCAAACAGGTACATATTTGTTCATTCAATTGCTTACAGACCAGGACACCACTCAGTTACACTTTTCGTCCATTCAATTGTTGCTTTTGTATCAACTCGTGTGAGACTGAGAACAATCAACGGATAGCTGATCATTCCAGCATTCCAATCCAATCCTGTAAATATAAAGCTTCTGCGTATTACCATCAGACATCACATGGAGCTGGAACCAGCTGCGCTGTCCTTCTCGGCATCGACAAGATCCGCGACCCTCTCCAGGAGCTCCTCGAAGTCGTCCTGCGTCTTGAGGAGGCTCACCCGCGTGTACCGACTGCCGGCGCCGTAGTGGACGCCGGACCGTGTGATGATCTTCTCCTTCAGCAGCGCTTCTGAGCAGTTACGGTCCTCCTCCCTCTCGCATTTCACCCATGCATAAGCTGCCCGCCAGAAACATCAACTTACAGGTTAAAGTAGCTGCGATAATTTCTATCTGGATGTTTCATGAGCGGATGTGTGTTCACCTGGGGATGGCTCTCTGATCTTCTTGAAGTAGGTGCAGTACTGGGGAGGGATCTTCTGCAGCGAGATCCGGCGGGAGCGCGACACGACGGCGTTCAGCCTGCGCCATTTGGATCTCATCACGTCGTGCCCGAAGGCGAAGATGTCGTCCTTGCCGTGCAGGTTGGCCAGTATGACCTTGATGATCTTGAGCACCCGGAGCTGGGTGTCACGGGACGCGCCCATAGTGCTCAGCTGGACGTAGTCATAAGCCTTCTTGGCCACTTTCTCATCCCTTATCAGCGCCCATCTGTCCGACGCACAAGCGCGTCTCATTACAGCTATATACATGCATGTAGATGCATCATGCCTGCGCAGTATAGCGATTAACTCAGCGTACGTACCCGAATCTGCTACTGGCATGGCCTGAGGGCTTGGAGATGGTGAAGAGCATGATGTCCTCGTCGGCGGGCGCGGGGATGTGTGTGAAGTGCGGCCAGTAGTACGCGTGGTCGACAATCGTCGACGCGCCACCGAGGACGGGCTTGCGGAGCACGGCGTCGGGGTTGTTGGGCGACGTGACGAACTCGATGAAGCCCTTGGTGGAGTTGGCTGATACGTTGGCCCATACATCGGTGGTTCCGCCCCATTTATACTCCCGACCGTCGAACATCATGGTCTGCCATCTGTACGGCTACACGATCAATCAGCAAAAGAAATCATGATTTGATTCTCTGGATCATTGGAAAACAGGGTAGGTACGCTACATTGTGATTGAACCGAAAGCATGCACTGACCGGGTAATACGGCGCGGTGGCGACGACGCTGGCCGTCGAGCCTGCGTTGCCGTCCGGGGAGAGCGCGTACACTAGCCCGTTGATCAGCTGTATGGAGCCGGTGGCGAAGACTAAGTGCTTGTCGTCGGCGACGGCGTTGCCAACGGCCCTGTGTAGCCGCTTGATGTAGCGCTCGAGCTCGACGGACTGGAAGAGGCCGTCGGTGGTGCAGTAGCCCAGGCGGTGCCATCCGGAGAACACCACGGCGCTGGCCGCCGCGTGCCGCATCCAGTACGGCTCCAGGAACAGCGGGGTCCCGCTGCACCAACCATTCGGAACACGACAACCGTGATTAACTAGCACTTGACGGTCGATGTATGGGCAAGAAGCATTATGATTTGCGACACGACCATGCAATGTGACACAGGAGCACTATTCAGCACGTAGCCATGCGTACGACAGTTGCACAGCTGCAGTGAGCCGACGGATGGGAACATTTTTGGGTTCGGGAGAAAATGGCCGCGCCACGACTCAATTGCCATCGATTAGCGACGACATTAATCTGTGCTGGTTGGGCTACTGCACATCGGATGCCTAAGGTCCCATTATTAAATGGATAATTTAGAAGCAGTTTTGTTATATCATCTTATGTATAGTTTATAAGCAATTTTGAATCAAAGCCACGAGCCTATTATCGAGCCAATTTGAATAGCTAACAAGCTTTTTTTGCCAGCCCTGCACAAGCAAATAAACCTTTATTGCGATCATGCCCAGTTAGCCAACTTGTACATGGCTCTGGGTCTCCGGAGCCTTAAGCTACCGAGACGATATAGAAGGAAGCATGCATAAAACTCATCACTATCACCCGAAGATCATCACTCTGCACCTAACGCTGTCCTTCCAGTTAAAATCAGACCGTGCAACCACGGAGAACTTCACAGAGAGAAAATGGATGCTCCAATTAATTGCAAGGATGACAGCATCACAGCAACCAACGCTATACCACGAACACGCACGCGATGAACGAACAGAGGCAAACTGAGGGAGAGGCATGTATCTAGCCTGAAAAAGGGTACCTGTCGGCGTCGGCGGTGCAGTAGGGCGTCCGGACGGAGCAGTCCGGCCCGCCGAAGCAGGTGTTGCACTCGCACCCGGGCCGCCCGTCCTCGCCGGTGACGCCATCCAGGAACACACGGCCGTGGCCGGAGCAGTCCGTGGCGGCCACGGCCTCGGCCTCCCTGGCGGCCTGCAGCGCCCAGCTCAACCCACAGCCATCGTTGTCAGCCGCGCCGGGGCCGAGCCGGGACGCCGGCGGTAAGGCCGAGAGGAAGTGGTGCACGAAGAAGAGGGCGTTGAGGAGCAATGATGAGTAGAGGACGACGTGGAGCACGAACCCGGCAGGTGTTCTAAAAGCCTCCATGGCTGTGTTCCAAAAGCGGCATTATAACATTATAAACTAGCGGGTCGGGCCGTGGAGGCTAAATCTATTTATTACTAAAACTCGATGATCAAATGTTCAAAGTCTAAAACTATATCGAAATCGAATTAGAAAGTCAAGGAGGTTCCTCTGGACCCATCGAAGCCTTCAAAGACCGTTCGCATCGGGGTTAATCTCGACCCTGCATAGGAAGACACTCTCGTCACTTTACTCTGGGCAAACACAGATTCGTTCGCGTGGCAACCATCCGACATGCCTAGGTCCTCAAAGAGGTGATCGAGAACAGGCTAGCTCTACGGCATGATAAGAAGCCCGTAAAACAAAAATTACAGAAATTTGCATCCGGTCGACAGGAAGATATCATATCAGAATTGGACAAGCTACTGAAAGCAGGCTTTATAAGAAAAGTCGATCACTCCAAGTGGTTGGCTAACTCTGTAATGGTAAAGATATCTAATGGTAAGTTGCGTATGTGTATAAACTATACCGATTTAAATAAAACTTATCCAAAAGATGATTTTCTGCTTCCTAGTATTGATAAATTGGTTGACTCTACTGCTGGTTGTGAAATGTTAAGTTTTATAGATGCATGCTTTAGTTATCACTAGATTAGATTGCCTTCAGAAGATGAAGAGAAGACCGCATTTATTACGCCATTTGCAGTGTTTTGCTATGTCAAAATTCTATTTAGTTTGAAAAATACCGGTCTGACTTTTCAATATTTGATGCAATTGATTTTTGTACATCAAATGGGCCAAAAATTAGAAGTCTATGTTGATGATCTAGTCGTAAAAAACATCAAACGACTTAATCATATTCCGGACATGCAGGAGACATTTGACAACCTCAGAAAGCACTGCTTGAAATTCAATCCCGAGAAGTGTGTGTTCAGAGTTTCTTCAAAAAAATTGCTCAAATTCCTTGTTTCGGCAAAAGGTATTGAGGCAAATCCTGAAAAGATCAAAGCCATCGAACAGATGCGCCCTCCGACCACTAAGAAAGTAGTTCAAAAACTCACCGGGTGCATAGCAACTTTAAATCATTCCATCACTCGGCTAGGAGAGAAAAGACTTCCTTTCTTCAAGCTTCTAAGGAAAAATGAGAGTTTCGAGTGATCGAAAGATGGTAACGATGCCTTCGAGGATGTCAAGAGATCTCTCACGAGTGCTCCTGTTTTGGTTTATCTAAAACCAGGCGAGACGCTCTTAATATATCTATTTGCTACGCCACAGGTAGTAAGTGCACTACTGGTCGCAGAACGTGAAGGCGCTGTACGAAACCGCACGAGAATGTGTTTGGCTCCGACGAATGGTTCACCATATCCAACAATCATGTGGGTTGAATATAATGCAAACTCCCACAACTATCTATGAAGATAATACAGTTTGTGTTGCACCAGTGCAGACTGGTTACGTGAAGAGTCATCTCATAAAGCATACCAACCTCAAATTTTTCTATATTTATGAATTATAAAAGATGGACGAAATTAAGATACTGCATATTAAAGCATGTGAAAATCTTGCAGATTTATTCACTAAGTCACTCTCAGCATCTAGTTTTGAAAGATGCATAAAAGGAATTAGAATAATGAGACTTAGAGAGGTGTAGAATTCAGAGGGGGATTTTTCTCAGGCTCGTTATTAAAACTTGATCATGAAGATCGAGCACCCAAACAATAAATCCTGTAGATTAATTGAAATTGGGTGAATTGTACTCTTTTTACCTTGACGAGTTTCCCTAAAGGTTTCTCGGCCAAGGTTTTTAATGAGATAATTCGTGCATCACAACATAACATGTATCATGTACTTTTTCTCTGAATTTTTTCCACTGAGTTTTATGGAGTTTTGATGAGACACGACATGTCGGGTGGGTGACCTGAGCCTAGGCCTAACATCTTAGCCCATAGTGAGCACCTCACCAGTAGGCTATATATAAAGAGTCATATTGACTATTTTGTACACACGTGAAAGAGAAAGCAATAAAGAAAAGACAAGAGTTCCTTCCTCTACCTCTTATGTTTTAAATCTACTATTTATATTATTTATATTTAATCATCTTTTTTATATAAAAAATCTATTAGACTGAACTCACGATCAGCCAACTGCGCTCATGGAATGATCCGACCGGATAAGTATTCGCAATTGGTCACACCAATTTTAGCCCACGGCGAAGTATTAACGACGCTTTTCTCCCTGTCGCTGTTGCTGACAAAGATGTCTATTGCTACGTCTAACGTCTTGATTGAAATCGGGCCCTGTTGGTGGGCTGTACGATAAGAACACGACTACGACTCATTTGAAAATGCCAAAAAAAAATTAATTGAGAGAATGCAATGGTTTTCTCCCCATGTATATTACTATTGCATTTTAGCGCCCTACCTATTCTCGTAATGCAAGATTAAGAATGTAAGTACAGTGAAATACTAGTATACGTGGTACAACTCTAATAGCAGTGTTAGTGTACCAGATTCAATTGTTTCTTCTCTAAAAAAGTTGACGACGCGTGAGTCTTCCACCTCCACGTCGCATGCTCCGTTCGACTTTGGCCTATTACCACAAATCCTCCGTTCCTATGTCTGTCGCATATTTATGCAACTAGTGCTACAAATTTATATCAAAGCTTGCAACTTAGGTGCTTTAGAATATAACTTATATATTTATAAGCTATTTAAGACTTCTGACTTTTAAGTTTATATTAAAAATGATAATAGAAGCTTTAAGACAAAATGAACACAAACAAATGTAATTGAAGCCTTATTTGCCAACGTAAATTCTCACGATTGCTCTATTCGTCTTGATTTCAATTTTTGATTTTTGTTTAGAAAAATCAAAAGTTAATATGAACATCCGACTTCTCGAAGTGACGTATTGAAGAGAAATAAGCCATAAATGAAATTGAAGAGAAATATGCCATGTATTGTTAGTCTTTGTTACCACACAGTTTTTTTTATATCTTGGATAATAGTAGAATCTTAGTCAATATGGAATTCTGGTATCTATCAAAACCTAATTAATATGTACTATTATAATATTATAATATGTACCTACCAAATAAGCATGCTAGATCAAGGATTGCATACCTACTCTTTTATATGTGAGAACGCAGCACCACAACATCATGATTGCTCCTTCGTTTTAACAGAGTGTCAAGATCGACTGTTAAACACACCAATCGCGTAGCTTGGTCCAGGCCATAAGCCTATAATTGCATCATGATTTTCCTCTACACTTAATGCGGGCCAACCCATGAGAAAATGAGGCACGGAGGTGGCCCCATTAGCATCTAGCAATGCACATCTATTTTGATCTTGTGATGACTTCGGAGCTAGAGCAAAGGCGACGGGGGCCTTCCTCGACAACTTCGACCTCGCCACCAGCCACTTTCTACATGCGAATTTTTTGTATGGGTAATCTATTTTTTTATTCGAAATTACAGAAATATACCTGCGGGAAATTTTTTTACAAAAATAGGTTCCAGTCGCCCAATTGTTGAGCGACTGGAGCCTTTCACCCAACGCAGCAGCGACAACTGGAAAATCTCCCAACCATTGGGCGATTAATTGCAGTCGCCCCACCGTTGGGCGACTTTCATGCAGTCGCCCTCCCATTGGGCGACTTTCATGCAGTCGTCCAATGGTTGGGCGACTGCACTCAGGTCCCCCGTAAATATTTTAAATTTTTTCAATGTTGTACTTTTAAACTGGTAAAAACTTTGCTGGAGTTGTAATAAAAGTTTATGTTCATTATATGTTGTAGGTGTGTAAAAAATTTTGGAATTTTTTTTAAGAACGATTGACCGTAAAACGATCGGTACATACGATGGTAAATGATATTTTGATGTTACTAAGAATTCGTGTCTCTGTGCTAGGATTGGGTTGATGAGCATCGACGGGCCCAACGGTCAGATTATCACAAACGGTTCTACATACAAACCGTCTGTAATACTCCCTATCACAAGTTTTATATACCGATGCAATATAAACAACTAGTCTGAAAAGATAAAATAGCTAAGTTTTATATAGTTTATATATACTCATTTGAAAGGTTTCGACAAGATCTACAACTTTTCAATTGAAGCAAAATCCAAATTCCGAAAGAAAGACCAAGAAAAAAGGCAAAAATAAAAACCAAAAACTTATGACGCAGGTTTAGATCCAAAGATGGCCGATTTTCAGGGTCTTGGAGGGCGACTGGCGCAAGCGGGTCATTATTTTTGGATCGGGCTCGTCGTTAGCTTTCCAACGAGTACAAGAACGTCGAAAACGGACACCGTATGTAAAAGTTATGCCCGTTTTACTGAAGGTGTGTCAAAAACGGACTCGAATTTGTTTCGGCCTCAATTGAAACTGGTATAACTTTTGATCCCGTGGCCGAAATTGCTCAAATTTTTTTCTGGAGACTTTTGGATGTATGAAGAACAGCTCCACCAATTTTCACTATTTTTGGCGAAGACCTGAGTGCAGTCACCCAACCATTGGGCGACTGCATGAAAGTCGCCCAATGGGAGGGCGACTGCATGAAAGTCGCCCAACGGTGGGGCGACTGCAATTAATCGTCCAACGGTTGAGAGATTTTCCAGTTATTGCTGCTGGGTTGGGCGAAAGGCTCTAGTCGCCCAACCATTGGGCGACTGGAGCCTATTTTTGTAAAAAAAATTTCCCGCGGGTATATTTCTGTAATTTCAAATAAAAAATGGATTATCCGTACAAAAAATTCTTCTACATGGTGCATCTCCGGACCTCCCACCGTGGTCCCTCTACGCCGACCGCTGCCATACCTACATCAAAGGGTGGATTTTTTTAAGCTATCAGGCTTATACTCTATGATTTAAATATTTAAATTTTAACTATTCGTGAGAGATAGTACGTGAGAGAAATAGTTACATACGATTTTGGCTGATATAGCTAAACTCAGTACACGTTTTACTATAATTTTTATATTGATCATGTCTTAAAAAACACATTGTTTAAATATTAGTTACTGAAGATACTATAAATATAAATTAATTTAAGCAAAAAAAAAAAAACTGGCCAAACTTGGCTTCGCTAGGGCCCGTCAAGGTCGCCACCAATGCTTCTGGTTTTTATTAGGCTTCGTGTCCTTTTCTTCCAAACCAATCAGGCCAGTGACGGATCCAGGAAAAATTTTTGGAGGGGCTGAAGTACCTTTAGCTCGACCTCAGCCCCTTCTACATTATATATCCATGGCTAAAAATTTAGGGGGGCTCCAAGGGTCCGGTAGCGGTAGGGGGGGCTCGAGCCCCCCCCCCCCGCCCCACCGCTAGATCCGCCCCTGAATCAGGCAGCAGCAGTCCGTTTAGACTCGACATGTCTGATCGATTCCTTCCTGGTGTACACGCTTGCACGTTGCTTGCATTATAACATATACAAAGACGGGGGGTTCCGGCCCGCGCAGCCCCTCCATGTCGGCATCTCCCGCCCGCGCGCGCGCTCCGTCGGCCGCGTGGCGGGAGAATCTTCGTACGGCTGGGAGAGGCCATTTCCTCTAGTTTTCCGGAAATTACGTAAAGGTCTTTTTTCCTCGCGAAAAGGTCCCTGCAAGTTTTTTTAAAAAAAATTTGGATAGCGCCCCGCAGGTTCCCGAAATTACGTATAGGTCCTTATTTACTTACGTACAGGTCCTTACAAGTCCTCGATTTTTTACGAAAAAACCATTTAGCTTTCTCGAAAATACGTATTTGCCCTCGATTTTTTTAAAAAAAACTCCTCATGAATTATCACCTCTTTTACTTCGGTACACACGGTGGCTGGCGCGGCGTGTCGCCGCACCTATGAGGCTAGTTGCTTTAACGAGTTGGAGTAGAACTCTTATTTGCTCATGCTTGCTAGATAAATCTACACTATTATAATTTAGACTTGCCATAATCAACGCTTTAGATATTTCTTTTTTCTCCGATTAATATGTTAATTTCTAGCCCTTGAGAGCCATAATTTCACACTGCTATAATCTAGTCCCACCGCAATAGTCTGTACATATTCCACTTTGTTTCTCAATTAATGTGATAATTTCTGACCTTTAAGAGTGAATATGATGACTTCTTTGTCTTGCTATCAGATATCCTTATCCTCTATTGTTCTAAGAATGGAGCTATTTTCTCTCATACTATCTGAAAATATGTGGTTGTCTAGGGGTAGATACCCATCCCCATTTTTTTAGTTGAAATTCGACATTTTTCTATTGAAAATTGAGTTTGAAGTTGATTTTTTTGAGTTGAAAGGGGGAATTTTGAGTTGTAAGTCTTCTAACTTGAGTTGGAAGTCACAGATTTCCGAGTTGCTAGCTTTCAACTACGATAGTTTTTTTAAAAAAATATGAGAAAGTTGAAAATTTTAGGTGAAAGTGAAAATTTTCTAGCTAAAAGGCTTTAAAATTTGAGTTAAAAGTTTTCGAAGTTGATGGAGAGAAGAAAGAACATGAATACTGATGCAAAATCTACTGGTGGATACCAAGTAGGTAGCTACCCCTGGACAGAACATCCTATCTCAATATATAAATTGACATCTCTAAGTAATATGTGTTATATGCATCTACAACATGTGAGTCCTATTTGTTATCAAAGTTTATTGTCTATTAATAGCACATTAATCAATACCGTTATATCTAGACCTACCATAATATGTATTTTTTAAGACGATAGCAGATGACAGAGACATCAACGCAAACAACGCACACAGTTTTAGACTTAGAAAGCCGTTTAAAGAATCCGCTTCAAGAAACTACCCCATTTATTTCGGCTTTTAGACAAACCAAAAGCCTAAAAAAGGGATTGATATTCCCATAGATTCTAGCTGCTCGTCTATGGTTTTGTTCTTTTGGTTTTTTTAATTTTAGTTTTTTGGAAAGTTGAAATAAACAATACGACTTCTTAAAGTAGATTTTTTAAACAGTTTTTTAAACCCAGAATCATATGCACAAGCCATATCAATATCCCATTCATATATTTTCATCTCAAAATATGACAAAATACAAAGGCAAAAATATCAGCCGTAGTCATAGAGACACCGACCCCGCGTAACATCCGATAAAAAAGGTGCCTTCTCCATCGGCACAACATCGCTGCCATCTGGCGTCACTGCTTGCATGTGCGATCCTCTAGTGCACGGCCGTTAATACTACCACAGAAGAGGGAAGATATTTTCAAGAGGAGAAAAAAAAAGGAGCAAAAAAACAAAAGCCAGGCCTGCTAATTTCGGCCGGTATGGTGGCCGGCCATGTTATGCCAGATCCAGGCAAAGGCTTGGCCTACGCCAGATTTGTAGCTTTCGTTGGAGGATGGTTGGCTAGCCCAACAACTCTATGCATGGCACGTGAGAAGCAACCGCAAGGGAAACCACACGATTCTTAACCCACTTGATCCGTCCCAGGCCCGGCCCTCACGCTTATCACGGCCCATCGCCTAGCATGCACGTAAGGCCCATCGAAGAGGGAAAAATGCGCAGATATTAATTTTCGGCATTTTTTTTGTCTCCATAAATACAGATAGTTTACTCACGGCGGGGTGGATGATATCTTGGTCCCCTCGCTTCACTTACTTTTCTAGAAAGAGGGCATTGCTATGTTCGTTGGTTTATGGCCTGCTCCGATTCTTGTTCTGTGTTCTTCGGTCCCTGCCCCAATGGCTGCTCTGTTCTTTGGTCCTGTTCCAGAATTAGAGCCTGTTTGGTTCATGCCTAACTTTACCACGCCTAACCTTAGTCGAGTGTGGCGTGCCACACTTTTTGTGGCGTCCAAATTCCACGCCACACCTTAGGCAAAGTTAGGCAAAAGACTGAGTCTATGTCGCGTGGGCCATATGGCTAACAAAGTGTGGCAAACCACAACTGTGGCAATGAACCAAAGACTCACCTAAGAAATTGTGGCACGGCTAAGGTTAGACATGAAAATTTTGGCTGCCAACCAAACAGGCCCTTAATTCTCTTTTCTCTAACATCTCTATTCTCTAAGAAAGCTTGGCATGCAGATGCTACGAGCCCACGAGGCGGATGTCACTCTAATGATGCGTTGTGCTGTCACTTTCGATGCCTTGTGCTTTCCATGCTTCATTTTTTGTGGATAAACGGTACCTTATTATTGGGTGGGTTTTTTAGACTACGATTTATAGTTTTTGCCTTATGATTTTGTTTAATTCTATCTATTCATGGAGAGAGAATGAAGAGAGAAACAGTTACATATGATTTTAATTGTTATATCTGAAGTCGGTACAATGTTTAGTATAATGGACTTTTAAATCTTACTTTAAAAAGATGCACCACTTAAAAGTTAATTACTATAGTAAAAAATAAAAGCTAAAAACCATGAGCCGATTCCAACCCAGCCATCGTCTGCCAAAGATCGCACATCTCGCTGTGACGTTGTCGCTACCGGTGAACAGAGGTAGCTCTCTTGCTGAAGGACCAAGAAGAATAGAAGATAGCGCTTCACTGTAAATTGGCAGGAGAATGTTTCTGCGGGTAAAAGGTAGGCTGCGATTCTCTTCGTCCCTTTTCACTTCTGCTGGAGCTGTTTTAAGCACTGGGAGACAAAAGTAGATGTGGTTGACGTCCGGCTGATCCGATGCCATGATGCCTTTGCCATTTAGCGATCTTCAACTGGCAAATTAAAGCCCAACAACAGTAGGTTCTCTGACCAAAAGAAGAGATTACTGGTATTCAGGCAACTTCCTGTCAGCTAGCTAATTCATTAATCCCACAAGGCATCTTCCAAATGCTTTCCGAATCCGAGTACTACCGCTTGATTGTGCGTTCCATTTTGTTTACTGCAAAATGGGACCGATCAAAAGTTGTTCTAGAGGGGGCATAATTTGGGGCCATCTCAGCCTCGCGTGAAATATCATGTCTGCCTGAACTGCTAAAAGGCAGAGGCCCCAAGCACCGCTGCGAGGGAATCCGGTGGGGACGACAGCATGGTTGGCGCAGAAATGGTCAAACGATCCTCTACTAAACTAGACTAGTATGCTATGCATATGTCACCCAGGGATGTTGTTTTACATTATCCGTGGAAGTATGTTTTTTATTTTTTTAATTGAATACTTTAGGAAAACTAACAATTTATACAGTGTTATTTTAACCAAGCCAAAAGATATTATGGTACTGTTTTGTATTGGTTTTTAAAGTTGATTTTCTACAACAATGACTTTTTTACACAGAGTGCCTTTTTAAGTTAGAATCTACTAGTCGATTATACTACGCACTGTATTGATTTCATTTATACTGATAAAAATCACACATAGATATCTCTTTTCTTATAAGCTACTACTGTTTATAAATCGAAACTAAAAAGTAAAAACCAATGTAGACGGGTCTATAACACTTTTGTTAAGTGCCTGAGTGGAAGAAGGCGAGAACAATTCGTCGTAAGGCTTTTCAGCTAGCGTGTTGGCCTCCATACTCCATTACTTTCATTTCATTTAGAGAAGATGATGAGATCGATCATGAGGGTCAAGTTAGTCAAAGAGAGGCTTAGTTACAGCAAACTAAGGGCCTGTTTGTTTTGGCTGCGGCTTATGGTTTTTGGCTGAATTTTTTGAATTTTGGCTGTTTACGGTATAGATTACGGAGAGATCGACACTCACTTGTAATTTTGCCTGGTACAGATGTTGGACTTTTAACGTGTACTACGTTTAACTTATAGACCCCGTCTTGAGAAAATACTCCGTTTAAAAGTTAGGTACTGTAGCGATTGCGAAAAGCCGACCGGCTTCTTACCAGCCGAACAGGCCCTAACAAATGCTTCGGTAGTCTTCAAACAAAAATGCTTCTGTTAATTAACGGCCTTGACGGCAGCAATTCGGTGCATTAATTTCCTCGTACTACAGTACAGTTTGGAGCCTTCGTTCAGGGAAGGCCTCCGTTGGATTCTCGTAAGCTGCACCGGTCGCGGCTACATACACCACCTACACGTATGGCTAACTACATATACATTTTGTCTTTTGGTCCGCGGTCATACTTATCCGTCGCTCACCTGTTGATAGTCACGTCTGACTTTTTTGTGTACTACATATCTTGCACCAACTGTCTCACAGAAAACCCAATTTTTTAGTAAAATATTTTGTATTTAGTGTGTATATATGTATTGATAATTATGATAAATACTTCATATTTATACTACCAATAGATTTTAACCTACCCCTACTCCCTAATTCATCTCTAAACTCAAAAGATATGACAAGTGATAGTATCAACTGTCGCATCTAGACAGCTCTGCAGGAGAGGTGGTATGCGACACATCGGATGGGCGTGGCAAGTGGGCGCCATGATGATGCGTGTAGCCAAGGAGATCGAGTGGACCGACATGGAGGAGGCCGTGCCGGCGTTCGTGACCATGGCGCTGATGCCGCTGACCTTCTCGATCGCCAACGGCATCATCGCTGGCCTGGGCGCGCTGCACTGGTACGACCGGGCGAGGCATAGCTACGCAAAAGTGAGCAAGGTGCTGGACGAGCGGCGGAACCAGGTCGCCGCCGCCGCCGCCGAGGCTGGCCCGGCGCAGGACGTGTGATGCGTAGAATCCGTTCTTTAGTAGGCTGGTTAGTTTTAAGTTTGCACTTCTGTTACTGGTTCTTGGTTAGTTTGGACTTTGGACAGAGCATTGTGGATGGGATTAGGACCGGTTGGTACTGTATAAATTCTGTGCTTGGAAAAGGAAGTGGGAACAGTCTCTCGAGATTCTTCGCGTGTAAGGAGATATTTGTACCTTGACCACCATGGCAACGTGGCCATTCATTCCCTTGCACGTTTGTTCTCTGTCAAATTCGGGAAACGGGAAGCCGATCAATTGTAGTATTTGATGTTCTCTGTCAAATTGGGGAAACGGGAAGCCGATCAATTGTAGTATTTGTACAAGGGCCAAAACTATCGATTAGGGCTGGGCATTCGGTTTTTTCGGTCTATTCGGTTCGGTCTATTCGGTCTCTGGAAAATTCGGGTTCTAAAAAATAAGGACCAAATTTCTAAAGAAAAAAACAAGAATCGAACCCAAATAGACCGAATTTTTTGTTCGGTCTATTCGGTCCACCGAATTGACCGAAAGAGCCTGCACAAGCATTCACAAGCGAAAGGTCCCTTGATTCAGCTTGGCGAGTTAGCATTTCAGCCACCAGACAGTCGATCTCACGGCATTCACAAGGGCATTCACAAGCATTCACAAGCGAAAGGTCTTTGACGGGGCTAAACCGAGGGAGCGGCTCTGCTTGATCTGGATCTGGAGATAGATGCAGAATGCGGAAGAAGAATCAGTAGATCCGGACATCCGGTTCAAAGCAGTAGGAGGACGAGGTACGGAGGTAGGCGCAGAAGATACCGGCGTGGCGGCGGAGGCGGTAGCGCCTTGCTCGATGAGGACAAGGTACAGAGGGAGGAGCACGCGTCGTCGGAGGTGTAGAGGAAACAGGCGTGGTGGTGGCAGAGCGCCGCTCGACGGCGACGAGATAGGAGCGCGCCTCGTCGACGGCGAGAACCCTAAACTCCTCGTCCTTGCGTCGCTGTTGAGGGGTCGCCGCCGCCGTCGCAGGAGGCTAGGGTTTTTGGGTTTCGGCCGATGCGTTTCAGGCTTTTTGGGTTTGGGCCGAGTGCTTGACGCCTTGAGTCCTTGACGAAATGACTGGGGGGCGGGGGCAGCCGGGCAGGGGGCCTTTACTAATTTGGGTTATTTGGGCTATTCGGGTTCTGAAGGCCAAAGACCGAACCCGAACCCGAAGACCGAACTGGCTCAAAATATTGACCGAACCCGAACCCCGAAACTCGAATAGACCGACAATTCGGTCTATACGGGTTCGGTTCGGTTCGGTTTTCGGTTCTCGGGTTTAAAGTGCCCACCCCTACTATGATCTATCACTACTGTGACGAAGGGAATCTGGACCATCACGGTCCGTTAGCCTTTTTTTAAAAAAATTTTTTGAACCCTTTCATTATTCCCAGCTATAGCACGAACTTGTCAGCTTATGGTTAAATAGCATAGTTTTTTGTTAGTCTTTTCAAAACGATTTATTATAATATTTTTAAAAATAATTTATTAGCATTTAATTTATTTCTAAATATATTCATGTTAAAACTAAAAGTCATTAGTTATGTCCATAAGTTATTAGTCACAACTAAAAAGAACCCATGTATTTATATATTAATATTATGATTACTGCATTTCGAACATGTAGATCAACAATTACACCATCACACGCACTTGTTACATCAACAATTACGCCATCGCTTGACTGATTCTCATAATATTTTCATTGTAATATCTTGTGAAAAGCACAGTTGTAAAACAAGAGATCTTACATGACTTGCAGAAATTTTGAGAACTCTAGGGCCTGCTTCAAGTGGTTTCGACTTCTAACTTTTGGAAACTAGAAGTCCCTTGGAATACATCTATTCTTAATTTCGGGTTTTTTCTTTTTTTTCTTTTTGCATTGTCCATGGAGAGTTATAACGCTGTGTATCATTTTTTTCCTCATTTTCCCTCATTTTTAATTGAATAATTCAAAAAACTAATAACTACTATAGTGCAATTTCAGCCAATAATCTGAAGCCGCAACCATAAGCCGGATTGAGCAGCCCCCTAGATTCTTTTGTGCATTGACCAACAAGCCACATTTTTTTGCCGCTTTCAATTTTGGCCCTTGTAACCAGCACCTGTTGAGCCCCCGCTTGCTCGATAGCGCCTATTAAGTAAGAGCAGCTCGACAGGCAGTTGCGGAGTTACCAGGGGCGGATCCAAAGAGGACCCAGTGAGGGCACAGGCCGCCACTCAATTCGCAGAAGTCCAGGTATATAGCCCAAGATTTAATGCTAGTGCCCCCACTCAGTCCAACTAAAAGGCCCTCACTCATCTGTGATTTATCAAATTGATGAAGGAAGCCTTCATTTTGCCCTCTACTAAAAGGCCTAGGTATACTTGGCTTTGTGGGTGTGCTCCCTCTTAGATTTTCTCCTGGATCCGCCCCTGGGAGTTACACCGACTTTGCATCGCCGCTACTGCTCACCACGCCAAGGCACGTCGGGCCCGCGCAAGCTCCTTAGACATGATAGGTGATACGTGTCATCTATCACGTCTTTTGAGCTCAGAGATAAGACTAGTTTTACAAAAACAAATATTTAAGAACTAAAATTTTTTAAAAAAAGCTACAGTGGCAATATACGTAAGCAGTTCCGTTTTCCCTTGTAAACTCGGATGCTAGCTAGCATAGTACTTGCAGCGTTTCTACGTATGTTGACTCGACGGGCGCCGACATGTGCGACGTACGACACGTTAGGTGAGCAGCGTGGCGACTGCCACGCTGATCTTTTGGGAAACAAGCAGGGGCTCTGAACGCGCGGGCAGCCTCGAAAAGTTGTGGAAAGGTCTCTACGCTCTACAGTCTCCGCGAAAGCTTTTACCGGAAAGCGACTGCGTAATTGCTGTCTCCCTTTTCTGAAGAACTCATGTTAGGGCATCTCCAATGGTTATAGCTAGTAACTAACTATAAAACTTCCACATCATCTATATAGTACATACTAAAGTTAGCATTCTAAAGAACTATCTATAAGGATAGCTATTTGATGCTTACATGCACACACAGAATTTATTGAGGCTGCCTCGTTTAGCGTTATAGACTAGTGCTTAAGGAAGAGCTGGCTCGATTTTTTTTGCATACTCTCTTTCCTCCACATAGGATATATGCTGATGTGTACATGCATATAGATAGCTGACTCAGACCATTGGAGATGCCCTAAGTGGCTTATAAGGCTTTAAACGAGTGGAGATTGACTGAGGCTGTTATTGGAGTCTGAGGTGTCATTTGATTAGATTAAAATAAGTTGATTTATAATTAAAATTATATTGTAGTTAGTTGAAACTATACTATAATTGATGGTGCCTTATTTGGCATAACTAAAATTAAAAAATTTAAAAATAGAAAAAAATTGGTTAGCCTATCACAAACAACGCAAACAAATACAGAAAAAGAAAAAAAACTCAAAGAAGCAAAAAAAACCAAAAAAAGACAAAATTTATGAATAATGAAAAATAAGTCGGAAGTTCAAGCCGAAATGAGCGGGACCTCAGTTAGGATCAAAGTCTGGAGCTTAGTTCAAATAAGCTCAATAGCAGTTAAAATAATTTAATATGTATTAATTTTCAACAATAAGGAAAACTTGAGCTCGAGTAAGCTTGATATCAATAAAATATAATTTAGCATACACTAATTTTCAACAATAGGAAAGCTTGAGCTCGGTTTGAGTAAGTTCGATAAGAGTTAGTATGTATGTATGTTGTAAAAAAAGCTCGAGCCTCGCGAATTGTTCGAGCTCAGCTCGTTAAAGCTCGTGAGCTCAGGATCAAGCTCGAGCTGAGCTCAAATCGAGTCTAGAGCGAGTCGAGCTCGAACAGTTCACAAGCCTTGAGCTTTTTTATAACCCTAGTGGCTTATTATCAATGATCTTTTTTTTGCGATGTAACTGATATCTTTTAATTGTGACATATGGCTTTTATGTATATTTTTTCAGACAGCAGCAGACAACATGGACATCGGTGTAGACGGCATATACAATTTTAGACTCAAAAGTTGTTTGAAGAAACAGCTTCGACAAATCACTTAAAAATGTTCTATTTATTTTGATTTTTAAAGAAATCAAAATAAAAAATCATCCTAAAAACTCACGATAATAGGTCCAATGGCTGTTCGTGCTAATGTCTCTTTGGGCCCGGCTTGCTTTGTACGTGTACCCGTACGTGGGCAGTGGGCTTCTGGCCTTCTGCGGTCTACGTCACTGACAGGTGGACCGTAGCTTTATCCTTACGTAACATACTACATACATACGCACTAGTCCAAAAGGTCGGGCTCTTTAATTAACTAGCAGCGTAAGCGTGGTGTGCCACGCCGCGCTAGCTACTATGTGGACCAAAGTAAAAAAGACAACAATTCGAGGGAAGTTTTTTTTTTAAAAAAAATCAAGGATACAAATGTAATTTTGGAAAAATCGAAAACCTTTTTCGCAAAAAATTGAGGACCTATACCTAATTAAACGAGAATCTATATGTAATTTTGAAAACCCATGGGTGCTATCCTGCAAAAGGATACGCAATTTCGGTGAAGTGGAGGGGTGTTTTCGAAAAAAACCTGACAGAGACCTTTTTGCAGAAACCAAGAACCTTTACGTGATTTGGAAAATACAAAGGCCTTTTTGCAAAAACGCTGATGTGGCTCGCTGGAAGGCGGAAGTTCCCCGCCTTTGTTTTAGTGATGATTCTTTACTCTGCATGCGCCTGTCCTACCTCCTACGTGTGACCCAGCACAAAAATATATCGCGATAACTTTCGACATTCATACAGTTCGGTCTTGTACAACTATCTTCCCATCAAGAAACACGGGGAACACGTACTGGTTTTGACAGTGATGCTTGCAGATTAATGATACACACTCGAGTCGAGTGAGTGCAGGTGTCGGCTGATAAATTAAGCTCATGATATACTGCGTGAGAGGACCATACCACATGCCACATGTGCATCTCATCAACTGATCAACAGATCATGGAGTCGTGCATGAAATTTTGAAACGTATATAAGCGGAGTGATGCCTTAACAACAACACCACGTCGTTATTTGCACGCGGTCTCAAAAGTCAAGTGTGCGCGAAAAAATCAAACCATGCCTGCCTGTGGTCCAAAACCCCAAATGGTTGCTAACCGAGAGGCAAATGGTAGAGGTCAATATCGGCCGTCTGTTTATTTATATATATACATATCTCTTCAGACGATAAGATTTGGCAATTCTGACGTGGATTTGACAAGGCGCCGCGCCTCTATTTTTTTCTTCGCACAAAATCAAAACTGAGATATGTGTGCCCTACTATGCGAAATATTTACTCCTTTGGTCTCTTGGCGTCATTTTTTTCTGCAACTTTAGTCTCATAAATATTTTCTTTGCAAATCTAATCCCATCCCAAGCACAGAATTACCCGAGCCTGACACGTGGCAAATCCATGGTATTGTAGTATGTTTTTTGTACTG
The DNA here is from genome assembly GCA_017311315.1 of Dendrocalamus latiflorus. Classification (NCBI taxonomy): domain Eukaryota; kingdom Viridiplantae; phylum Streptophyta; class Magnoliopsida; order Poales; family Poaceae; genus Dendrocalamus; species Dendrocalamus latiflorus. The sequence continues at coordinate 22,807,170 of CM029648.1, read as the reverse complement.
TGGCTACAGTACCTGCAGCATAGTAATGGGCATGTTCTTTTAAGTCAAAAGCTGGCGGCTTTTGGCTTTTGCTACAGTACCTAACTTTCAAACGGAGTATTTTCTCAAGACGGGGTTTACAAGTTAAACGATCTATACGTTAAAAGCCCAACATATGTACCAGCCAAAATCGCAAGTGAGTATCTGTCTCTCCGTAATCTGTACCGTAAACAGCCAAAATTCAAAAATTTCAGCCAAAAGTCATAAGCCGCAGCCGAAAAGAACAGGCCCAATACCATTTCCGTGCTTCTCTGGAGCAAAATTTAAAAACCATGCTATAGTACCATAGAAATAGAGTTTTTGTGCTCTCTAGGTACGGATTTGTCATGTGTTGGTCTCTCGTAATTTCACACATGAAGAGGAGCTATATTTGAAAAAAAAACGAAAAGGACTGAAGCTGCACAAAAAAGACGTCAAGGTTCAAATAAGTAAAGATTTACTACTATGCACAATTGCTCCCCAACCGCATGCGAGTATGCGAAGCTAGCACGATCGACTGTACGTGGATCCGAGAGTCCGTACGTGGGTTTTGATGGCCCGGCCTTACCTCGGGTTAAAAAGTTAAAAACCGAACCATATCACTCGTGTTCTCCAACAAAAACACTTCGGCCAGCCCGTGCGCCTGCATATTGTTGGACTCAAGCTCAAACAATTTTTCGCCGTCTGCAAACTTCTTTTAAAAAAGTACATAGCTGACGCATACATAACCTACATACACATAAGCGTTTTCTACATACACTAGAATATGGTGGTGATCGGTTCGGCTGAAAGCCTCATGGCTTATGGCTGAAAACACTGTAGCTGGCTGAAAAAGCACTGTAGCTGACAGAGGCTTATTTACCATAATTAATTTTAAAAAATTTAAAAATAGAAAAAACATATTAGCCCATCACGTATAATGTAAACAAATACGAGGAAAAAAAGAACCGGTAAAAAAACTCAAAAAAAGTCAAAAGTTCAGAAAAAGACGAAATTTATGAATAGTGCAAAAATAAGCTGAAGCCAGAAGCTGAAGCCATATTGATCAGAGCATATATATATATATATATATATATATATATATATATATATATATATATATATATATATATATATATATATATATATACACACACACACACACTTTTTTTTTTATTCATGTGAACGCGAGTGGGCTCAAAGCGACCACGCGCTCGAGCCAATTTACACAAGAGCAACCCGTCCCGTACGATGGTGAATTAGCCCACGCAGATTGCATGGCACCGCGCGGGAGTTATCCATAAACACGCGCTCCTAATCTTTCATCAAATCGACTGATCTTTTCTTCCAAGTCGTGCTGGTTGGATCGTACTGGAACCCACCGCGCTTGCCCAAGAGGAGGGCGCCACGTGGGCAAGACGGACTGCGTGCGGCACGTGCCCGCATGGTACTCGGGGCCAACGCGGCCACAACGCGTGTCGCTGCCCCCTATCACCACACGGGATCCGACGAGGTGGATAATTGTCCGTACAGGTGGCGCTCGCTGAGAGCAAGGCTAATAATACAGCCTTCAGCTGGTTGTATGGACACTTTACAATCCACTTATTAGCCCATTCATATAGTAGTTTACAGCTAGTTGAAGGCTGTATGACCCACCCTTTTCTCTCACAAAGTTTCTTGGTTCTTGTGCTTCAGCTGGCTGTAAACTTAGAGCATCTCCAACATTATGAGCTAGTTACTAGCTCTAAGACAACTTCTCCAATAGTACTAAGGGGGTGTTTGGGACTGCTCCACTCCACGTTTTTCAGCTCCGCTCTATGTTTTTTAGCCAAACAGGTTCAGCTCCACGCACTCTGTTCGAGGAAAAAAGGTGGAGTTGTGAGAGCACCTAAAAGGGTGCTCCACAAACTCTAGGTTTTTTGTGGAGCTGCTCCACGATAGAGTTTGTGGAGCAGTCCCAAACACCCCTAACTTTTAGCACATAGATCATAACATAAATAGCATCATATGACACTCTCACATAATCTTGGAATGTGTGTATGAGACTAGCTCTTGATCAAGAGATAGATTTTCTCTCTCTCTTCTATTAAAATATGAAATAATATACTTAGATCTAGCTCATAAGTCACTATTGGAGATGTTCTTAGAGCCCACCTCTCTTCTCTCTCCTCCTCTTTCTCCTCCACCTCAGCATACAGCCTACTAACAGCCTCTTATTATACATGCTCTGATAGGACGACGGGTCAGTCCGTTTTCGCCGCTGCTTTTGCGAAGTGCACCTTTGGTTCTGAAAAAAATGGAGATGCGCCCTCGGTTCTGCCAGCCTGGCGTATTTATGGATTTTTCGTGGAGTTGGACTTGGGACCCATGCAGATATACTACAATCAAATTAAGAACTGAAGTCACAAGTTTTGCATTCCATAAGTTTCTTCCCCACGAAACGAGTTTCGTAATGCTTCTAATTGTAAATATAAGTTGTCTTACAATTCATGCTGCTTAAATATTTGAAAGTTTGATTATCATCATAACAAAAAATATAGATTGACCATATGAATAAGACGAATTCATTATGAAATATACATTTGGGACGCATAATTTTGTTATTCCTAGCAACATATTACGATAGGAATCATCTAGTAACATAGTATTTTTTTCTGAGAGTATATCAATGAGCAAAACGTGCTGACTGCTCATAGGTTTGACATATAAATTTGTAAGCACTTCACAGGATGCCTTAGCATTTAATCATGCATTTCCAGCTTAGTGAACAAGTATGTTACCGCAAGCTTGTTTGCGTACCTAGTCAGTGTCGCCCATCCTAAGCACGAACAAACGCATGTTTTATCCAGTCTTCTTCGTCTTCCATATAGTTTCATTTGAACTCACAAACCCTCACTACTAAGCAATGACTAACACGGTATGGAAGATCTATTCGTTCAAGGGAAAATCCAAAAATACCCTTATAAATCGCTTGTTTTATTAATTTGCCCTCATTTCTTATTTCATTTTTTTGCCCCTATAAGTTATGTTATCATATAAATACCCCATGAGATGTGTTAACGCTATTTCTTGTAGTTTTTATTATCTTTTGTACTTGTTTCAATGACTTGAGTACTTTATAAGATACTTTAAAACTTGCTTTAATGATTTTAGTGATTTCGGTATTTGTAATACATAATTTCAATGTTAAAATATTACTAATGAAATAATGTATTACAAGCACAAAACTACTCAAATAATTGAAATAAGTACTAAAATCACTAAAATAAGTGACAAAGATAGTAAAAACCATGAGAAATACTGATAGTATACGGATTGGTGGTATTTGTACAGCAACTTAACACGTGGGGCAAAATAAACTGAAGTGGGATACGCAGCAATTGAAAAAAAAACAGCTAACTTACAGGGTGTTTATGGATTTTTTTAGTTGTTTGACCAATATAGGCCCTGCAAAATCCCGCGCAACGGACTCTATTTATACGCGCCCCCTCTCCTGGATCCTGGCGGGAGAATTCGCTGTTACTTGCAACACTCTCTCTAATCTCGCTTCAAGAAAAAAAAATCCAAACCAAAAAAAAAAAAGAAGAAGAAGAAGAAGAGAAGCGCCAAATTCTCCATTTCTACTTCGTCTCTTTTCACCTTTCTCCGGGCTTAATCGCGTGCGGAAGAAAAAGAAAACGTGTGATTGGCGATGATGGTGGCGATCGAGAACCAGAGCCAGGGCCAGGGGGCGGCGAAGGCGGCGCGGATCCCCAAGGAGGCGCGGCTGCTGCTGCACGAGCTGGCGGCGGCGTGGGCGGACGTGGCGGACTGCCGGGCGCTGGAGGTGGTGCCGCTCAAGGGCGCCATGACCAACGAGGTCTACCAGGTGCGCTGGCTCACCGCTCCTGCCGGCGGCGAGGCGGAGGCCAAGGAAAGGGAGGTCAGGAAGGTGGTCGTGCGGATATACGGCGACGGCGCCGAGCTCTTCTTCGACCGCGGGGACGAGGTGCGCACCTTCGAGTGCATGTCCCGCCACGGCCAGGGTCCCCGCCTCCTCGGCCGCTTCCCCAACGGCCGCGTCGAGGAGTTCATCCACGCGCGGGTAGGTGCACATACGTACTGATACCGCGTCTAATCGAACTACCCAGCCATTCTTGGACGAGCTCTGCAACTTGTATTCCTCCTCTCGATTTTCCAAGTTTTTAAGAGCTTTTTTTCTTTTGGTTGTTTTCCTCTGTTTCTCTGCGCCTTTCTTCAACTCTTAAACTGACCCCCGGTTTTTTGGAATTTGGTGGCACTTTTGTTTTGTTTTGTTTTGACGAGTGATTCTGTTGGTTTTGCTGTGTTCGTGGGTGATTTGTATTTTTGGTAAATTTAGTGCTAAAATTAGGCTGGTGTGGAATTTGTTCTTGTGTAATTAATTATTGAACTGATCTCCTGGTAGTTTAGGCTTGAGTAGTTGAGTTACTGTTTTCTATACTTTTTGAGATTCTACTGGTATGGGGCCGACTAATTTATTGCAGTGCAACTCCCGTCCTCATGTTTTGCCGTGGGAATGTAGCACCCTAAGGCCTGATCTTTTGCTGAGACTTATGATTTTTAATTGTGGTTTATGATTTTTGGATGTTTATATGAGAGATTATAGAGTAACAGAAACTTATGTACGGTTTTTGTCAATATAAATAAAGTTGGTATAGTATATACTACAATTAACTAATAGACCTCATCTTAAAAAAATATTTCATTTAAAAACTAGTTACTATAGAAAAGTCAAAACTGAAAAAGAACATACCCTAAAACTGCGACCTTTCAGCTCAATTCAGAAAAAAAAAATTGTTTTTTCAAGTCATAGTCAATGAACCGTCCTATTTAACAGGAATTGTTTATGTCCCATGCGAGTTAGCCGAAAGCTATTTTTGGTTGCTTTCGTGATATCTCAAAGAAAAGTATTTTGTGTACTCGTGGCGTGAAGAATACTGTTATGTTTATGCGCCAACAGTAGATAATAGAACTTTGACAAGCCCAAGCAAAGCATCCGGAGCCTAGAACTCAGAATAGTAGAGTGGATGCAGTACTCAAACTTTACTTAGTATTTCTTAGACAAAATCTCCTCTTTCCTCTCATGATATCTTATGAATTATATTTATAGTTATGGATGAATATATTTACATAAATACCTCTTTGGAGTCTTTACTTGTGGGGCAAACATATTATTTCTTTGACATGGCCTTTATAGACATATCTTTTAGTTACATATATACTTAGGTTTGTGCATGGTGGATCGATTGGGCAAGGTGGGGCCAAAGGGGCCGCTCCAACTGGTTTTTGGTTACGGTTTCTAGTTGTTGGCTGAAATTATATTGTAGCAGATATTAGCTTGTTTTGAGTCATTTAATTAAATGAAAATGAGAAAAAATTGAAAATAACATTATATCTTCACGGACAATGCAAAGGAAAAAGAAAAAAAAATAAAAGCAAAAAAAGCCAAAATTAAAAACCGACGCGTTTTAAGTGACCTTTGGCTTAAAAAAGCTAAAGCCAGAAAAGTCAGAAGCCGAAGTCGTTTGGAATGGGGCCAAATACACTAAGTGCAAGGCTATTGTCATCAATTGAAATATCTGTTCTTAGATTATTTCTTGTCTTGTCAATAAAATAGTGATGCAAAGTCAATAGTTGATGATGCAATTAGTACTTATTTTGAAAATAAATTTGAAAAATAGAACATGAGTTGTGAATTAGACAACTAGAGTAGATGATAATTGTCCATACGACAACAGGAAACGTCTCTCTCAGGATCATTGGCAAAACTGGCAGAATTGGTGGCAAAGTATGTTGAGAATGAAGTAGCTTTAGCCTTTAGGCAATATGCATGATCTAATTCCCTTTCTGAGTCTCTTTAGAATGTGAATTTTTCTGTAGCTAAAACATTAGAAGGCGTCGTAGTACTTTTTGTATTCCTTGTTTTACTTTATTATTTGTGTCGCTGTCATGAAAGGGAGAATCTTATGGGGTTTTCTTGGGTGAACAGAAAAGGATGAAAATGAAATACGGTGCAATACCGTCAAATTTTTCTGATTAAGTTTTCCAGTGACAAAGATATTTTATCCGGATGGACAAAATATCTATGCGTTATGTCAGTAAACAAGCTAATGCAATTGTTTCTTTCAGACACTGTCAGCTGCCGACCTTCGTGATCCTGAAATTTCAGCTCTGGTGGCTTCAAAACTGAGGGAATTCCACAACCTTGACATGCCTGGTCCGAAATCTGTGCTCATTTGGGACAGACTGAAGTAAGCATAGTTTTTTTTCGGCTAAATGATTGCTCTATTAGGCACTGCTTATAACTTCTAAGTACACTATTGAACCTGGTCGCATTTTATCTAGGAACTGGCTCAAAACTGCCAAGAACCTTTGCTCATCTGATGAAGCCAATGAATTTCGCTTGGATAGCCTGGAGAACGATATTACTGCATTGGAGAAAGAATTTTCAGGGGACTACCACTGGGTTGGTTTTTGCCACAACGATCTTCAGTATGGCAATATCATGATAGACGAAGAGACCAACATGCTGACCATCATTGTGAGTTATATGCATTCTCAATAGTTCCTTCTAATCTTATTTATTTTTGTAGTGGTAGAAATATTCTTGTTTGGTGCGTATCAATTATGTGCCTATAATGTGAATACAATTATACAAATATGAAATGGGGAATCTCTTGAACGTGGGTAGGTAGAACTTTCAAGTTTCTTCTCTCATGCAACCTTCTCCTGTTGAGCAACACTTGTGGAATAGGGCCGACCTTTTATTCCCCTTTCATACAAGTTGCCGCTTGTTTTATTTTGTTCCCTTCCCCCTCGACATTATAAGTTTGTCACGCCTGTACTAAAAACAGACTTTTAGTTTTGGAGACTATGTGTTATATGAAGGATTGATGCTTGCTTTTTCTTCTTGTTTCTGCTGTGTACCAACCTGTCATGATAATTTCTTAACGAAACCTGATGTTTTATTCTACCTTGTAACAGAGTGTCCCAAATCCCATTTATAGTTGGCAAGTTTGCTTTATTTCATTTTGTGTCTTCTCGTGTGGTTACAGGATTATGAATATGCAAGCTTCAATCCAGTTGCATATGACATTGCTAACCATTTCTGCGAGATGGCGGCGGACTACCATTCAGCAGAGCCTCATATACTGGACTACAGCAACAATCCAGGTATTGCATTTCTTACAAAACTACTGATGCATGCAGTTTTGCTTTTATTTTGGTTCAACATGCAGCCTAGCTTATTTGCTATTTTCTACTCTGTGACAGATATTGATGAGCAGAAGCGTTTCGTGAAGTCCTACCTGAGCATTTCTGGTAAGTACAAATTCCTTCTTTGGTTTGATCGTCTGACGATTTCTTTGGTACTATGATTTCCTTGAGCAGCTGCTGTTCTGATGCAAAATTTCATGCCTGATGACCATTGAATACTCTTGTTCCCTATAACTAGCTAATATATTCTTACAATTTTGTTTAGCAGGTGAGGAACCTGATGCGGAAGAGGTGGAGAATCTGCTCCAAAGCATTGAGAAGTACACGCTTGCCTGTCATCTAGTTTGGGGCCTCTGGGGAATAATATCGGTGAGTTCGTATATCTGGTTCTCCATTTTGTTGGTGTAAACATATGTGCTATTTTCTAACTTCCATCTTTTACAGGATCATGTCAACGATATTGACTTTGACTACAAGGAGTATGCAAGGCAGAGATTCGAGCAGTACTGGCAGAAGAAGCCTGCAATCTTAACTTCATGAATTGATGAATAAACCCATTGCTTCGGGAACTCCCTGAGGGCCTGTGCTGCACATAACTTGTGCAATGTTACTGACACATCCCCTGGCTGGGGCAGAAATGTTGTGAAAGAAGACGACGATGAAGAAGAAACCCGTTTTGGGATCAGTTCTCATTCCGAAATTTCATAAGGTTCAGCTTCAGGAAGGAAGCTACGGGGCTTTGGTTGCTTGTCTATGGTCCGAATGGCAACGAAGATATAGCCCCGGGGTTGTGTTTTGTATGTTCGGTTTGCTAAGCACAGCTGTGCTGCTAGTAATCTTGTGTTTCTAGTTTATGTATACTTACTGGAGAATATAAGTAATGGAGACAATTGACTTCGTGCTTGGAGTATCCTAGCTTTGAGACGGTGCTTCCATTGTACTATACACATGACTGCACCTGCTGAAACAGTGTACTGTTGCTTTGGTGGTTTGATAATAAGACGATGTTAGAGCATCTCCAAGAGATACTCTATATGGCTTTTAATATTGAGATTTTAGAGTTGAAGGGTAAAAAGTAGCTCCAACAGATTCCCAAATAGACTCCCAAAAATAGAACACACCCAAAAAATGGACTCTCGCTCTCTACTTATAGAGGATGATCTAGGCTCCCAATACTGTTTTTCTGGTTTAGGGTATCTGTTGGAGGGAATGATTATTTTGGGACCTTATATCGTGATTAGGATCTGTAAAACGAGATTTAGAGTGTGAATTTATTGGGCATCTTTTGGAGATGCTCTTAGTACATCGGCGCTGCTACGCGCACGAATGAGCGCGCACGAAGGTTGTACGAAGAACGGCATAGCACGTGAGCCAAACAACTGCTTTCTTGCTCCCACGTCGAGAAGGGCCCCACCATCTCCTCTCGCCCTAAGAATATATATAATGCAGACGTTTAAAGAGATGCTTAGTAATAAAAAACTAATTTTTTATCGTATAGGATAGATAAAGTGTTTATTTTGAAGCATCGATGTTTAAATAAGTACCAATGCTTAGTAGGTAGTTATATGTATAACTATCTCTAATTAATAGATAATGTAGCATCTAAGTACTCATAGAATGTATTAGAGGAAATAACTTTTGCATAGGTGCTTAATGATGTAGTTATATTCTCTCTTTTTAAATATTCATATATAAGCATTTTGTATTGTACATGCTCTAATACAAGTGATAGGACAAATTAAGCCCAAATCCTCACCATGGACGCAGCATCGTGATTCGTGGAGATGGAGGCGGCGCTGCAGCCCTCACGTTGGAGGCAACCAGATCTCGTCATGTTTGAGCCACGCCGGCTGCCTGTGCCTGAGGACCGCGTCCGCCGGCGCCCTTCTTGTGAAGAGCTTTTCTAGAGGATCTTACGTGAGGTCACTTCTTATCTATCGTTGATTCAATAGGTTTCACACCAAATCAACGGTGGATGAGGCCTCACGTGAGGTCCTCCCCATTGAATTTTCTTCCCATCGAGCTTGCAATTGTTGCAACGCTGTCCTTGCACGCCCGCACGACGCCATGGCCAATGGTACCGAGATGGCAGCAACGATGTGGCTGAACTCCGCCGGGCCAAAGACATCACGTGAGGCCACGTCCGTCGACTCCGCAACTGACAACAGCATCCTGCGGCCACCTCTTCGTCATGCCTCCTATCATCGTGGCGTTGCCCGTGAGTGGCTGGACGCGACTAGGCCACGCCACGCCTGAGCCGCCATCGGCGGCTTGAGGCCCTGCTGCGGCGGACCAGGACATCCTGGGACTGCCTCGCCGCCGCTTCGGCCTTTCACCATTAGCGTCCAGCACGACGCAGCATGCACACTCTTCTTTTTCCCACTGAAGCTGCAAACAGCAAACTTGCTCATCCCATCAGCACTACAACTCCCATCAGTCCATCGTATCAGCCGATATCAACAACCGATGCGTAATTGGTCGTATCAGCCGATATCAACAACCGATGCGTAATTGGTGAGTGGGGCGGAGCTCGTCGCTGCTCACGCATATTTTCAAGCGCGGGTAAGGGGAGCGCGCACTTGTCATGTGTTGTTATTCACCTCGCAGGCGCGCGCACTCTGTTGATTTTTACCAATATTATGGCTATAAACCAAACAGTAAACTAAGAGAGTAGCATAGCGATTGTGATGATGAACAATACTTACCCCTTCTTTATGTTCAGGACATATATATATCTCCATAAATATAATTACAATATCGCCCTTACAGTTGTGTATCTCGTAGAAAGGCACACATGTCATTATACATATCACATTGGGCTCTACAATCCCTCAAACAGGTCAGATGGACTTAGATGGTGGTCATCCCTATTACAGGAGCATCTCATGGTAAAGGGCTTTTCACAGGCCGAAACCATACCGTCGAGCCCTTTGGCCCCCTCTGTCCCTGCGGCCTGTGAAGTAATCCGTCATGGGACTTACAGGCTAAAGTCGTGCTGATGCCTGACCGAAATTGTACCGCCTTTTCGCGCGTAGTGGGACACGCGGCCGAATGCTACAGCGCGTTGTGCAGTGTCGGTTGAAATTTGATCGTGGTCGTGCAGTCGTTTGTGGCGTCGTGGAACACGTGCGCGCACACGGTTGGTGGGTCGTGCGCTATCAATTTTCGCTGGTTGCACTTCCCAATCGTGGGGGAGCCGAACGGGTTAAAGTTGCCCTCGCCGTCGCGTCGCTGTCCTTTAGCTTGACCTGTTGTGACGGCGTTGCCTTTCCACCACCACTCCCGTGCGCACCGCTGCCATATATGCCGCTCGTTGTCGCCGTTCACTGCCACCATATATCTCCCTTTCGTCGGCCCCATTTGGTAGACGTTGTTGTGATCAGGCTAGCCTAAAGCACCCTATCGTTTGCCGCCGGCCGTCCTATGAAGAACTGTAGCGAAATGGCCCGTGGCGATGACCGTTCCCGTGCGGCTGAGCGGTGGCGCCTCATTGAGCCGTGGCGGCTCTTCTAGCCACCGTGGGTCGTTCATGACCGAGGCAGAGTACGAGTTAGTCGGGCGTGACCCATCCATGGCGAACAAGCGGTGGAGTGCGGCAAAGAAGCTCCACGACGTCTGCTCAAATGTGCTGGCGCAGAGCTTGGTGATCGAGGAGACCATCCGGTCGCTTGTCCACGAAGGGAAGATTTTGAACCGCGACGTAGTTCAGGTACCCTCTGCTGACAAGACGGAGCCCCACCCAACGGAGTCAGAGGCTGTAGTCTTCATCACCTATCTTGAAGCTGGGCTCTGATTCCCCTCCGCCATGTTTGTGAGCGAGGTACTGAGGTTGTATGGGCTGGAGCTCGCGCAGCTAACTCTGAATACTCTAGTTCGCTTAGTTGTATACGATTGGGCTTCACGAACGGAGACGATGTGGCCCAACACATGTCTGTTCGTGTTTCTTCACGATGCGTGATGCCAGCCGAAGAAACTGGACGAATAGGAGTACTCCAACCTTGGGAGCGTGAACTTCGTGCTGCGTTCAGCGTGTATGAAGTTGTTTCCGGCAAATGCAACCTGGACAAAGTGGGAGTCCAATTAGATGCGACGGTGGTTCTACCACCGCGTGGAGGGCAACAACAGCTTGAGGTGGACGGGGCGCTCGAGGGACATGCGCCGGAGCCTTTGCTTGACTGGCTTAGCCTCAGGGCAAACCGCGAGGCTATGCTCGATGATGGCGCCGTCCACCCCCGTTATGTCAGCTGGCGACCACGCGATGACAATCATGACATCCATGTTGTCATGAAGGACATGGAGTAGGTCCTGTTCAACCTCTGGAGAGAGGCCCTCGTCGATGGAGACTTGTTGGTCGGTGGTATGCAGGGAGACTCTCTTGACTCCATCGTCCGGCTTAGGCTTGGGCGTCCACCTCAGGGCGGAGGGCGTGCCTGCACCGAGGGTGTCTGTGACAGTGTGTACCTTTTGGAGGGGACCTCGCACATTGAGTTCTATCCGACGGACGAGGTCTTGATCCCCGAACATGGTAACGATGCCCCACAGACCCAAAAGTTTCATATAGAGGAAGTTATGATACAGGACCGCCCCAAAGGCGTTGAGGGTTGAGCTCCCAAGATTGCATTATACAAGTAGGGAAGATCGACAACGTTGAAGGTAATGTCCTAGCTTCTCGCATGATCACCCTGCTCGAAAGACACCTGTAGTCGTATTTGGCCTAGGGCTTTTAGTGGTTGACCCTTGAAACCTAGAGCGGGATCCCCAGAGGCCCTAGCCTACTTCGGGGGATTCCCATTTGGTCAAAGGCTGCCACAAATTAAATGTCGGTGGAGCTGCCCATGTCAACTAGAACCCGCTTAACATTGCAGCCTATAATGCCAGCCTGGATCACCAGAGGGTCCTGGTGAGGAAAGTCGACTCCATCCGCATCGGCGACGGTGAAGGTGATATCATTTTGCGCCCAGGTCGGTGACACCTGGGCAGGGTGCACCACCACATGATGCAGTCGACGAGCGTAGGCTTTCTGCTGTCGCGTAGATGAAAACTCTAGTGATGAGACTCTGGATATGACGTTTATGATACGATGTTGACCTCCCTTAGCAGCCTGTATCTGTAGAAGGCCCTTCGGGGGCTGCTGCACGTGCGCCACCGCCGGGGTCCTCGCTTCTAAAGCTCTGTCCCTGACGATGTTCTGGCAAAGCATTGTGATGGTGGGGCATGTCCAAGTGAGATGGTTGTCGCGACCATGCACTTCGCACCATAGCCCGTGCTGTTGGTGCTCCCCTTCGCCGCGCGCTCCATCTTCGCGGCCTCGCCCTTGGTCGCGCTCGCGACCTCTGCGGCCCCGTCCTCGTCCAACTGGGGCGCTATCGTTGGAGCCGCCTTCAATGTCGAAGACATATCTGGCCCTCTGGGCTTTACGTTGCTTGCGGCTGGAGACGTCCTTCGGTGAGTCCTGCGCTTGTTTTGTGTCGGAGGTGTCACCCCTACGTCATTGCGCTTCTTCTTCTGCCCTTACATACTCCTCCATCTTGTCAAAGAGCTTGGCAACTATCTTTATCGGCTTGCGCGCATTATACTCGGCTAGCGGCCCCGGGTGAAGGCCTCGGATCGCTGCGTTGATGATCGTAGTCTCATTAATGTCCTTGACTTGGCAGTGAAGCTTGGCGAAACGTTTGAAGTACTCTCGGAGCTTTTTGAAGGGTTTCTGCTTGATGGCGAAGAGTTGGTCCGCGTTGACCCGCTCGACGTAGTTACCCTGGAAGTTGTTGTACAAACGGTCGCGGATATGCTCCCACGCATATATGAAGTTCGGCTCTATGATAAAGAACCAAGAGAGCATTACTCCCTACAGAGCAAGCATGTCAGACCCAGATTTTACAATCCGGAATCTACTGTGTTTTAATTGCACTATTCCCTGGATCAGTAGATAGTGCACACAGTTACAGTTCTGAATATCAAAGTACATATCATGCGGAAACGTAATTAAAATAATAAACTTACTCATGGGCCGATTAGGCCGAAATCAATGAATTGCAGCAGCGGAAGAACGAAGCACACAGGTGGGACCTTCAGGACATGCCCACAGGCAGCCAACTGGAGGATCGCGGCCTAGTTCTCGACATCTTCATCTTCTTTGCCCTCATGATCCAAAAGTATTGTTGAAGCGCAGTGATCTGATTCCTGCTCCTGAATTTGTCGCAAAAGCGAGCATGAGCACTCCGACCCCGTGCTCAGCGAGCCAACACACAGAATGCAGTATATAACATGTATGGCTAACCAAATGATGGCTTAGGTTTATTTTATTTTTGCGAAGAGTGCTTTTGAATACAATTATATAAAAATCCTTTAAGACCTAGCATTTTGAACACACGTATATGTTGAATGCAGTAATAATAGTGATTCAGATTCCATCCATCATTACATGGCATCTGCACCATATAGCCATTCTTCAGCGTTATAGCCGCTTACATTACCACTGGGACGACACCCAGGACAATTCCAAACTAGGGCCTTACACTGCCCTTCCACTTTTCCATTCCCATCATAAAGCATTTTGAAATAGAACTATATCTGGTTAAGTTCCCATGTCTGCCCTTGACCGTGGGCACGGCTATTCGAATAGTTTTGACTCTGCAGAGTTTGTACACTTTCACCACAAGAGACAATCAACTCGTTGCCCCACACGATTCCTTAGCCGTGTGGTTGAGCAGACCATCACAGTAACTTTTCAAAGTACCTCGCCCTTTCCATCATTTCACCCTATGGGTCGTTCCCACTTGCGGTGGGTCCCATACGTTGTGCGGGATGTCCTCCTTCTGAACGTCTAGCAGCTGGCTCCCCACCCCTGCTAGCCCGCCACAGCAGAACTTCACTCCCTACGAGTGTCCCATTCAAGCCGTCTCACAGACCGCCACTTGCACATCCTCACACCACCTCCTGGAAGGATGACTTTCAGGGTCCGGTAAATCTACTAAGCCAAGTTGTAATTTACAGACTTGTGGTTGTACTGTTGTACACGGGTTGACATGACAAGATTCAGTCCTTAGTGGTATCTGGACGGTTCTACCACTAGCCCACTTTGTGCATCCACTGCACCACACTGTGCATCCACTGCACCACACATACACACCCTCGAACCCATCCGCCCAGACATTAAAGCAAGTTGGGGATTTTGGGATTGTAAAATAATCACATCAAATATACCAGTCATTATCCCCATGACTGCCCAAACCAGTTCTCATGATTAAACATGTTGATGATGTTTTGGGCATTTCCGTGCCCCATGCATATCTATGCAGTACTAAGCATATCATTAGGGACTTATTTTCGAAATGTTACTATTATAATTTTACTAGGGCGACAAGGTTCATTCATTCAAATACTCAAAGGAGGGTGTAATATTATTCAAGGTAAATAACGGCATATAACTAGAATATCAAATTTAGCATGCATTTGCATAAAACTAACCGCAATGCAATTTGTTAATTTAAAACAAAGTAATTTGCAGAAATGTAGGTTCAACATGATCAAAGTATTGACTCGCCTGGCGCGGTTTACCGCGGTCTTGAGCTCACACAATGCTTTCTCTTGAACTTCGGATCTTTTCTTCACTTCACTCTTGATCTCGCTTGATCCGTGGAATCTTCGGACTTCAAGTTCTAATTACGCGACAAACGACTGAATCCAAAATGAAAGCAAATAACTCAAAAGATTCAACTAAATCCAAACACTTTAAATACCTGATTTAATTTAAATTAGACATTTAGTATGATTTGAGAGTAGGAGGATGATGCAGGTTAGTGTGTTGTAAGCATAGCGGTAGCTGGATTTGAGCAGAAGGACGAGTTGTCAGAATATTTTACCGTGGGGGAAAATTTTAGAAATACGAGGGATCGAAAGTGAAGATGTACCTACAGGAATTATCTGCTTTTGGGAAGGGAAGGTGGACATACATAGCCGATTGAGGAGAAGCGAGGCTTGACCTTTTTATTAGTAAATTTCTTTTATTATTTTTGTATTTATCAAGGAAGTTCCATGAGTCGGGTTAGGCCTATAGTCTGGTGTAGGAGTTTAGTGCACAAATTTTATCTCTAGGGTATGTATTCCTTGCAGCTCAGGTTATGGCAAACTGGACTGACGGATGAGATCTGTACTTATTCTATAAATCTTTTAGTCGAAGGCATTATAACACTCGGATATCTTGATTAAGTTTTTAGAATAGTCTCTTGATATAGGCTTTCATTTATTATTAATCTATAGTTTAGTTATGTGAGTCCCGACTTGCTGTATATAGATAATTATGCCCCATATACATATGTACTGAAGCTAGTGTAAGATTTAACTGACGGCGCTACTGTTATGTTGCTCATACCTTAGTTATTATTATGCTTTATTTTAAACTTTAGTTTAAACTTTAGCAATCTGAACAAGGTTTGATATGTATCACTTTATGTAACCCTAATTACTTGTGTTAATGACTTAATGTTTTCTTTAGAGTACATACACATATTGGTTAGGTCATTTTAATGTACGACATCCTAGGGCTATTATATTGTAGTACTATATATTAAGATGACCCTTTTAAAGATATAGAAATGACAGTCATACTCTAGATGGTTAACTTTTACATCCCTTTACTATTTGAACCTGCTACACATGATTACATTTTGCCATCGCTACTAGATCAAAACTACGATCTAAGATTTCAGGGTCGGCGATATGTTAAGGTTAGAGTTTATATTTTGTAATCAATTCTCATTCCCAATATTATTTGTCATTTATGATTTATCATGTGCCTCTTTAATTATATTTAGAAATTTCTAATCTTAAGCAAGAAAGTTAAATTTTAGTTGGCACTTATTAAGGATTATACTTTTTGCGTTTATTAACTTGTGAACTCATTTTAACTAGCTTCAAATATAAATTCGAACATTAATATCCATGGGGTCCCCGTTAATGTCTTGCCATCTGCGAAACTAACCATGCAAGATGTTTACTTAGTTCACAAGAGGGTTACCTCTTTACATACCCATATATATACCTATAAGAGAATCTTTTAATCCATTTCATGTATTAGATTTTTAACAATCTTTATTGACAATATATCAATGTATAAACTCCTTGGTCACTTTCACAAATTGTCCATTGCCATTTAACTAGGGTTAACCTTCCTTTGCATAGATATATATGTATATATTTGCAAGATCTTACACAAGGGTTTTTACTATTAAATTCTCCTTTGAACCAGGGCAGGCATCAACTCTGAACACATGAATTGGCTGGGAAGGGCACTTCCTAGTTGGGCCCACAACTCAGAGAGAGAGAGAGAGGCAGTCAGGGCCGAGGGCCCTTCGGCCATGGGGAAAAGAACAGGGGAGGCGAGGTGGCTACGGCCGTGCGGCGGCGCCGGCGAAGAACGGCCGGGGAGGCGACGGCGACTAGCAAAACGGATCCCCCAAGCAACGAGGAGGCTCCGGGAGGTAGTCACTTCGGCCGGGGAGGCGCCAGGGCGAGCCGGCGGCGGCGTTAGGCGGCCGGTGATGAGGGGAAATGGGGCGCCAGCGGCCGAAAGGGAGAGAGAGCGAAATAAGGGGAGCACAAGCAAGAGTGAGCCATGGGGAACCTTACCATGTCGTCCATGGTGGCGGGGAGGCGACAAGGAGCGCCGGCATCGGGAGCCATGGGTGGCGCAGAGGGGACTCGCGGTGGCGGCGAGCTGTGGCGAGGGAGAAGCCGGGGCGGTGGTTGACGAAGATGCAGGGTCCCGTGGTGATGCTCCACACGCCAGGAATCGAGCTGGCGCCGACCTAGGAGGGGACGGTGGTAGAAATGGCGGCGGCGGCCGGGATTAGGGAAGATGGGTGTGCGGCTAGCTCGGTGAATGGGAGTTCAATTACTCTCGGGAGGAGTGAGGAGGCTGCTCGGGGCTATTTATAGGCGAGCGAGGGAAGCAATGTCGGCATGGGCGACGCATCCGTCGGCATGGCGCAGCGGCGTAGGGGAGTGGTGCGGGGAGTAGGCCGGTGGTAGGCTACTGGCGCAGAGGTGACGGGAAAACCGGGGGCAGCACGCGAAACCGGGGGCTGAGCTAGCTGGACCACGGCGGAAAGGAGGGAAGAGACGACGCGCGGCGAGGCAGCGTTTGCCTCCGCCTTGTTCACGCTGGCAGGGGGGATGGAGGCAATCTTCGCCGAGATTGTGTGGGGGAGAGAGATGACAGGGTTCCTTGAACTTGGCCTTGAGGTGTGAGGAAGTGAGAGGGGGATTAGCTGCGCAGACGCGAGAGGGAGAGCTGGCGCGAGCGTCACTGGCGCGTGGAGAAGAAAGAGCGGAGGGAGGAAGAAGGAGGCGGTCGGGAGAGGGCGCTGGCGCGTGGGGCTCGCGCGTCAGCGAGAGGAGGCGCGGATGGAAGGCGGGGCCACGCGCCAGAGAGAAGAGGGCGCGGGTGGACTGGCCGGGCCGCGCGACAGTGAGGAGAGGGGTGGAGCTGGGCTGCTTTCGGCCGGCCTGGCTCCCTCCGATTTATTCATTTATTTAGTGTATATTTATACATATGTATGTGTATACAAGTATATATTTATACTGTTATTTATTTCCATTTTTTATGAATATATATATTATTTGCATATTCATTTTGTATACATTTTATATTTTTATTTTTGTTGCCCTTTTATACTATTATTTTCAAAATGAAACTTTTATATTTTTGACTCAGGTTTTTCCCTTCTTATACTGGATCATCTTTTCAGATTCGTATTTTAATTTTTAATTCTCTATTATTTGAACATGTTTGTTCCTTTCTTGAAATTTTTATTTTTACCAAATTCCAGAAAAACACCATAGAATCCAAATTCCAATAAAACACATTGCAAAAATAATTCAAAAGCTTTAAATTTTTAAATTCAAATTTTCAGGATGTTACAAACCTACCCCCCTTAAATGAATCTCAACCCCGAGATTCCAGCAGAGCAGAAAGAAGTAAGTAGGGTCAAATTGGTTAGCAATGGGTTTCGGGGTGTTGCTCTACTTAGCTCCACAAAGAGACGAAAATCTGCATAATAGGGGTTAGAACTTGGAGAGGTTAAAAGGAAAGAGAGAAAACCTGGTTTTCCTGGATAGGTCGTAGTCTTCCCAGTACTTGCCCTTTAACATTGTTGTCTTCACGCCATCGTAGAATGGAGTAGTTGCATCGTCTATTGGACATATGGTCGCCGAATTTCTTATTGATAGGTGGATAAGAATGGTCTGTACCTTAGGGGTAGAGGGCCTTATGAATGTAAGAGGTGCCAATGGACATATCTATATGGTGGTCTTTTACTTCTACTGGGACCTCGTTCTTACTCTTTAGCTTTGCCACACATGTCGAGTTTAGCTAAAGGTATGTCTTGTAATCCTTATCACCAGAAGATTTCTGGTCTCGCGAATCTCCTTGTACTGGCCTGATTAGTCCTAAGTCCAAGTTGTTGCAATTTCAAAAGTATGCATCATAGTAGTTCTTCGGCAGCTCTATCTCATAGTGCTACCCCCCTTAAAATGGGTATCACTAGTCATTATTTATCTCTTCTAACTCCAGGCATGATGGGTCTTGTGGCGATGTGAAGACTCATCCGTGGTACTTCAGCTGCTTGGTCAGTAATAGGTTTTAGAAGCAATCTTCAGGTTGGTGGTCTTGTCTTTCACAGAGAGAACATGCGGCCTTGCTCATAGGATATTTGCCAGGTTGATGGTCGTCTTCGCAGTTGGAGTAGTTTACGGAGTATTGGTATGCGTAATGTCTTTTCCCTTCACGTTATCGATGCGATCCTTGTCATGGTGTTTTTAGGTGGTGATTTGATCTATGGGTCCTCCAGGTGGGTAAGGAAAGAGTGTTGGTAGGGCAGAGTCTTAGGTCTTGGTCCTTGGCGATCCATCACTTTGCTTCAGTAGATTTAACTGGGATTGTAGAAAATGGGGCGAGAGGGAATATCATGAGGTAAGGATTGAGTCGTGGGGATAAGGTGATCTAACCCATGTTAATTATAAAAGAGCACACCCAAAGGGTTGGGTTGATACAAAACCACACAAGTTTTTCAAAAGCAAGCTTTTCCCGTGACTGCGAAATAGAACGCCCGAGGGCAAGAAGACAGTGCACAGGGACCAACGAAAACCTTGCGACAATACATCGCCTACTCGGGGAGCACACATAAGGGGCATAGGGTTTGTCTGCACAGTTCGTTTAAAACGAACCATCTTATCTTCATGAATACCTTCAACGTCCCTAACCTTATATTTTGGAGTAAGGTACGATGAGAGGATCAAAATTTTCCTTTTAAACTAATAGACATGGGAGGGAAGTATTTGGGGTAATTTGATTAACATTAGTACTTACTCTTGTATTAGTATTTTGAATTCGAGGTAAGAGAGCTTCAGAAGTAAAATGGCTAGGGTAGCATATAGATGAGGGGAATCACCTAAGAGAGTTGAGATTGAGCGATACCACTTAGTTTTGTGAAAATAGATACTGAGAAAATAATTCTAGTCATGGACTAGCGACCAGGCTAACTAGGTCACGACCTGCAGTCGATATGCTCTGATACCATGCCTGTCAGACCCAGATTTTACAATCCGGAATCTACTGTGTTTTAATTGCACTATTCCCTGGATCAGTAGATAGTGCACACAGTTACAGTTCTGAATATCAAAGTACATATCATGCGGAAACGTAATTAAAATAATAAACTTACTCATGGGCCGATTAGGCCGAAATCAATGAATTGCAGCAGCGGAAGAACGAAGCACACAGGTGGGACCTTCAGGACATGCCCACAGGCAGCCAACTGGAGGATCGCGGCCTAGTTCTCGACATCTTCATCTTCTTTGCCCTCATGATCCAAAAGTATTGTTGAAGCGCAGTGATCTGATTCCTGCTCCTGAATTTGTCGCAAAAGCGAGCATGAGCACTCCGACCCCGTGCTCAGCGAGCCAACACACAGAATGCAGTATATAACATGTATGGCTAACCAAATGATGGCTTAGGTTTATTTTATTTTTGCGAAGAGTGCTTTTGAATACAATTATATAAAAATCCTTTAAGACCTAGCATTTTGAACACACGTATATGTTGAATGCAGTAATAATAGTGATTCAGATTCCATCCACCATTACATGGCATCTGCACCATATAGCCATTCTTCAGCGTTATAGCCGCTTACATTACCACTGGGACGACACCCAGGACAATTCCAAACTAGGGCCTTACACTGCCCTTCCACTTTTCCATTCCCATCATAAAGCATTTTGAAATAGAACTATATCTGGTTAAGTTCCCATGTCTGCCCTTGACCGTGGGCACGGCTATTCGAATAGTTTTGACTCTGCAGAGTTTGTACACTTTCACCACAAGAGACAATCAACTCGTTGCCCCACACGATTCCTTAGCCGTGTGGTTGAGCAGACCATCACAGTAACTTTTCAAAGTACCTCGCCCTTTCCATCATTTCACCCTATGGGTCGTTCCCACTTGCGGTGGGTCCCATACGTTGTGCGGGATGTTCTCCTTCTGAACGTCTAGCAGCTGGCTCCCCACCCCTGCTAGCCCGCCACAGCAGAACTTCACTCCCTACGAGTGTCCCATTCAAGCCGTCTCACAGACCGCCACTTGCACATCCTCACACCACCTCCTGGAAGGATGACTTTCAGGGTCCGGTAAATCTACTAAGCCAAGTTGTAATTTACAGACTTGTGGTTGTACTGTTGTACACGGGTTGACATGACAAGATTCAGTCCTTAGTGGTATCTGGACGGTTCTACCACTAGCCCACTTTGTGCATCCACTGCACCACACTGTGCATCCACTGCACCACACATACACACCCTCGAACCCATCCGCCCAGACATTAAAGCAAGTTGGGGATTTTGGGATTGTAAAATAATCACATCAAATATACCAGTCATTATCCCCATGACTGCCCAAACCAGTTCTCATGATTAAACATGTTGATGATGTTTTGGGCATTTCCGTGCCCCATGCATATCTATGCAGTACTAAGCATATCATTAGGGACTTATTTTCGAAATGTTACTATTATAATTTTACTAGGGCGACAAGGTTCATTCATTCAAATACTCAAAGGAGGGTGTAATATTATTCAAGGTAAATAACGGCATATAACTAGAATATCAAATTTAGCATGCATTTGCATAAAACTAACCGCAATGCAATTTGTTAATTTAAAACAAAGTAATTTGCAGAAATGTAGGTTCAACATGATCAAAGTATTGACTCGCCTGGCGCGGTTTACCGCGGTCTTGAGCTCACACAATGCTTTCTCTTGAACTTCGGATCTTTTCTTCACTTCACTCTTGATCTCGCTTGATCCGTGGAATCTTCGGACTTCAAGTTCTAATTACGCGACAAACGACTGAATCCAAAATGAAAGCAAATAACTCAAAAGATTCAACTAAATCCAAACACTTTAAATACCTGATTTAATTTAAATTAGACATTTAGTATGATTTGAGAGTAGGAGGATGATGCAGGTTAGTGTGTTGTAAGCATAGCGGTAGCTGGATTTGAGCAGAAGGACGAGTTGTCAGAATATTTTACCGTGGGGGAAAATTTTAGAAATACGAGGGATCGAAAGTGAAGATGTACCTACAGGAATTATCTGCTTTTGGGAAGGGAAGGTGGACATACATAGCCGATTGAGGAGAAGCGAGGCTTGACCTTTTTATTAGTAAATTTCTTTTATTATTTTTGTATTTATCAAGGAAGTTCCATGAGTCGGGTTAGGCCTATAGTCTGGTGTAGGAGTTTAGTGCACAAATTTTATCTCTAGGGTATGTATTCCTTGCAGCTCAGGTTATGGCAAACTGGACTGACGGATGAGATCTGTACTTATTCTATAAATCTTTTAGTCGAAGGCATTATAACACTCGGATATCTTGATTAAGTTTTTAGAATAGTCTCTTGATATAGGCTTTCATTTATTATTAATCTATAGTTTAGTTATGTGAGTCCCGACTTGCTGTATATAGATAATTATGCCCCATATACATATGTACTGAAGCTAGTGTAAGATTTAACTGACGGCGCTACTGTTATGTTGCTCATACCTTAGTTATTATTATGCTTTATTTTAAACTTTAGTTTAAACTTTAGCAATCTGAACAAGGTTTGATATGTATCACTTTATGTAACCCTAATTACTTGTGTTAATGACTTAATGTTTTCTTTAGAGTACATACACATATTGGTTAGGTCATTTTAATGTACGACATCCTAGGGCTATTATATTGTAGTACTATATATTAAGATGACCCTTTTAAAGATATAGAAATGACAGTCATACTCTAGATGGTTAACTTTTACATCCCTTTACTATTTGAACCTGCTACACATGATTACATTTTGCCATCGCTACTAGATCAAAACTACGATCTAAGATTTCAGGGTCGGCGATATGTTAAGGTTAGAGTTTATATTTTGTAATCAATTCTCATTCCCAATATTATTTGTCATTTATGATTTATCATGTGCCTCTTTAATTATATTTAGAAATTTCTAATCTTAAGCAAGAAAGTTAAATTTTAGTTGGCACTTATTAAGGATTATACTTTTTGCGTTTATTAACTTGTGAACTCATTTTAACTAGCTTCAAATATAAATTCGAACATTAATATCCATGGGGTCCCCGTTAATGTCTTGCCATCTGCGAAACTAACCATGCAAGATGTTTACTTAGTTCACAAGAGGGTTACCTCTTTACATACCCATATATATACCTATAAGAGAATCTTTTAATCCATTTCATGTATTAGATTTTTAACAATCTTTATTGACAATATATCAATGTATAAACTCCTTGGTCACTTTCACAAATTGTCCATTGCCATTTAACTAGGGTTAACCTTCCTTTGCATAGATATATATGTATATATTTGCAAGATCTTACACAAGGGTTTTTACTATTAAATTCTCCTTTGAACCAGGGCAGGCATCAACTCTGAACACATGAATTGGCTGGGAAGGGCACTTCCTAGTTGGGCCCACAACTCAGAGAGAGAGAGAGAGGCAGTCAGGGCCGAGGGCCCTTCGGCCATGGGGAAAAGAACAGGGGAGGCGAGGTGGCTACGGCCGTGCGGCGGCGCCGGCGAAGAACGGCCGGGGAGGCGACGGCGACTAGCAAAACGGATCCCCCAAGCAACGAGGAGGCTCCGGGAGGTAGTCACTTCGGCCGGGGAGGCGCCAGGGCAAGCCGGCGGCGGCGTTAGGCGGCCGGTGATGAGGGGAAATGGGGCGCCAGCGGCCGAAAGGGAGAGAGAGCGAAATAAGGGGAGCACAAGCAAGAGTGAGCCATGGGGAACCTTACCATGTCGTCCATGGTGGCGGGGAGGCGACAAGGAGCGCCGGCATCGGGAGCCATGGGCGGCGCAGAGGGGACTCACGGTGGCGGCGAGCTGTGGCGAGGGAGAAGCCGGGGCGGTGGTTGACGAAGATGCAGGGTCCCGTGGTGATGCTCCACACGCCAGGAATCGAGCTGGCGCCGACCTAGGAGGGGACGGTGGTAGAAATGGCGGCGGCGGCCGGGATTAGGGAAGATGGGTGTGCGGCTAGCTCGGTGAATGGGAGTTCAATTACTCTCGGGAGGAGTGAGGAGGCTGCTCGGGGCTATTTATAGGCGAGCGAGGGAAGCAATGCCGGCATGGGCGACGCATCCGTCGGCATGGCGCAGCGGCGTAGGGGAGTGGTGCGGGGAGTAGGCCGGTGGTAGGCTACTGGCGCAGAGGTGACGGGAAAACCGGGGGCAGCACGCGAAACCGGGGGCTGAGCTAGCTGGACCACGGCGGAAAGGAGGGAAGAGACGACGCGCGGCGAGGCAGCGTTTGCCTCCGCCTTGTTCACGCTGGCAGGGGGGATGGAGGCAATCTTCGCCGAGATTGTGTGGGGGAGAGAGATGACAGGGTTCCTTGAACTTGGCCTTGAGGTGTGAGGAAGTGAGAGGGGGATTAGCTGCTGAAAGCATCTAGGCCCCTAAAAATGTTAGTTTTGGTAATTAATGAATTTATGTGAATATGGGACTAATGTGTGCATTAAGTGTTTGAAAAGATATGTTCAAATAGCAAAGAAAGAGGCTCACAAAATATCCCATGAAGATTCAAGATCTCTAGGGCGACAAGGTAAATAGTTTAGGTATCTATTTTTGTTTTACCGGTCTTGGAGTTAGGTTGGAAGACCGGATTATAGGATAGACGCCGTACTATTAAGAGGGATCATGGTGATTGCTTGATCATGTTCAAATGTGCCCTTTGGATCAATTTAGGATCATGCATGCACTTAGAAATTAAAATTAAATCAAATCTGTGCATTGTCAGAAAATCCGGTAGTTCCGGCGTGTATTAGGCGGAACTACCGCAGGTCCGGTAGTACCGGGCGCCCGGGCGAAACGTTTTTTCCAGAGAGCGCCCGGACTAAGACTTAGTCTCTCGGAAAACGGTAGTACCGCGGTTTGACCTGCGGAACTACCGGACTGCCGGTAGTACCGGGCACTCGAGCGGAACTTTATTTCCAGAGAGCGCCCGGACTTTAACTTAGCCTCTCGGAAAACGGAAGTACCGCGGTTTTACCTGCGGAACTACCGCATGTGCGGAAGTTCCGGACACCCGAGCGGAACGTTTTTTTTCCAGAGAGCGCCGAGAATAAGACTTAGTCTTGTTGAGATCGGAAGTACCGGGCTTGGGGCGGAACTTCCGGACGTCCGGAAGTACCGCAGTTTCAACGGCGGTAGTACCGCACTCATTGACCAACGGTTACTTCTGACTCTCTGACATAGCCGCTCTGACCGGTCAGCTAGGGTCCGGTAGTACCGCGGTTTTGCCTGCGGTAGTACCGGATTTCCTGAATTTTCAGGATTGTTTATTGTAACGGCTATTTGAGGTTGGTGAGGGTATAAATACACCCCCACCAGAACTTGGACATGTTGTTGAACATCCATTGAATACATTTGAGCCTAGAGCAACCTCTCACACCTCATTCACTCTCTTGTGCATTCATTTGAGGTAGTTGACCCAAAATTCAAGTGCATTGCATTCTAGTTGATCCATTGAGCACTTGAGTGAGATCAAGCCACAGTGGTCTATTCTCTTGGTGCTTGCCGGCACCTAGACGGCTTGGCGGAGCTTCGGTGATCTTCTCAAGAAGAATGTGAGAAGGCCCGGAAGATTGTGAAGGCTTGGAGCTCGCCTACCCGGAGAGGGAAAGGGCATCCAATAGTGATCGAGGTGCTTAGGCTCATTCGTGGAGCCGGTCCGATTCGTTCGGGCTTACCTCAACGTGGACTAGGGGAGACCGGCAAGTCTCCGATCACCACGGTAAAAAGTAATCGTGTCAAATTGTGGTTTGCTCTCTTGTGATCATATTCTTCCAAGCATCGCTCTTTATTCATATCACTTGATTGCTTGCTTAGTTAGAGTAGCATTTGTTGTTCTCTACCTTTCGTTATTGCTCTTAGTCGATTACTTGTGCTAGTGTTAGTGTTGTCTTGCTCTATCAATCCATCAAGTTTAAAATTGCTAATTAGAATTAGACGAAAATTTTAAAACCTCCTATTCACCCCCCCTCTAGTCGGCCTCCTCGATCTTACAGCTGCGCAGACGCGAGAGGGAGAGCTGGCGCGAGCGTCGCTGGCGCGTGGAGAAGAAAGAGCGGAGGGAGGAAGAAGGAGGC
The DNA here is from genome assembly GCA_017311315.1 of Dendrocalamus latiflorus. Classification (NCBI taxonomy): domain Eukaryota; kingdom Viridiplantae; phylum Streptophyta; class Magnoliopsida; order Poales; family Poaceae; genus Dendrocalamus; species Dendrocalamus latiflorus. Next base: position 22,781,234 of record CM029648.1, on the reverse strand, counting down.
GGTCGGGAGAGGGCGCTGGCGCGTGGGGCTCGCGCGTCAGCGAGAGGAGGCGCGGATGGAAGGCGGGGCCACGCGCCAGAGAGAAGAGGGCGCGGGTGGACTGGCCGGGCCGCGCGACAGTGAGGAGAGGGGTGGAGCTGGGCTGCTTTCGGTCGGCCTGGCTCCCTCCGATTTATTCATTTATTTAGTGTATATTTATACATATGTATGTGTATACAAGTATATATTTATACTGTTATTTATTTCCATTTTTTTATGAATATATATATTATTTGCATATTCATTTTGTATACATTTTATATTTTTATTTTTGTTGCCCTTTTATACTATTATTTTCAAAATGAAACTTTTATATTTTTGACTCAGGTTTTTCCCTTCTTATACTGGATCATCTTTTCAGATTCGTATTTTAATTTTTAATTCTCTATTATTTGAACATGTTTGTTCCTTTCTTGAAATTTTTATTTTTACCAAATTCCAGAAAAACACCATAGAATCCAAATTCCAATAAAACACATTGCAAAAATAATTCAAAAGCTTTAAATTTTTAAATTCAAATTTTCAGGATGTTACAAAGCAGCAGCTCCTTCGTAGTTGAAAATCTCTTCTATGCATCAACCTCAGTGCTTACAGGGGATGGTACCTCAGCTCTGTTCTGGACTGGTAAATGGATTCAAGGATAGGGAATTCGCGGCCTTGCCCTGACAATCTAGGCAAAAGTCCCAAACTTCGCAAGCAAATAACTCTGGTCAAGGAGGCACTCCACAACCATTGTTGGATGAAAGACATAAAAGGACCCTTCACCATACAAGTCTTGCGTGAATTCATTGCACTAGAACATTAGGCGCCCTTTGGGCGCCCTGCCATGATCATTTGGCAAAACCTATAACTATTAAACTATATGGCCAAAATTATAACAAAGATTTTCTTGTTTGATAGAATGATGAAACTATTTTTTTATTTCTAAGTGTATATAAGCACTAAGATTCTTGCACAATCTATAACAGGTTAAAGCCAGATAATACAAACTTCATATAGTTGAAGATAGAAGACAGAAAACCGAAAAAAAAGAAGCTATATATGAAGATAGTACAATATAGGGGGCCAGCAGCAACATGCCAAGCAGCAACTTTAGAGTATTTGGTTGCAAATGCTATATTCTAAGAAAAGGTGTTCGGCTCTCAAAATTTCAAAGTCGATGTGATGAAGGCTTCCTTTTAGGGTATTCCTCAAATAGTAAAGCCTATAGGGTCTTTAATAAAAATTCGGGTTTAGTGGAAGAATCATGTGATGTTCAATTTGATGAAACTAACGGCTCTCAAGAAGAGCATGAGAACTTGGATGATGTAGGAGATGAAAGTCTTCGCAAGGCAATGGAGAACATGCAAATCGGAGACATCAAACCAAAAGAGGATCCAACATCACCAAGCTCATCTAGACAAGTGGAACAACCCTCTTCTTCCACAATAAACGATGTTCAAGTTATTGAAGATGAAGAAAAAGATCAACCGCAAAATATGTTCAAGATTCACAATGCAATAGCCAAGGATCACCCAATTAACCAAATATTGGGTGACGTAAGTAAGGGTGTTCAAACTCGCTCTAGAGTAGCTTCATTTTGTGAACACTATTCTTTTGTATCTTCACTTGAACCTAAGCGTGTAGAAGAAGCATTAGATGACCCGGATTGGATAAATGCTATGCATGAAGAGATGAATAACTTTGCCCAAAACGATGTTTGGACTTTGGTGGAGAGACCCAAGGAGCACAATGTCATTGGCACAAAATGGGTCTTCCGGAACAAACAAGATGAGAACGGAATTGTGGTAAGAAATAAAGCAAGGTTAGTAGCTCAAGGTTATACTCAAGTCGAGGGCTTAGATTATGATGAGATTTTTGCGCCCGTTGCTAGACTTGAATCAATTAGAATCTTGCTTGCCTTTGCATCATGCTTTGACATTAAATTATTTCAAATGGATGTCAAAAGTGCATTTCTTAATGGTACAATTTCCGAATTAGTATATGTGGAACAACCCCCGGGATTTGAAGATGCTAAATACTCTAATCATGTGTATAGATTATCAAAGGCACTATATGGTTTAAAGCAAGCTCCTAGAGCTTGGTATGAGCGCCTTCGTAACTTTCTAGTATCAAAAGGCTTTAAAATTGGTAAAGTAGATACAACTCTATTCACAAAAATTATTGGAGATGATTTCTTTGTATGTCAAATATATGTTGATGATATTATATTTGTTTCTACTAATCAAGACTTTTGCAAAGAATTTGGTGAGATGATGTCTAGGGAATTCGAGATGTCGATGATTGGTGAGCTAAGCTACTTCCTTGGACTTCAAATCAAACAACTTAAAGATGGGACGTTTATAAGCCAAACAAAGTATGTGAAGGATCTACTCAAAAGATTCGGAATGGAAGAAGCCAAACCCATCAAAACACCCATGGCAACAAACGGGCATCTAGACCTCAACGAAGAAGGTAAGTCGGTAGATTTAAAGCTTTATAGATCCATGATTGGTAGTTTGCTTTATCTTACCGCATCTAGGCCCGACATTATGTTTAGTGTATGCATGTGTGCACGTTTTCAAGCTTCTCCAAAAGAGTGCCATTTAGTGGCCGTAAAGAGGATTCTAAGATATTTAAAGCATTCCTCAAGCATAGGGCTTTGGTATCCCAAAGGTGCAAAATTTGAATTAATTGGATATTCGGATTCTGATTATGCGGGATGCAAAGTGGATAGAAAAAGCACCTCGGGTAGTTGCCAATTGCTAGGAAGATCTCTAGTGTGTTGGTCATCCAAGAAACAAAATTCCGTAGCACTTTCAACCGCCGAAGCCGAATATATTTCAGCGGGAAGTTGTTGTGCTCAATTGCTTTGGATGAGGCAAACATTGTTGGATTATGGGATCAATTTTGATAAAATGCCTCTTTTGTGTGATAATGATAGTGCTATCAAAATATCCAATAATCCCGTTCAACACTCAAGAACCAAGCATATAGATATACGCCACCATTTCTTGAGAGATCATGTGAGCAAGGGAGATATTGAGATTAGCCACATCCGAACCGAAAATCAACTAGCGGATATTTTCACCAAACCATTAGATGAAAGCCGCTTTTGCAAATTGAGGAATGAATTAAATGTCATAGACTACTCAAATGTAGCTTGAAATCTCACTTCATCTTTTTCTGCTCATTTGTTGTGCTCATATGGACTTTTGTTGGTTTTTCCCCTATTTTAGTCAAAAATTCGTTTAATTTCATAAAAATTAGTTTCAAAATATAGCATTAGCTCAATTGATGCATAATGATCCTGAATGACTTTAGTTGGATGCAAAACTAGGGATCATTTGCAAAATTTCAAGTTCTAAATCTAAAATCCTGAAAAGTTCCAGAAAATCCGGAACTACCGCAGTTCATTGTGCGGTACTTCCGCTCCGGACAGAAAAACCGGAACTACCGCAGTGAAATCCGCGGAACTTCCGGAATTTCTGTGAGCACGGTACTACCGGCGTGTTACGCGCGGTACTACCGCTTTCTGCGGGATTAATTGCGGTTTTCAAAACCGCCAACTCCTCCAACCGTTACTCTTTACCTTTCTCTCTCTCTCTCTCTCTCTCTCTCCTCTTCACTCCTCCCAAACCGCGCCGCCTACTCCTTTCTTCTTCCTCTCCTCCACCCTCTCTCTCCCAAGAAACTCTCTCCTCTCCCGATCTTTGAATCCGAGGGGAGTTCTTCGTTTTTGGGCGATTATTTGCACCCCCAGGGTTCTCCTCCTTCGACTTCACAAGGTAAATCGGATCAAAATCCACTTTTTACCTTGTTCTTAGAACCCTAGGTGGAGTTTAGGTTAAAATTGAAATGTGATGACTTTCGCTGAAATTTTCTTGGGCAAAACAGTTTGTTTAGGGTATTGGAATGTTTATACAAACATGCACTGGATTCAATCCAAGAAATACCCTAAAAGATTCAACTTTTGTCATGCCCTAGAAATGTCCAGAAAAACCGGAACTACCGGTCGAAGCGGCCGGAACTTCCGGGGTCCCGGTAGTACCGCATGTTTAATGCCGGAACTACCGGATTTCCCGGAAGTACCGCAGTTTTGCCGCCGGTACTTCCGTTTTTCCTGAAACAGTAGAAATTCATTGCTTTCAATTTCAAACCTTCTTTCGCTTACTCTACTTCATACCTTGATTATCCTATTGTGTCATTGAAGATGCCAAGGATGAAGAATGTCTCGCACAAGTCCTATGGGGGCACGGCAGGTCAATCCTCCTCCTCGACTCCTGCATCTCAGTCAGTGGCGCACAAGGGCAAGGGTCCCGCCTCCGACCCTGAGAGTGACTCAGAGGATTCGCATGAGAGCGAATCTGAGGCCTCGCATGAGAGCGAGGAATATGCAGACCCAGATGAGGAGATGCCTGAGGTAACTGCAGACCACGAAGTGGACCTCGACAAGATCACTAATGAAGATTATGCCATTCTCCGTCGCCGAAGTCAGTATGTACGCCCTCGAGACTCAATGAACCCCCAATTTCATTCAAAGTTTCAAGAGAAGGTGTACCAGGAGATGTATGGTCCAGCCCGAAAATTTGCTGCCCATAAGTATGTGGACTGGGATCACTTGTCGCAGATCGACAAGTTCAGTGGTGCTTATCAGCTCTTTCAGCGAGCCGATATTCATCAACTCGTTGCATTCAAATGCAACTACATTGACAACATGATCAGACAGTTCTACGCTACCCTGTACGTCTCTCCCAACTTTGAGCATCTGAGTTGGATGACAGGGACCCAGTTTATTGAGTGCACCAGGCACGAGTTTGAGCTAGCACTTGGGACGGAAACCAGTGCATATGAGAAGGTGTTCAGCAAGCGAGCTCTTCCTATTGCTGCATATTCAGAGTATTATGACCAAGCTGCTGAACGGACACTGGGGACGACAAATGGCTTACTTCCTATTCCCAGCCTTGTCAACAGGATCATCAACCACACCATTCTTCCCAAGAGCGGAAATTATGATGCTATTCGTGGCCACGCGTGGAATGTAATTGATTACATTATGCGCGGCCAAAAGTTTGATGTGGTGGATCTTATCATCAGGGGGATCGACGCCAATAAGAATGACAAACAGAAAAGGATCAACTTTGCTCCATTCATCATGGCGGTGATCATTAGGAAGACTGGATACCAAGGAGCACTCTGCACCCCTCACAAGCCATACAAGCCGCGTGCAGAGCCTCCTGTTCCTGCTCCTGTTCGCACCCGTGCTCAGGCTCAGCCTCAGCCTCAGCCTCAGCATCAGGCAGCTGCTGATCCTCCTCCCCAGGGCGAGGGCGACGTGTCGCTTTCCCAGATTTACTCTGCCATACTCAGGCTGGAGGAGCGCCAGGATGTCTTGATCTCCACTGTGTCTTCCCTTGGCGATCGCGTATCAGCCTTGGAGAGTGCAGTTCAGCCGCCTTCTCCAGTTCGTTATGGTCGTCGCACTCGTCGCCGTGGTCCTCCTTCTCCCAGTGCAGCTCAGGACTAGCTCCTCTTTTTGGTATTTCGATGCCAAAGGGGGAGAAATAGTTAGGAGAAGAAGTTTTAGTTTTAAGTCTTATCTATCGCTGTAATAATGTATGGTGAAATGAACCATGTAATGCGTATTGTGTGGTTTAAACTCTGTGGTCATTTAGTATTTTAATTTCTGATGCTTTGCAATGAACTATGTCTTGCCCTTAATGCGATGCTTGTTTTTACTTGTCTATTGCGTATCCTTATGGATGCTATGATGAAATCATGCCTATTAAATTCCTGCAAAATTTGATGCACATGTTTAGGGGGAGCTCTTTCTTATTAGTTCCTAAAATGCAAAAATTCCCCATGTTCTAAAAATTTCTAAAATTTCAAAATCCTTGTGATATACATCTTGCAAATTAGAAGTATATCCAAATCTTAAATTCTTCTCATAAATTGCTCTTGTTGTCATCAATTACCAAAAAGGGGGAGATTGAAAGCATCTAGGCCCGTAAAAATGTTAGTTTTGGTAATTAATGAATTTATGTGAATATGGGACTAATGTGTGCATTAAGTGTTTGAAAGGATATGTTCAAATAGCAAAGAAAGAGGCTCACAAAATATCCCATGAAGATTCAAGATCTCTAGGGCGACAAGGTAAATAGTTTAGGTATCTATTTTTGTTTTACCGGTCTTGGAGTTAGGTTGGAAGACCGGATTATAGGATAGACGCCGTACTATTAAGAGGGATCATGGTGATTGCTTGATCATGTTCAAATGTGCCCTTTGGATCAATTTAGGATCATGCATGCACTTAGAAATTAAAATTAAATCAAATCTGTGCATTGTCAGAAAATCCGGTAGTTCCGGCGTGTATTAGGCGGAACTACCGCAGGTCCGGTAGTACCGGGCGCCCGGGCGGAACGTTTTTTCCAGAGAGCGCCCGGACTAAGACTTAGTCTCTCGGAAAACGGTAGTACCGCGGTTTGACCTGCGGAACTACCGGACTGCCGGTAGTACCGGGCACTCGAGCGGAACTTTATTTCCAGAGAGCGCCCGGACTTTAACTTAGCCTCTCGGAAAACGGAAGTACCGCGGTTTTACCTGCGGAACTACCGCATGTGCGGAAGTTCCGGACACCCGAGCGGAACGTTTTTTTTCCAGAGAGCGCCGAGAATAAGACTTAGTCTTGTTGAGATCGGAAGTACCGGGCTTGGGGCGGAACTTCCGGACGTCCGGAAGTACCGCAGTTTCAACGGCGGTAGTACCGCACTCATTGACCAACGGTTACTTCTGACTCTCTGACATAGCCGTTCTGACCGGTCAGCTAGGGTCCGGTAGTACCGCGGTTTTGCCTGCGGTAGTACCGGATTTCCTGAATTTTCAGGATTGTTTATTGTAACGGCTATTTGAGGTTGGCGAGGGTATAAATACACCCCCACCAGAACTTGGACATGTTGTTGAACATCCATTGAATACATTTGAGCCTAGAGCAACCTCTCACACCTCATTCACTCTCTTGTGCATTCATTTGAGGTAGTTGACCCAAAATTTAAGTGCATTGCATTCTAGTTGATCCATTGAGCACTTGAGTGAGATCAAGCCACAGTGGTCTATTCTCTTGGTGCTTGCCGGCACCTAGACGGCTTGGCGGAGCTTCGGTGATCTTCTCAAGAAGATTGTGAGAAGGCCCGGAAGATTGTGAAGGCTTGGAGCTCGCCTACCCAGAGAGGGAAAGGGCATCCAATAGTGATCGAGGTGCTTAGGCTCATTCGTGGAGCCGGTCTGATTCGTTCGGGCTTACCTCAACGTGGACTAGGGGAGACCGGCAAGTCTCCGATCACCACGGTAAAAAGTAATCGTGTCAAATTGTGGTTTGCTCTCTTGTGATCATATTCTTCCAAGCATCGCTCTTTATTCATATCACTTGATTGCTTGCTTAGTTAGAGTAGCATTTGTTGTTCTCTACCTTTCGTTATTGCTCTTAGTCGATTACTTGTGCTAGTGTTAGTGTTGTCTTGCTCTATCAATCCATCAAGTTTAAATTGCTAATTAGAATTAGACGAAAATTTTAAAACCTCCTATTCACCCCCCCTCTAGTCGGCCTCCTCGATCTTACAGCTGCGCAGACGCGAGAGGGAGAGCTGGCGCGAGCGTCGCTGGCGCGTGGAGAAGAAAGAGCGGAGGGAGGAAGAAGGAGGCGGTCGGGAGAGGGCGCTGGCGCGTGGGGCTCGCGCGTCAGCGAGAGGAGGCGCGGATGGAAGGCGGGGCCACGCGCCAGAGAGAAGAGGGCGCGGGTGGACTGGCCGGGCCGCGCGACAGTGAGGAGAGGGGTGGAGCTGGGCTGCTTTCGGTCGGCCTGGCTCCCTCCGATTTATTCATTTATTTAGTGTATATTTATACATATGTATGTGTATACAAGTATATATTTATACTGTTATTTATTTCCATTTTTATGAATATATATATTATTTGCATATTCATTTTGTATACATTTTATATTTTTATTTTTGTTGCCCTTTTATACTATTATTTTCAAAATGAAACTTTTATATTTTTGACTCAGGTTTTTCCCTTCTTATACTGGATCATCTTTTCAGATTCGTATTTTAATTTTTAATTCTCTATTATTTGAACATGTTTGTTCCTTTCTTGAAATTTTTATTTTTACCAAATTCCAGAAAAACACCATAGAATCCAAATTCCAATAAAACACATTGCAAAAATAATTCAAAAGCTTTAAATTTTTAAATTCAAATTTTCAGGATGTTACAAAGCAGCAGCTCCTTCGTAGTTGAAAATCTCTTCTATGCATCAACCTCAGTGCTTACAGGGGATGGTACCTCAGCTCTGTTCTGGACTGGTAAATGGATTCAAGGATAGGGAATTCGCGGCCTTGCCCTGACAATCTAGGCAAAAGTCCCAAACTTCGCAAGCAAATAACTCTGGTCAAGGAGGCACTCCACAACCATTGTTGGATGAAAGACATAAAAGGACCCTTCACCATACAAGTCTTGCGTGAATTCATTGCACTAGAACATTAGGCGCCCTTTGGGCGCCCTGCCATGATCATTTGGCAAAACCTATAACTATTAAACTATATGGCCAAAATTATAACAAAGATTTTCTTGTTTGATAGAATGATGAAACTATTTTTTTATTTCTAAGTGTATATAAGCACTAAGATTCTTGCACAATCTATAACAGGTTAAAGCCAGATAATACAAACTTCATATAGTTGAAGATAGAAGACAGAAAACCGAAAAAAAAGAAGCTATATATGAAGATAGTACAATATAGGGGGCCAGCAGCAACATGCCAAGCAGCCATTCTGTGGCTGTTTTCAGCTGCAGTTGCACCAGTGCACCACCACAAAAACTGTTGGGAACAAACCGTTGACATAGTAAATGGCAGGAATAAATTGTCAACAGCATTATGGTCTTTGAATTTGCAAAATACAAAATCTGTATAATAATATGGTTCCATTACTATTTAGGTTCACAGAAAAATGATCCATTAGCAACAACATACAAGAATCAGATGGCACATCCCATTAATACTGCTTGCTACGATGGTTCAAAACATTAAACATCCATAGGATTACAGGAAGACATGCTCTTAGGAGAAGGGACACATCTATTGGGTTACAAAATGTTGTTAGTCCAGGAGAGCAATGGATAAGCCGTTGATGTCAACATTATCTTCAGCTGCCTGCAAATGCAGTATGGGGAGTTATTATTTTGCCTGCAAGTAATGGAGAGATTATCTAGTTGGGAACTCTTCATTTTATATCATAGATTCATCTTTTTGGCATAGTAGTGATGTATTATACCTAATTAGTAAACGAAACCCAAAAGGTTAGTATGTCAGATGGAACACTGTTTTGTGCTTCAACCAACAAATTATAAAAAGATCAATGGCTGAACAATACCAGATTGCAAAACCTATAAAAAAGCATCAGTTCAGTAATAGATCCACAAGACCAACAACATACTTGAACCCCATGATGTTACATGCCTTCAAGCAAAAACAATGTACTGAACAAGTAGCTCAATTACTTTCAGATAGGCAGATACCTACAGTTCATAGTTGTGTTTCAATCTGACATTATATTAATTAGAATATATGTAAGTTCTGCACAAAAAAATATCATATACTATGAAAGGGAGTTTCACATACTTGACACCCCATGATGCCTCCATTACTTCAGCTCTGCCTTCAATACTAACCACATCCCATATCCTGTTTTGCCCAGTTGGTGTTCTCTGGATCCTTGTTTCAAAGCTGCAAAACTACCACAATGCATAGTACATAATCGAAAATATGTATCAACCAATGTAGTAGTTATTTAGCAATGCAAATAGAAAAACATGCAATGTAATTTAGACGGGGCTAGACAACAAGGAGTGAGCGGAGGTGCGGTGTCGCCGCCTCGCCTCCGCTCGACTTCAGGGAAGCAGCCGCCACAGATTACAAAGATGACGGCGTCGCAAGAGGCCCATGCTATATTTGCATCAATTGTGACCAGATAGAGCAAAAGTGAAAGAAACTAATCTAAAAGGAAAATTTTAGATATCCAACAGAGAGACCACAGCTGTTCGCTAGCCAAGTATGCTCCTACCTAAACTGATTTATGTTCCTATCTGTATGATAAATATAGTTAGAACAGGATCAGGTGTCATTAGAACACAAAACAGAGCGTATCTGGTGTGTTCAACATCTGAAAGAGGCTTATAAATGACCAAATGAACATAGATGCATGGGCCTACATGAAGCGTCGACATAAAACTGGCTACGCAGAGAGTAGACAGTAACCCCAAGTACTATAGGTAAATGATGAAACCTGAGTGCAAATTGGTACATAACATAAACATATCATAGGTGTTACATAACATAAACAGATCATAGGTGTTATAAACCAGGATGGACTTGTGCTTGGCAACCAAATCATGAGCACACAGGTGCAACCTATAATCTTATCTTGAACACAATATACTCCCATGCAGCTATTTGAAAGGAGCAGCACTCAAATAAACAGACCAAGACTTACGCTCTAGGTTCCTGGGCAGGAAAAGAGCACACTGTTAGTAAGTTGCACAAACACAGCTTTATGCAGTGTTCTGATTAATAAAACGACATTCAATACTATTTATATACACCTTATTTCTCAAGATTGTACAGCCAGAGCTGCAGTCTCGACACATGCCTTTTTGCCGACAGCAGTTACCCATGTGTCCACTTGAACCACATCACCATTGAAATTATGGCAAGTTTTTAAGAAAAATATTCTATCAATTTTTCAGCACATAAAAAAATGTCTATGATTATATCTGAACCCTAAAAACAAGTTATTCTTTCTTTTCTCCAACAAGGGAAACTTGGACAACTGGTTACACGGACAAACGAATTTCATAGCAGCTACTGATTTTATGAGCACTCAAGTTATTTGCTCATAGAGACTACTGTTGCATACACGTGACAATACAAGACACAAGCGTAGACAATTTGGGAGGGATTTCAACAGAGGCATCACAATTTCATCCACAGTATCATACTGAATATGCTCCACAGCCTGTTATACATCTTCATTTAGAATGGCCATACATTAATGCAGACAGATATATAATGATAGCAAGATGACCACACAAGATGACAAGAAATTCAGAGAGGATATGTCTACCAAACCAAGAGTACACTAAGACATTTTTAGAACTAAAGCAAATGACATCAGTTCAAAGACAATGCTGAATGAATGCAGCCTTATATACAAACATGCATGCCTCATCGCATAATGGCAACTGAATGCATATGAACATATAGTCAAACAAATTTAGAGAAAGTTCAAACCTATTAAGAACAATAAAATGACATTTTGAGCAGTAGAAGAAATTTTTCCTCCCTCCAATTCTATAAACACAGTTAAAACTAAAGTATTATTTTTCCATATTTCAGAATTTAACTGCATCCATACCATGTCCACTTGGAGAATTATCATATAAATATCTACATATTCGGTATTCCACATCCATTGCAGTGATACTGCTGTTTGGAGACCTTAAATCACAAACAGAAGCTTTAGCGAGCATACTCGAAAGTCTATATAAAGCAAACAGAAGAGAGTCAGTCAAATACACTAACATGATTTCTCTCATACTAACATCATTGTCAAAGAGGTTGCCCAATCCACAGAATGGTTTCCCACCTCTAACTGGAGTACGAGCAGCACAATTTGTCTCAGACCAAAAGCAAGAAATTATAGGAAAAACACAATACACTCTAGATCTTACCATCAATGCTACAGAAGCCTGTGAGGTTGTATCTGTGCCACTCGCTGTTGGATCTCGAGCTTGCGCCGCTATGCTGGACCTCGCACTTGCGAGATATGCTAGCGTTGCCACAAGATTGCGCAGGCCGCCGCGGTTCCCCAAACTCGCAGGCGCGCACTTTGACCTGCCAGCGAGCAGATCCAGCCACGTCCGCACAAATCCGATCCTCAGGTGAGCGGATCTGGCAGCGCCAGCATGGGTCCTCCGATCTCCCGGCGGTGCCAGGCGGGAGCAGAACGTCCCAGTGGCGCGGTGAGCCCTGACTTCGTCGTAGAGCCACGAGCGGGAGCAGAGGCGACCGCGGCGCAACACCAGCGGGAAGAGGCAGGGCCGCACGCCGTTTCTCCCTAGATTCGGGGTGCGCTTGTGCGACACGACGAGGCAGAGAGCGGAGGAGGGAGGAGGCTACGGCGGCTAGGGTAGGGGAGGAGGCGACGGCGGCTAGGGTTTCGATTGCCACCCAAGCCGCTCGTTCGGGAGCGACCGAGCGAGGCTATCGATGCTGGAGGAGCGAGACTGTTGGAATGTCTCTGGACCGCGGGTTAGGTTTTGGAAAGACAGAGGGGTTTTTTGCAAAACATGTAGCGACACATGTCAACATGCCAATGAGCCACCGATGCTCCAAATTCTGTGGTGGTAGCAGACCCAAGTGGGTTTTAATAAACCTGATTATTTTCAAAGATTTCTTGAGTGCACTTACAAGAAGGGCTGCTAGATAAAATCAATTAGCGCTGGACTTCCAGCAGGATCTATACTCCTAAATCAGCCTACAAAGCCCCTCTTTCATGGCTTCCTTCTGTAATCATTAGTTAAAGCTTGCTTTGTACATGGTCTTCACACCATGTTTGTGCCATTTTCTCCTTAATGAATGAAACACGTATCCTATGTTTTTGAGAAAAAATACATCAGTAGTGTCGGGTCCCAACTTCAGAGCGGGGGCGTACAATGTGGCACATGACCTCCTCCGAGGGCATGCCTTTCGGAGGGTTTATGCTACTGTGGCCCACGATGGCGACGATGCGGACTGGCTTCTCTTGGGATGTGGCTTGGCTGGCGCAGCCGCCTCGCTCCTCGGGGGCGGCGGGTGGCGGCCCGGGAGAGCAAGCGACGCCGGATAAGCGGCGAGTGATGGAGCACTACGGGGATTACACGGGAGCAATTTTAGAAAGGTTGTGGCAAGAGGGTTGGAAGAGACGAGCACCGGTGGCGGTGGAAGCGGAGGTGGGGAGAGTGGTCACCACGGGAGAAGAGAGCCAAGGACGACGACAAAAGTGGCTAGACATTGAGCCTTCGAGGACCTTTTCTCCTCTCATCAAGAATGGGCCGGTTCGGCCCCTTACGAACCGTTCGATCACAAATTGACAGTCCAAATTAATCGCAGTAGAAAAAAATAGGGGGAAGATTTTTAACACAAGACAGGAGCAATTTCCCCTCCAAAACTCCCGCCCGCCGCCGATGCCATTCCCTTCCTCCCCCATCCCATCATCGAGCGGGGAAAACGCAAAAAATTCCCCAATCCGCCTCACTCTTCTCCCCCTCCAAATTCCAATTTCTTCTCTCAGTTCGCTCTTCCCACCCCACTAGAGAACCCGAGTTCGCCATGGCGACGCTCTTCCTCGCTCTCCAGTGCGTCCAGTGCTCCACCATGCAGGTGGGCGCCTCAACCAAACCAAAACCCTTTCCCAAAAATTCCCGCTCCGTTTCCCTGGCAACTGATCCAATTTTTTTTGATGCCAGGTGAAGCAGCAGAAGAAGAGCAGCAACAAGTGGGTGTGCGCGGTGTGCAACCAGCGCCAGTCCCTGCTCCGCGTCCACGCCCGCGGCTACCGCGCCGCCGACCTCCGCCGCTTCGTCCAGGGCGCCAACCTCTCACGCGGCCGCGGCTTGCCCGTGCCCGAGACGGACTGGGGCCCCGCGGCTGCCGGGGAGCAGCGGGATGAGGTTCCGAGAGAGAGGAGGCCGATGGACTGGTCGGAGTACCTGGATGATCCGGGGGAGTGTGATGGTGGCGGCGGCGTTGCGGGAGCTCGAGATGGAGGTATGCTTGAAACGTGTTTGATGTAATGCCGCAATGTATATGGCTACTGTTGAGGAGTGGTCCCACCTTGGACCAGTCGGCCTATTGCGCCAAGAGGCCCGATAATTATATAACCGCATGGTTAGACCGAAAAGGCTGTCTAATAGGGGAAAGGACATGACTGTCCTTACAATTATAGATCCAGATAGAAGCGTTTGTGTAAACAACCTCTTTATGACTGTAAATATACGCCTCAGAGCGCCATGAGGGGGAGGGACTCATTTTTTCCATAGACAAGCCTATGTAATGTATACACCTTCTATACCTCATATCTAGGGTTGTAAGGCTTCGGACAGTCCCTTAGTAGCCTTCCCGTAGCTCTATTGTTTATTGTTTGGTACATAACCACAACAAGCAGTATTTTGGATAGTTGATCTCGTGCATCCTGTGGAATTACATGCTCATTAGAGCCAATAGTAAATTGATTATGCTGAGATTAGTACTTAAATGGTGATTTGCATGCTGGGTGTGGTTAATATTACTTTGCAAGCTTGGATACTATGAATACGGGTAATGTACACCTTATGATTCAAGGTTTAACTGAGGCCTCCTTGTTGAGCTGAAATTCTGTATACCTGTAGGGCCTACAGTGCTGCAATCTGAATTGTCATTTATTTAGACGTTATTGGAGCAAGTCATGCATTACCTATGCTAGGGCTAGCATGACCTATTCACAAGTTTCTTATGCAATGATATACAATGATCTGCATCTAAATGCTCGATTGTTTGTTGTTATTTTTTCTGGAGCTGGAACCAGATAGTTAAATTGCTGCATTATGTATTCAGTATTCAGGATGAGGTTGTATGGTGTATGCTTCTAAGTCTTAAGTTGCTTGCCTTCATACTTGCTTATCTTCAAATTTGATTATCGTCACATTTATGTTCATGGAATGGTCAAATTTCCAATGTATGGTCTAATTGTTTTCATGCCGCGATTTACAAACAGGTATAGCGATTGAAGTGACTACTGAATTGCCTCAAGAAAGTCCTAAAGTTACTACCTTAAAGAGGCTTCCCAAAGCCCAATTGGGTATAGCTGGAAAGAGGCCCAAGCCACCAATCAACCCCACGTCATCTAAGAGGCAGCGGATCGAGCAAGGATCAAGTGCTTGCTCTGCAACTGCTACTGCTGAAGGCAATACATGCAAATCCTAATCACACGTTGTTACACTTGTCATGACCGAAATTTGCTAGTTGAAAGAGTCATTTATATACTTGTTTTGTGCAGCACAAAAATCAAAGTGGAGCAAGTACTTGGACGCAAGCTTCTTTGAAGAGAGAAGTGCATTAGAGGGCTTTGGGCAGCATCGGACTGAACTTGATGAATGTGTCACTACCGAGGTTGTGGTGGATGATGAGGTACACCCTGATTTCATCTGATCTTGTCTTTGGATTGCTATGTCGTATGTTTTGAATAGCAACTAGCTAGATAAGATCAATGTGCTGTTGGCAAAATGTTATTCTGTATGATGAGCACTTTGGAGTACATTGAGTTGGAAGGAAAAAAATTGGAAGGAAATTAGGATACATGCTAACTTTTTGAAACAATGATGTTAACAGTGCACCTGCTCATCTCTTGCTTTCTCCTCGCAAACCTTCACCTTTTGAGTTGCAGATACATATGTATGTTATATAGCCTTATGTTATGATAAGAATGCTTCACACTAGTTTGAATGAAACCTCATTGTGCACATGTGGGTACATCCACCTGTCACTTCAATTAACAAAATATCACATCTCCCCTTTATTTGATTTGTCAATAACATGAAAACGATGGGTTAACTTGAGGATGTTGGCCATCATTTTTTGTTAGCCAGTTAATTATCCTCCCTATTATGTGGTTATAAAGCTGAAAAGTCCTTTCTTTATTGGGAAACTCCAGAACGAAATAGTATTCTATTTCAATAGACAAATCGCTGCACAATTTTCTTTATATTGGAAGCAGGAATATGGAATTCTAACTCAGAAGGTTTTGTTGGATGTATAGGCAGTTAGGCACTAGTAGATAACTACCGATAGTATAAATCTTTCGTCCTTGTGTGTGAGTGCATGTTCCAAATTGAACTGACGTTCCTACACAAGAATCCTCACAGAAGCTTGAATCGCAGCGATCAAATTTCAAACCCGTAGATTTCTGAACAGTAGAATCGCATTTCAAACCAATCTCAGTTTATATTAATTTCAATCATTGACCATGAAGCATGAAGATTTGTATCCTTCTGGTATAAAACTTCGACTAATCATTTTTAGCATAGCTCATGACAGACAGCACCCTGAGGGAGAATAGAAAAGTGTTATAGACTGTTAGGGTATGTTTGGTTTGAGCCCTAAGCAACCTCATCAAAATTTAGGTATGATAAAAAATTTGATATAGTAGACATATTTGTATTGTAACCATGTTAATAGCTACAAAGATTGCCAAAATTTCTCCAGATATGTGTATTGCATGTGGGTCTTACATAGCATCTATTTTTTTCACCAAAATATAGCCAATATGTATCTTGTTGTATTGATTAAATCGCAAGGAATACAACGATTCAAATGGACCACAAATCAGATACACGGTTTAGAATATATTATCATTTAAAGTTTGTTAATAAAAAATGGAAGCATTAAATGCAACTAATCAACTGCTGCCACCTCATAAAAGCAAAGCATCTTCCTCACCAAAATTTTGGCGAGCAAATTGCCCGCCCAAAAACTGCCTGTGTCTTTGTGTTGCATTGCTAAATTTTTTGGAACACGCTAATGTTTTTGCATCAATCCAAACGCTAGCCAAATCACTAAGTCACGCTAATGTTTTGATTTGGGACGTTGGGGCAACAATCGAAACAGACACTTAATCTCTACTTGACCGAATGCCAAAGCTAGCCAAACAACCGAATAGAGATGTTACTCCGGCTAAAATTTGTTTTGTACCAACAGTATACTTCTTTCGTTTTAACGTATGGGTGTATGTTCCAAGTTGAACTCATATTCCTACACAAGAATCCTTACATTCCAGAGGCTTGCATTACAATGATCAAATTTCAAAATTCAAATACGTAGACATCTGAGCAATTAAATCACTGTGAAAATTAATTCAGGTTATATTAATTTGTGAAGAACTGTCCATGAAGCATGAAGATTTGTAGCCTTCTAGGTGGTGATCGGTTCGGCTGAAAAGCTCATGGCTTATGGCTGAAAACACTGTAGCTGGCTGAAAAAAGCACTGTAGCTGACAGAGGCTTATTTAGCATAATTAAATTTAAAAAAATTAAAAAATATAAAAAATATGTTAGCTCATTACGTATAATACAAACAAATACGGGGAAAAAAAGAACCGGCAAAAAAGTTCAACAAAAAGCTAAAAATTTAGAAAAAAACGAAAATTATGAATAGTGAAAAATAAGCTAAAAGCCAGAAGCCGAAGCTGAGTTGATCAGGGCCTCTGCAACTAATCATTTTTAGCATACCACATGACGGACAGCGCCTTATTTAGTAGACGAACGAATCAAGAAGTGTTCTAGACTGCTACTGGTTGATACCCCGCTCGTTTCAGTTTCAGCTTCAGGCTTATTTTTTACTATTCATAAATTTCATCTTTTTCTGAACTTTTGAAATTTTTTAGCTTTTTTGCCAGTTCTTTTTTCCCTGTATTCGTTTGTGTTGTCCGTGATGAGCTAGCATATTTTTTCTATTTTTAAATTTAATAACGCTAAATAAGCACTTTCAGCTACAGTGAAATTTTAGCAGCTACAGTGAAATTTTAGCCGCTACAGTGCAATTTCAGCCATAAGCCACAGCTTTTCAGTTCAACCGAGCGGGGCATAACAAGTCAATGAAGATGTTATTCCCCGCTAAATCTTGTTATGACTTGCTGAGCCCATTTGCCTCAACACCTTTGTAACTTCTAATGTATAGGCGTGAGCTTCTTTCCAAAAAAAAAAAAAGCGTAGGAGTGATCTTCTTTCAAAAAAATGTATAGGAGTGAGGGAAGTGATCATTATGGCAGATCGGTAGGACAGTCCTTTTTTTTTGAGACCCAGACTGGTAGGACAATCTGACGCGCTACAGAAATACAAAACCACATACTCGTGCCCACTTCCTTTGTTAAAAGCAAAAACGAATATCTTTACGTCACTTTCAGTCCAGTTCCATTTCCCTTTCATCATTAAGCCTCTTTTGCATGTCATCACGTATAATCCAGTGAAATTGCATAGTCTTTCTTAATATGGCGACACCATGCTTGTTCTGAACCCGAACAGGCCATGCACTGAGGCCGGACATGTCTTGCTCTTTTATTTTAGAGCGATAGAGCAGGTGGCTAGCCACATTGTATATAACTGTTGAAGAATGAGTATTCAATTTATCAGTTCGTTTCTTTTTTCCATACCTTAATCTTTTAAGGTAATCAATCAATATTTAAAGCTCAATATATTTGGTGTAAGAAAAAGACATTCTTAGTGCATTTAGTTTAGATTATCCCCTTGTAAGTTATTGGAGTCTATTTACCCCCAGTACTCCTTGCTTTCGATTGTGCTGAATTCCAACATTTAGGTGACACAACTCTCTGTTGTAAGTTCATGTCATTCCATTGCTGTATTCTGGAGGGGGAAATAGACCATTCATAGTTAAATGTCACTACAATTGATCCACCCCTAATAGGGCATGCATTTAGGCATACATCTGTTAAATTTCACAAGAATAGAACTACTAGATGCGATTAAATTCTCCAATTGTGTACCCTCACCGTTCACTCATAACACCGGCAAGCACAAAGTTGTCTGGGGTGGGGTGCTTTGAGGTGCACCTTTAAAGCGAGCAGCGGCCGACAGCGCTGCGAACCGTGAAATATAATTTCCCGTTTGGTGCCGAGCAGTTGGTTACGAACGGCAGCATGACGGCAACGTCTCCGCCGCATTTCCTCGTTCGCATGTCTTCATGTGTTTGTTTACAGTCTCCCAAGCAGAAACCGTCTTCGGCCTTCTCTGTGCCGTTACGTTATCCGGGTCGATTTGGTAGTAACAGATTGGAAATATCTCGCGGACATGTAAATTTCTAAATGGGCTGTTCTAGTAATTCTAGAAGCGCAGTGGTCGGTAAAAGCATATGGTTTTTTGTCTTTTCTTTTCTTTTTTGCGATGAGTAAAACATTTAGTGTCCGTTTATATTGGTTTTTAGCTTTGACTTTAGCTTATGAATAATACCAGCTTATAGAGACTCGTGTGCAATTTTGATCGATATAAATGAAATCATTATTGTTAAAAAATAGTAATGCGTACTTGAAGTTTCAAGAGTTATTAGGTGGGTTCGTTTTGGCTTAAAGCTAGTTTATGCTTGTACTGTCTATATTAATTAATTAGCTTTTAAACGATTTGCCCCCGTTTGTGATCACCCCGGAACCAACATTGCCTGGGCTTCTTCTTGATGGGCCTGGCCAGACTATTGCGCTCCCGATGGTCGAGTCACCTTTGCTGACTCCCCTGGATTCTGGGTCTGCTTCCCGGGTTGAGCAGGTTGATCGTCTTGAGCCGGTGGACCCGCCTGCTATGAATGTTTTGGTGAAAGGAATTCAGTTATGCCCTCTTGAGGCCCCTACGTCGAGTGAACATATTGCTACTCAGTTGCTCACATCAAGATATGCTATCTCGCCACGTGTGTACTCGCGACGACGCACTCGCCGTGGCAAATTGATGTCGCAACCCCATGCTGAAGCTTCTGCTTCCGGTGTGCCCCCTCCACACCAACTTCGGCAAAGACAAGATTCATTTCAGATCTGACCAAGAGTGTAAGAGCTCTGCTGCCACCACCAAAAATTCAGAAGCGTAGGCCCAAATCCTATCTGTTGAGTGCTAGTCCACCTCGTCGCAGCAGAAGGTTGGCCGGACTCGGCGTTGATCCCTCTGAAGCAAATCCCTCAAAAAAGATTGTGATGCGCTCCTTGGGCCTATCCTCAGAAGATGTACAGGACAACAAGAAGGCTTTGGAAGTTTATTGTAATCTTTTCCGGCAGCCTCTGAGTGCGTCTCATATCAGGGCACTGGCAGCACTCTTTGGCTGGGCACCTTCGGAGCTTGAAGCTGCTTCCGTGGAGGACCTGTCTTGTGTTGTCTAGTTGCTGGACGCAGGTCGCCTTTTCTTTTTCCTCTTTTCCTATGGATCTCTCCCGCATCATTTTTTGGAACGTCCGCGGTTTAAATTCAGCTGCGAGATAGAATTCAGTAAGAAGCTTGGTTGAGTCTGTTAAGGGGGATATTGTTTGTCTCCAAGAAACAAAGATGGGTGATATTGCTGTGAGGTTTTTGCTTTCTATGCTTGGGCCTTCTTTTCCCCACTTTACTTTTCTTGCGGCAAATGGGGCCAGTGGAGGTATTTTGATCTGTTGGCGGGATAGGCTTGGTGCAGCTCTATCTATACGTGTGGATTTGTATTCAGCTTCGATTCAGTTTGCTTCTGCTTCTGGACAGCATTGGTGGTTAACATGTGTTTACGGACCTCAATCGTCAGATGACAAGATTCTTTTCTTGCAAGAGCTCAGGACAATTTGTGCCCAATGTACTGGCCCCTGGTTAGTAGCAGGAGACTTCAACTTGATTTACCGTGCTGAGGATAAGAATAACACAAACCTTAACCGAGCAATGATGGGTAGGTTTCGCCGGTGTCTAGATGACCTTGTGGTTAAAGAGCTCCCTCTTTTTGGTCAAAAATTTACTTGGTCTAATGAGCAGAGTTCTCCCACACTTGAAAAGTTGGATCGAGCCTTCTGTTCTGTGGATTGGGAACTTATATTCCCTTTCTCCCTGTTGCAAAGTACTGCTACGGAGGTCTCAGATCATTGCCCTTTGCTGCTTGGTCTTTGTGATATGAACAAGAGAAAAGGAAGGTTCCATTTTGAAGCATTTTGGCCGTCCATCACTGGGTTCTCTGAGGTCGTCTCCCAGGCGTGGTCTTCAGTCCAGCCAAGATTATGCCCGGTTGAGACCCTCTCCTACAAGTTCAAGGAAGTATCCCGTGCTTTACAAAGCTGGAGCCAGAAGCAGGTCGGCCATGTTAAAACACAGCTCAGCTTGGCTCGAGAAGTTGTGCACCAACTCGAGATTGCTCAGGATTTTCGTACTCTATCTGTTGAAGAAGCAGCCCTGCACCGTAGGCTCAAGAAACACTGTCTTGGTCTTACCTCGCTGCAGCGTACCATGGCACGGTCAAGATCCAGAATTGCTTACATCAAGGATGGTGATGCAAATACTCGTTTTTTTCACCTCCATGCAAAGCATAGAAAAATGAAGAATTTTATCCCCAATTTGGTGGACGGTGACCGAATCCTCACAGGTCACGCTGAGAAGGCACAAGCCGTGTTGGATTATTATCACAATCTGATTGGAATAGCAGAAGAGAGGGATTTCTCTATTGATCTGGAACATCTGAACCTACCTCACTTTGATCTTCAGGACCTAGAGCTCCCTTTTTCTGAACAAGAAGTCTGGGACACGATTAAAGAAATGCCTTCTGATAAGGCCCCTGGGCCGGATGGCTTTACAGGCCGTTTCTTTAAGTCTTGTTGGCATATCATCAAAGAAGATATCTCGGCTGCACTAGTTGCTGTCCAGCTGGGTGATTTCAGGCATCTTAGGCTGCTAAATTCAGCTTATCTAACCTTAATTCCGAAAAAGGAAGATGCAGACCAGGTCAAAGACTTTAGGCCCATAAGCCCGATCCACAGTTTTGCAAAATTGGTTACTAAGATTCTTGCTAACAGATTGGCGCGAAGACTCCATGAGATTGTGGCCAGCAACCAAAGTGCGTTTATTAAGGGGAGGTGTATTCAAGATAACTTCATGTTGGTCCAGCAGATTGCAAAATTTCTAAACCAGCAAAAGGCCCCTCGAATTGTCCTCAAGCTAGATATTTCAAAAGCTTTTGACTCAAGTTCGTGGCCGTTCCTTTTGGAGGTTTTACGGTACCGTGGTTTCGGACCTATTTGGAGGAATTTGATTTGTGGCCTTCTTAATGCGTCTTCAACAAGGGTCCTTCTCAATGGCATCCCGGGTGAGGAGATTCAACATCAAAGGGGACTCAGGCAAGGCGACCCGCTTTCTCCGATGCTATTTATTTTGGTTATGGATGTGTTGAATGCAACTATTCAGAAAGCCAGTGACGAAGGTCTCCTCCAATCACTTGCAAATCGCCCCCTCAAACATAGAATCTCTCTTTATGCGGATGATGTGGTTCTGTTCCTCAGACCTGTTGCCTCTGATTTGGAGTTGATCTCTGCTGTCCTTCAGTTGTTTGGCACTGCCTCAGGACTCAAAACCAACATTCAAAAGAGTAGTGCCTCCCCCATACAGTGTTCTGATGACGATATTGCCATAATCCAGCAACATATGTCATGTGTAGTCCAGGATTTCCCTTGCAAGTACTTGGGCCTCCCGCTTTCGTTTAAGAATTTGACCAAAGGGCAAGTTCAGCCCATCATAGACCGCATCGCTGCCCATTTGCCAGGTTGGAAATCTGATCTAATGAACAGAGCTGGGAGGTTGGTAATGGTCCAATTTGTAATGACATCTATGGTGATTTATCTGGCTATAGCTTCGGATCTTCCCCCTTGGGCTATCAAGGAAATCGACAAGATTAGAAGGAGTTTTCTTTGGAGAGGAAGAAGAGAAGCTAATGGGGGTCATTGTTTACTCACCTGGCCTAGAGTTAGCCGGCCTAAAGAGCTAGGTGGACTTGGTATACATGATCTAAAATCCCTTGGCTGGGCCTTGAGAATGAGATGGTTGTGGCTTGCAAAGACCCAACCAGACAGGCCATGGGCGGAGTTTAAGATCATGTTACACCCTTCTATACATGCCTTCTTCTCCATGGCAGTGTTCACTGTTGTCGGTGATGGAAAATCTACTCTCTTTTGGACTGATAAGTGGCTGCATGGGCAGTCCATTGAGCTACTTGCTCCTCACCTTTTTGCTCGGTCTACAAGAGGACAGCCAAAAGACGCACAGTTTTTGATGCTCTGTTGGACAATTACTGGATCAGGGACTTGCGAGGTGCCCTCACTATGGCTGCTCTGTCAGATTATTTTGATGTCTAGAATCTTGTTTCGGATGTGCAGCTGGAACCTGACTTAGCAGATGTGCACAATTGGCGCCTCATTGCCTCTGGACAGTACTCAGCCAAGTCTGCCTATAATGCTCTCTTCTTTGGCTCAGTGCAGTTTGATCCTTGGAAACTCATTTGGAATACTTGGGCGCCGAAGAAGTGTCAATTTTTCCTTTGGCTTGCTTTCCATAATAGATGCTGGACTGCGGATAGACTGGCCAAGAGAGGTTTACCTCATCCTGCTCAGTGTCCCCTATGTGACCAGGAAGATGAGACCATCCATCATATCCTTTGTGGGTGCGTGGTTGCAAGACAAATCTGGTCCCTTGTCTTCCGTCGCTATGGGCTACCGGATTTCTCTCCACTCCCTGATGACAAGGTCCTCCATGTATGGTGGATGCGTATTCTAGATTTGTTCCCTGACAACTGCAAGAGAGGGCTGAATTCGCTAATTGTTTTGGTTGCCTGGTCCTTGTGGAAGCACCGTAATGATATAGTGTTTAATGGAGCTGCTCTCAATGTGCAACGTATTCTTAAGCAGATTTGTGAAGAGGCTAATCTCTGGTGTCTAGCTGGTGCTAGTGGGTTAGCTCACTTAGAGGTCGCTGCTAGATAATATGGTGGCTTTTGTTTAGCCGGGTCGTTTCTGGTCTTCTCTTTTCTTTTCAGGCGTTTCTTGTGGTGTCTTGGCTCCTTCGGGAGTTTTGGGTGTGTGTGTTTTGGGTGTGTTGTACTCTTCTGAGTTCTTCTTAATGCAATGATATGCAGCTCTCCTGCGTATTCGAGAAAAAAAAAGTTCAGCTGTACTGGTCAAAATCGTATGCGATTATTTTCTCGTGCATATTATCTCTTGTGAACAGTTAGAATTTAAATATTTAAGTCATAAGCCACCAGCCTAAAACAACCCACTCATTAATTGCTCTACTAAGCCAAGGAACAAAACTAGCCTTGACTAGTTAATTTTGGATGATTTATGAGACATCAAGTCGGCAACTAATGGACTACTTCAACTGACATATTTGCATGCATGTGATATTAATCAAACTCATTTGCTAGGAAATAGCTGTGTGCTATAGAGTTAGTTAGAAATTCATTACCTGGCCGTAAGTGGTGGAGATAGCTAGAAACCTGGCTGGCCAGTGCTCAGACAATGCCAAATACTTAAGTCGGCAACTAAAAGAAAATCAAATATGGGACTTAGTGCCAATCAAAAGGATACCAAGTGGTTGGATACTGTAACACCGACTATGTCGGAGATTGCGACACACGTCGATCAACAACCGGATATTTCTTCAATGTTGGATCATGAGCTATATCTTGGTGCAGTAAAAGGCAGCCCACCGTGGCATTATCAAGTACTGAAGTAGAATATCAATCAGTAGCAACAACGGCATAAGAAAGCACTTGGATTAAGCAATTGCTGAAGGATCTCTACTACCTTACAGATTATCAAGGATTCTTTGTGATAATCTATCATCTATACGTCTGGCAGAGAATCTAGTCTTTCATGCGGGGACAAAACATATAGAAGTACACTATCATTACATAAGAGAAAAAGTTCTTAGAGGATATATCGAGATGGTGCCAACAAATACAGATAAACAAGTTACAAATATTCTTACAAAGAATCTCAACAAAGTAAAGTTCAAGAAATTTCAAGGGGCTCTTGGAATGGTCTGTAAGAAAACCTTGAAAGCAAGTATGCATTGAGGGGGAGTGTTAAAAAATAGCAATGCATACTTGAAGCTTCAAAAGTTATTAAGTGCTCTACTAAGCTAAGGAACAAAACTAGCCTTGACTAGTTAATTCTGTATGGTTCATGAGACATCAAGTCGGCAACTAATGGACTACTTCAACCGACATATTTGCATGTAGGTGATATTAAGCAAACTCGTTTGCTAGAAACTGGCCATATGCTATAGAGTTAGCTAGAAATTCATTACTTGGCCGTAAGTGGTGGAGACAGCTAGAAACCTGGCTAGCTAGTGCTCAAACAATGCCAAATACTTAAGTCGGCAAGTCAAAAACATGTTGGTGCCAACTATAGATTATTCTAGTGTGCTAATTAGCTGGCCAATGGATGTTGTTAGCTGATGAAAATTTTCCTTGTTGAGTCGGTTCCTTGCCCTATAAAAGGCTTGTAACACCCCTTGTAATTAGAAGTAGTAGAGTTGTAATACATATGCAGCCATGAGTTTTGATAAGAGAAGCTAGTTAGCTTCATATATGTATGTGTGTATGCTGCTGATAATTGAGTGTCCTATCACCTTGTGATTTTCAACAATTATAGTGTATACTACAATCGGTTAGTAGATCTTATTTTAAAAAGACATTCTGTTTGAAAGATAGGTACTGTAAAAAAGCCATTTACAGTAGAAAAGTAGTTTTTAGAAATCAATATAGAGTTGATTAGTGCACTTTCTTGTGGTTGCTTGCATAGAATGCGAAGTTGAGTTGGGGGAATTTGTATTACGGAACTTGAGTCACTTGGCCATGTGGCTGCAAAACCATTATAAGCCACAGTAGATCTTGATCACTTGGTCAATAACTTTATTGTGAGAGATCTGTACCAACATAACAATTAAGATTTGTGTCGTGCTACTGTGTTAACCTACCCTACTTAAGTTCACCAATGTCATTCTAAAATCTTGCTCTTCGAATTATTTTATGAACAAATGGTTTTGCTTTTGATACACTGAATTGAGTTCATGCTCTGGTGTTTTCTGCCCTGTTGTCCCTTCAGTTCCGTCGCCTTCTTTTCTATCCCTCTTTTTCCCTAGGAGGCCATCCAATTGATTGAAGAAAGGCCGATTCGATTCAACTATTAAGTTATCTATCTATCTATCTATCTATCTATCTATCTATCTATCTATCTATCTATCTATCTATCTATCTATCTATCTATCTATCCATCTATTATCTTATTAAAGTAACAAAAAAAAGTTACCATATTCGCTCTCAAGGGTTAGAAATTTCCACGTTAATTAGTAGAAAAAGAGAAATATCTACACCATCGATTGTAGTGAGTCGAAATTATAATGGTCTAGAATAAAAAAAGCCTATGTCAAGCACAACCCTAAAATAATTGAAATTCGGAATAAAAAGTAAAATAAAATTAGTAAAGTCCATGTCAACCACAACCCCAAAATAATTGAAATTCGGAATAAAATATAATAAAATTAACAATTTGATTTCCATAGATTTTATAAGTAAAATCTCTAAATAAATATAATTCAGAATAAAAGTTAAACAAAAATGAGCAATTAGATTAGTATACAAATTTCAACAAAAAAATAACTAAAATTTGGAATAAAATAAAATAAGCTATTTGATTTTCATGTTCGCTTTCAAGGACTAGAAATTCCCATGTATTCGGTGAAAAAAAAGAGAAATGTCCACCATTGATTGCCGTAGGTTCATATTATAACAGTCTATATTGAAAAAAGAGTCCATGTCAAGCACAACAAAAAGTAATTGAAATTTGGTATAAAAATAAAATAAAATTAGCAACTTCATATCCCTATGGATTTCTAAGTAAATTCCTAAAGGTCGAGCCACTTTGCCGGTCCGTCATATCTCCTGTGCTCCTGCCGTTGAGTCACCACCGTTGCACCAGAGGGAAGATGAGGCAGCGGCTGTCGAAGGGGAGAGAGAAGATGGGGCGGTGAAGGAAGGAGGGGAGATGCGGCAGCAGCTGACAGGCAGAGAGGTGAGAGAGATGGGAGACGGGGAGGGGTGAGGGAGAGAGGGGGAGAGAAATATTTATTATTTGAATCTACTGATAGATACTATATATTAAAAATATTATGTCTAATAGATACTATGTATTAAAGATGTTGTATCTAATATTGTTCCTGGATAACGTCGAGAACACTCGCTGTTTGGAGAATGCCCGTATACGGTCTAATCCAATACCACCTCTGACCGCAAACCATTATTGTCCAGTAGCACCGCGATGTTACTCCCTGTAGGCTGTAGACGGATCAAACCGAATTGTCGTCTGGCATACTGCCCAGTGCAGTGCCCATCACGAAATGACTCGCTGTTCGCCCCGTACCGGCGGCCAGCGGGCGGTGGCCCAAGCTGGCGCCGCGGCAGAGAGCCGACCGGGCCGGTGGTTGGTCGGTCCTCGCCTATCCGGACGGTATAATTATTGGATGCGTCAAAGCACGAGGCGATGGTTTGGTAGGTTGAGCTCTTATCCGCCTCTTGCTAGTCGCTGCTGTTTTCTGGCTTTCTGGACTTGGGAGCGGGACAGGGGGACAGACAGAAAGCGAGATGCTTTTGTTGCCCCTGCCTGCTTTGGGATCGATCTCTCTCTCTCTCTCTCTCTCTCTCTCTCTCTTTCGGCATGGACGTGATGGTGACTGGACATAGCACTCAGCATCCTGACTGATTGATGCCCTTGTATGTCGTTAACACGTCGAGGCGACGAGGTGCACGCGCCACCGACCGCGCGCACTATCATGGCGGATAGCAAAGTGCTGTACTTCACATACACTCCTGCTCCGTCTCCGTGTGTTAAAAAAACTGGTAGTACTACTAGTGTACTAGTACCTACTACCAAGTACCGACTTAAAACGTGCATGTTGCAGTGCAGCATTGCGCCTAAACCTTTTGTGCGTACATATATTTCCTCACGCCATTCGATGCTACCGTAAACTAGTTTTAAAGAAGAATTATATAGGGGGTATTTGTATTGATTGCAATCAATAATTTTTGGATAAAAATGAATAGTGATAGTTGAAAGAAATAGTTTTTAGAAAGAGGAGGAAGACGGTGGGAAAAGTGAAGTGGCAAGATAGAGCTTAGCAAAGGATTCATAGCACTTTGGAAGTCGCTCTAGCATGGCTTCATGCTCATATGATACGAGCAAATTAAAGAATGCGATGGTTTGATTTCGATATGCGAGACATGCAAATAAAAGTTTTGAGAGATGTGTGCTTGAGATAGAACCGAGAGGAACATGGCATATGATGCGCTCGTGATATTTGTTTTATCCTCAAAGCGAGATAGAAATGAGAGGAGTAGAGAAGTTGCTTTAAGAAATCAAATGTTTATATTGATTTCTAACTTCTCTAAATAAAAATTAGAAATAGAAACTAATATAAACATCTATAGCTTCTCTAAATAAAAATTAGAAATAGAAACTATTATAAATATCTATAGCTGTTTGGGTTTTGGTTTTTGGATGACAAAAGGCAGGGGCAAAACTGGGACAGGGAATCTTCTAAACCAAGCCACAGCATGTAGCGTTACCATAGACAGCACAGCTGCACGGCACCGGTCCTCACTCACTCACTCACTCCAAGAAGCAGTCAAACAGTTTATAAATCGCCTTTTAAGGCGCGGATTAAGATGCTGCTAACCACGACACGCGGGGGGGGGGGGGGGGCACCCCCCGACACCCGCTTCCACACTTTTTGCACCGGCGCCCGGGGAACGCAAGGATGCATGGGTGTCGCTGACATGCGGTCCCGGATGTGCTCCGGGCCCACCGTCGGTTTGCGCATGTACCGCCGCGCCGAGGGGGCAGCCAGCTCGTCCCGAAAGGGGGAGAGGCCATGCAGCCTTTAGAAATGCTTCTTTACTAACTGTAAAATTTTGTATTCACTGACATGTCGGGCAGGTTGCGCGTGCCCCACATGTCAGTTTGACGGATGTGTACAGCTGGGTAGGTGAGGGAGGCAGCTGGGGTGGTGCCTTCCGTTGCGGTGTGGGCCCCGCGCGCTGTGTCTCTCAGCCTGTCAGTCACTGGCCCTCTGCTCTGCTTGGTCTCCCTTGCCTTTTTGTGTCTTCGGCTCGGCCCCGTATCTTCTTCGTCTCGCCCGAGCCTCTACTCCATCCACTACAGAACGATCTCTGCAATGGAGGCGTGAGGGAAGGCTGGGATTCCGCCGAGTCGTGCCCCGTTCTGTGCGTCCTCCTCCAGTGCGGCGACACCTGTCCAGGTCCATCGCTTCGCGCCATTCCCGTGCCACATTCTGCTCGTGTTCGCGCTTGCTAGATTGCTTGTGTTTGCGCTAAAAGCTTGTTGGATTGTGGTAGTGTTACTGTTTGGTTCGTGGCTTTTGTGGTGTGGAGCAGTGTTGTTTGGTCAGATCCGTGCCTGCATCTTCTGGGCTTCATTCTGCGTCGCTTTTGGTGATTTCTTCTGCTGGTTATCTGAGCTTTGCTTGCTCTGCGTTTGGGTCATAGTCTCCCCCGAGTGTGTTGTGCTACTCCCTCCATCCCTCCCTCCCTCTCTCTCTCTCATACAGTGGGCTACTCAACTACTTTTGACAAAATTTTCCAGCTTTGTTTTAGTGGTTTATTACGGTTATTTCGGTGTGTTGCTTCTTAGAAAGTTTACAAAACAAAAAAGGGTTGTTTGTGGTGTGGATCTGTGTACTGATGAGCTACTCTATTACAGGTCCAAATTTTCCGTTGTTTGGCAGTTTAGGCTACTATGGGGAAGTCCCCGGCGAAGTGGATCAAGTCTGTGCTCTTTGGGAAGAAATCAACTAAATCCAATTCTATCAAGGCAAAGGATTTGTCGGTGAGAACTTTATAATGTAGATATGTTGTTAAGGGGTAGTTTTTCTGAGGGCTTAAGAGTTGATTTATGCAATTCCGACGAGAGAGCTCCACATGTGCATTGAAGCGAGCTTTTCCAAATGCTACTAGTTAGGTTAGTAATGTCAACTCATTACTGCTACTGGACTGGATTGCACACTGAAAAAACTGCAGATGCATGTCTTTCAGGTTCATTGTTTATTTTTGCTTTATCCATATTGTAGGCTTGTAGCTAAGTATGCACCCGATTAGTTTGAAGTGCATATTGCGTTTCTTCCAGCTACTTTTGCTGACTGGTTGGTTGAATCATTTTTTTGTTGCTGATATATAGAAGGCTGCAAGTAACGACGCATGCTATACTGGGAAGGAGCCTGCATTTTCTGAGAATTCTCCCGTGATTTCTGAGCCGGTACTTGTTAGCTCCCACAACAATGGAACTGTGCCAGCTATTGGAAAGGCTGAAAATTCCAACTTGCCAAACGGAGCGGGAGTGGAAACCATGGGTCGAGGTGTGCAGAACCAAAACATTGTTGGGTCCAACACACCAATTAGTCCTGAGAAACTGAGAGAAGAACTAGCTGCAGTGAAGGCACAAGCAGCCTTCCGAGGTTACCTGGTAACACTTTTTTTCCTAGACTTATTCATTTGGTTCCTGCCATCTTGGTGATGCATCTGCTGAATGCAGCACTCCGCAAGTGTTGCTCCTACCTTCTTCCAAACCTTTTATGGAACCACTCATTTAAAAAAATCAGAAAAAGAAATAAGAATAGTCAGACTTGTGAAAAGAAAATTTACATTTCCTCAATAACTTGATGGGCTGAATGGTTGATTTATACCTAACCATTTGTAACCGCTGCTACTTTGGCACCTTTACAATTTTCTCTTGGGAAGTTATTTCTATTTAAGTTGGTGTATCATGGGGATCGAGCATTCTCTGGTGCAATATAATATCTAAATTATATGTTCATTTTAATTTAGTTTCTGTAGCACAGTGCTAATGTTGCCATGGTTGTGGTGCAGGCACGTAGGGCATTCCGTGCATTAAAAGGTATCATAAGACTTCAGGCACTGATTCGAGGGCATCTTGTAAGGAGGCAGGCTGTTTCAACCCTTCGTGCAACATTGCTGATTGTGAAGTTTCAAGCTCTAGTTCGTGGAAAAAATGTTAGACTCTCTAGCACTGCCATGCAATTCATTGTGAAGTTTGGCCAACATAAGTTTGGGGTGAGTATCTTGTCATGTGGTAATTCACTCTCTTATTGCTGCTATGCTCCCTCCCTTTCTATGTGTTCCTTTTGGATTCAGTTAATCCTCTCTGCTGCAGACAATGAATGATTGCAACATTGAAAGAGCAGTAGTTGGCCTGGCATGCTGGGAGTTTTCATACATCTCTTGAATGTTGCACAAAATTGTGCATGTCACTTGTTCAGATGCATACCTTCGGCTAGGCCCCAACACAGACAAAGCAGCGAAGTAGCCTTCAACTAGGCCCCAGCACATAGAGAAACAGAGAAATACTACTGTTTAGTAGATATTATGTACCTGGATTATATTAAAAATAGCAAGAAAATATTGTTAATTGTGTGCCTATCTGTGTCGTGTCCTGTGTTGTTTAATCATTGTTTTGAGCAAGTTCAGTTTATTATTGTATTGGAGTGGATGGTTTGCTCTTTATTCTTAGATTTAGTTATTTATTAGATTTACGGGTTTGTATTAGATCATTGATTATCATTTACAAGCTTTGCTTCATTTGGTCATACTGCAACTCAAGACACTCTGTTACCTGTCATTATCAAATACCAACACAAATATTTTGCTTGGGTATTCTTTTACTCAGTAGATTAAATAGCTGTGTAACTATCCAAGAACACTTTACTCTCAGTGGTTCCAGCGTAGCTTTTGCCATCGCTGTTGATATGGTGACAATTAAATATTGTCCTGCATTTGTGCCCTTCAACACAACATAGAAATACAATTAACTCTTCAAAACTACAGTACAAAATGTAGAAGTTATTCATCAAGCACGCACCTTTTGTTTTCAGAATTTTAGAGTTAAATATTTATTTGCCCAATCTTGCCCATTCCAATTGAAAAGAACTTACAAAGATAACTCTGCAGAACTACAGTACAAATTGTACACGGAGAATGCATTTGTATTTTACATCTTTCTTTTCCTCGGATGATGATTGCTCAAACTAAATTATGTATTCCCCTCGTGCAATGTTTGCTGTTTGTTATCTTATTATGAGCCAAAACTCTGAAACACGTGTTGCTTGCATTTATCAGGGTGCTAAATCGTCGGATGCGTGGAAGGAGAAGGTATCTTCAAATGCATATGTTCGAAAGGTATGCAATCTGTTTTTTTTAAGAAAAATTACCAGTGAGATTAGCTATAATTGTATATAATGAAAAAAATGGCCTTGGTCCTGCTTATTTGTTCTGTAGGAATTTCATGTGATCAAATCAAGTTCATTCTCTGTTTGCCTATTTCAGAGTTGTGCTAATTTATTTGTGTATATTTTGTAGCTTCTATCTTCACCAATTGTGGTAGAAGCTCTTCACTTCCAATATGATGAGAGGGACCCCAACTCAGCTTACAACTGGTTGGAGAGATGGACAATAAGCTGCATTTGGAAGCCTGTTTCCCAACCAAAAAGAGTTGCTGATGGGAAACCACAAGTAAGGAAGGCCAGCTATGCGATGGAAACTGCATCGGCCAAGTTAAAGCGCAATGTTCGGAAGTGTTCTGCCATCACTGTTGAGAGTTTCCAAACAAACATGACCGTTGAACCTGAAAAAACAAAACGGAATCCAAGGAAATTTTCTTGCTCTCCTGCTGATTCAGTACCAGATAGCCAGTTATCTGAACTTGAGAAGGTTAAAAGGAACCTTAGGAAGGTAACTAATTCCATGGCTGAAGCCTCAAAGATATCTAATTCCATGGCTGAAGCCTCAAAGGTATCTAATTCCACGGCTGATGTCTTAAAGGTTTCTAATTCCATGGCTGAAGCCCCAAAGATAACTAGTGTCGTGAATGGGATCTCTGACCATCAAGACAACCAATGTGAGAAAGCACTACATAGTGCACGTGAGGCTTCATTTTTAATCCCTCCTGATGCTCAAGAATCTGACAGTAGCAATCTATTGGAAAGTTCAAATATAGATAAGTTAATACCTGATTTAAAATCTGATCCGGAAACTCCTTTCAATTGGGTTTTAACCGGGGAAAAAGTTAATGAGCCCACTGCTGTTGCCCAAGCAGTTGAAGTTATGCCACTGCAGAACATTGATAGCGAAGATAATGTCTTAGGGAAGAAAGAGGAACCAAGGTCCAAAGAAGAACCTCAGTCTAATGGAAGCCTTAGAACTAGCAAGAGGAGGTCTTCGTTCCCCACCAAATCAGAATATCCGGAAGATGGAACTCAGAATACTCCAGTTCCGCCAAGGCAGCCAAGCTATATGGCTGCAACAGAATCCGCAAAGGCAAAACTACGAGCACAGAATTCACCCAAACTGGATTCTGATTCATCGGCAGACAGGAATGGCTTCACCCGCCGCCAGTCTCTCCCTTCAGCTACAAACAGTAAGTTGAAATCAGACTCACCACATACACAAAACTAATCCATAATGGTGGTAGGGATGTTCTAAGAAGTGATTGATCTATGTTGTCCTAAAGAGATGTCAGTGGTAAACATTATGCAATTTATTTAGCTATCTGCATATATATAAGATACAGTGTTCTTGGCTATCAGGACGTGATGGATATTGTGAGTTGTGACCAACTGATCATTGATAGCAAAAATGTTCATAGAATGAAAAGCTGAAAATGACTAGAAAAATGATGTGTAGTACGACTTTTTTTGCCATGAGCATAGTTATCTTATGAAAGATCGTTACCTATGTCCTCACAGCTTTGTTGGATGAGTGGATAAACAACCAAAACGATGCTAAAATTTTGTGAGATTATATCAAGACGAATAGGTCTTTGTTTAGAGCTACAATTTTAACCTACCTACAGTATCTTTTTCATTCAAACTTGCAGTAGTTATAGGTTTTTTTTGCCAAAATTGGTGACAAGATGTGTCAAGCACGAGACCTTAGAAATTATCAAAACATTGAATTTGTGCACAAATAGAAATGGTTGCATGCGTTGCATATTGTATTTGCAGTGGTCAAAAGAGTGATGTTACTTTTGTATTCATAATTTCACATTTAAATAATCTGAAGCATAATGGCATGGAATGGATTATAGACTTGTGGACTGGTTTTGGGCGTTTTGGCTATGTATTGCTGTGAAGTTCAGCAATTTTCATATCCTACCTATAATTGCACCATGTGGTGGCTTATTGCCGCCTTTGTTGGCACCAAACATAGTTTTTAGGCTTATATTGATGTTGGAATGGTATTTGTATGCATCTGATTACTTTAATTTTTTGGTTAAAAAAACTTTAAATTTTGAAGCTTAGAAGTCGGAGCTATATGTTTGGGAGAAATGTCAAGCTGTCAATTATAGGT
The DNA here is from genome assembly GCA_017311315.1 of Dendrocalamus latiflorus. Classification (NCBI taxonomy): domain Eukaryota; kingdom Viridiplantae; phylum Streptophyta; class Magnoliopsida; order Poales; family Poaceae; genus Dendrocalamus; species Dendrocalamus latiflorus. The sequence continues at coordinate 22,747,169 of CM029648.1, read as the reverse complement.
TCCAAAAGTTAAGAACCTAGTTTTGCTTTTGATTTCTGATATTCGATTTCATTGAACTCTTTGTAATATCTGCAGATAGAGCAATTAAAGTTGAATGGAGACGCTGAAGAAGCTACGAAACTTCCATTTGAACAGTTGCAACGTTGTGGTGGATGAAGTATGCTGCTGTTTGTCCCTATTGTTTAGTATACGACGTAAAGATATGTCATCCCTATGTCGAACCAGCTTGTGGTGATCTATCTGGTGTTATTTGAGTTATGCATAGCTTTTTTGTGCCCTGTCTCGTGTATAGCTACAGCCTACAGTCATTTCGCTATTTCGGCCATGTTTTCGTTTCCCCTCGAAGGCTCCCTGCCTGATAAGGGATCTGGTGCCACAATCGTTTTAATTGAATGGCCTCATCCGACATTGTAATCTGTACATGCTTCTTTTTCATGCTAATGAGTGAGGACGACGCAGCAGAACTGCTTGAATTATGAAATATCAAATTGGCTTGCTCGGGTGATCTGGTTGATGGAGTATTACTAGTCTGAGCCTTTGAGGAGATGCCTATCGCTTTGTTTTCCACTTCACCTTATTTGGCCATATGTTTCTCTTTTCCTTGCTGCTAGCCTGCTACTGTTCATGTATCTTGCCTGAGGTGTGGTCTAATCTATCTTCCACCTGTGGATGTGACGCCAGCTCCTTTCTGGCGTGTTCAACTCAAACTCAATTTATCTATCAGCAGCTGCCACGTAGGTTAACGCAACCGACAAACTAAGGAAAGCATACACTGCTGCTACACAAATGCCCTTTTTTTTCACGTCCTCGCTAAAGCTTCACATCCAAATCCACCTATGATTTTCCTATCTTTTTGGCCAATGATGAATCTAGAATTTTATCATACTCTGAGCTACGAAGAGCCAGAAGCCACTATAAAAGAAAAGTTGTATACTTGACTTACCTAACCTTTACACTAATAAATATCATATGTCTCGAACTGGGACCTAAGCTACCAGGGTGTGGATCCGCCCCTACTTCCAGCCCACCAACACAACGACGTCCCACGCAGCCGCACGAGCGCCGCCTCGCCAATTTGCTGTTTTTCATAGCCCTTTCCCCACCCACCCCGACCCAACGCTGTCGCGCCGTATCCCGCACGCGCCGCGGCCACAACTGCACTGCCCCTGTATGGTTGTAACCGAAGCGTTTCGCATTGCCGCTTGCGTGCGGCCCGTGAGCCGAGCCGCACTTCGGCAGTGCGACATGCCTTGCCGCCGCGCCCGCCGAGGCGTCAAACACCCAGGCTCTCCTCGCACTGGGAGCTCCTCGGGGCCTTCTCGTCGCTGCACCGCAAGGGCGACGTCGTCCCGCCCGGCTGCGTCCCGCTCGTGGTCAAGTCGTGCGCGCTCTCTCTCGGCCGCGTCCCGCCAGGTGCATTGCCCCGCCCTGGTCCGTGGGCTGCTTGGGGATGTGTTTGTGCAGACTGCTCTGGTGGATTTCTACGCCAAGAACGGGGGCATGCACTACTATAGAAAATGTCATCATAAACGGTTCGAAAATGTCATCACAGACGGTTTTGTGAACCGTTTGTATTTATGGGTCAGTGATAATCGAAGGTCATCACAGACGGTTTTCGGACCGTCTGTGATTATCAGCTATCACAGACGGTTTTTGAGTAAAACCCGTCTGTGATATCTGATAATCACAGACGGTTTTGAGTTACAAACCGTCTGTGATACTTATTATCACAGACGGTTTTTGAGTAAAAACCGTTTGTGATACTGATCATCACAGACGGTTTTTAAGTAAAAATCATCTGTGATTATCAGCTATCACAGACGGTTTTTACTCAAAAATCGTCTGTGATATTCCCTTCAACCCCTAAATATATTTCTGTTTATTGGCTAGCCTCAGGAAATGCTAGCCATGCCCTCTGAAACAAGCAGATAATCACAGACATAAAACATATACAATTCGCACATCTCATTTCATTTCAGATACATTTCACATCTCAATTCATTTCACAGACATAAAACATCCAATTGACAACGCACTTCATTTCACAAACATAAAGCATCCATTTCGCAAATCAATTCATTGAATTGAAATAAAATATCCATTAACAAATACACAATTGTAAAAGATCTACATTGCATTTGCACTTAGAATTACAATAAAAAATCATTCGGGGCAGTGGAACTCTCCATCTGATCTTACGACTTTAGTCCACAAAAACCAAATTAACTCTCTTCGAATTTTTGCTAAATCCGGCTGTGTTAATGCAGATGTAGAGATGGGCGCAACCTGTCGATAGGAATATCAACGCGCGCACGTATAAAACTTGACATGTATGAAATAAATATGGAAAGATTGACAAACCTTATGAGTGATGATCTTGCTGGAATCGAGGAGTAGTCTCATATGGTGGCACACGTAGTATCCACACGTGTTGCCCGGCTGCTGCTGGTGGCACTGCAAAAAATAGAATGTGTTAAATCAAGTGGCATTACTACTAAGTGTTGTATATGATTAATTAATGTGTAGCTAGCCAATACCCGAAAATTACGATCATGTTTCAAGGGCTTGGCAGCTGTCGTCGAGCCACTTGTTTGTTGAACGTATGTGACGAACGACCTTCGTTATTCGAAAAAGTTAGATTAGTCATTCGGAAGGAAAGAAAGAATACAATGTACAATGTACTTACCTATCGAGTATTTCGGCGATAGTTGTGTACTTGGATTTGTTCTTGCTTAGAGAATCAAGGTATATAGCCTTGTTTCATTTTGGTATAATTACAATTAAAATCCAATTGAAGTTCTCATTGTATGGCATAAGAACAAATTCTTTATCGCGGTGAGCCAGCACTGCTTTTGTAATATAGTCCTCGACGAAGGATGCATCCTCGTTGATGGTATCAATGGCGACCAAGCGTGGGTCCAGGAAACCAATTGGTGATCTAGCTTCGGTCAGCATGAATATATATATATACACAGAAAAGCAACAAATTGTGACATATATCGGTATTACGTGAACAGAGACTGTGATTGTACAGACTTACAGCGTCCAGCATCGAACGAGTGAGGCGTCGAGAGCGTTGAGCGTGAAAAGACCAAATATATCGTCAAAGGTCACCGGGAAGACACATTCCTGAACTTCGTGCAAGAAATATTCCAGCTTGAATTTGACAATGATACCTGAGCGCCGTTCTGCCTCTGGTCTATTGGACTGTTTCATACACCAAGTGTGGAATCTTTGGCAACCAAGTCCTAGCTTTGTGAGGTGCTCTTGCGGGAAAATCATCGGCTCGCCTAGCACGAATTTGCGGGCCAATGGCATGTACGGGATATCGTCATCATCCTTCGTCTTTGATTTGCCATGGCCACTGCCTCGACTGCAGGTCGACTTCATGGTAGTCGACTGTAATGGTACAGACGGTGCAAGTTGCTTTGGCGAGAATAGCACCCGTGGAGATAACACCGGTGCAGGTAGCTCTGCTTCGCACTGCCCGTGTGGAGATGGCACCAGTGCATGTTGCTGTGGTTCGCACTGCACTTCTGGTCCTGCCACCGGTGAAGAAGCCTTCAGGGAGATGTCGCTTTTGGGTCACTGGATGAATGTTCCAATGGCCTGTCCTAGAGTCACGATCTCGTCGTTGGGGGGCTTCGGTAGCGGGACCACCTCAAAATTGACATACACACCATCCACAATAACTTTTGCGAAGCCTGGCGCTAAAGCTTGACCGTGCACCATGGCCCCGATACCAGACGAATATGCCTGGCCCCAAGCAGCGTACAAAAGAATGGAGCCATATCTCACTTGGAGCCTGCACTTCGTAGGCTCCTACATAACGATACAAAATTAGCTACTCGAATAGGCCTATCAATGGACCAAGCATTTGAGAGATAATAATTATTACCAGGATGTCGTCCACAGGAAATATGGCCTGGGTTTGCGTCGGATTGGACGCGCAGCTACTCGGATGGTTGTGCGGGCTAGCTAGCACAGGAGCGGCAGTAGCGGCCTGCTGACTTTCTGTCTGTTTCCGCACCTCATCTCTGATTACATCATCCATCTGAGCTAATAGCTCATCTCTAAGAGATTCCTTGATCTCTTCTCGTAGCTGTGCGTCACGCTCAGCTTTGTTTCTCTTCCTACGCCGATACATTCCGGAGTCATCTTGGAAACCATGTTTCCAAAGAACGTAAAGCCCAAGGCCTCTCGTACGACCCGGGTGCTCCTTGTTTCCCAGGGCCACGGAGAGCATATCATTCTCCCTTGTTCCCTGGAATGATCCCAGGGTAGATTCAAAACTCAGCTCTTCCTGCAAGAGCACAAAATGTCATTTCAATTCGTACGAAGTTGTGGAGTAATTACAAGCTACGTAGTTCTATCGATATCTTACTAGGCGCTGGGACACTTGTTGGTCTGCAGGGTTTCGAAAGGAGACGTCCCCCGATGTCGTTGTAGATGACCTTGCTCTAATCCAATTTCGAGCGCGGTCATCCGGGATATTGGAAAACGACGGGGCGATGTCCTGTGCAGCTGCCAGGTCATCCTCCTTCCTCCACTGCGGGATTTTACCCGCATACCCAGCTGTGCCAAGTCTGTGGGGGTGTGTTTTTTGCCTGGAGGGCCTTGTGCGCCGTACTTGTACTTTTGAAATCTTCGGACGTCTTCATCGCCTTGAACTCTTCCCATTGTGGTTCCAGGAATGGGTATTTATGAAAAGGCGTTTCGTCCGTCTCCACGTATTTTCTGACAAACGTGCTCTTGAAGTTCTTCCATGCTTTGCACGCCGCTAGGTAGGTTTGTCGTTGCATAGCGTATAGGTGTTCTTCTGGGAACTCGAACGATGCCAAAATTTCGGTCCACAGCTCACGTTTCCGAGTGTCAGGCACGTTCTTCCACGAATTGTATGTGATCTCAATTCGTTCTCGTGCAACTATTCCGACCAGGCTTCGGAATGCGTTTACCGCTTTTTGAGGAAGGATAGGGACCCCAGATGCGTTTACCGCTGTGATGGTTTGTCGGCCCTTAGGCTTCTTCGATAGCCCTCTTCCTTGGCGTCTTGATGTTGGAGCGGACGCCTCCGGCGATGATGTTGAAGAATGCGCGGGTGACATGTTGCTCATTTTGTGGGTCTATTAAGATAAGATGAGAAAGTGATCATATTGAATTGGAAGAGAGGAGAGGAGTAGAGGGGAGGGGGTGATGTGCCTATCTTAGCACCTACTTTAGTTGCTAATACTATAAACCAAATAGCAAAGTCCCTAAACTAGTGTATCCGGTTCATTGAACGGGAACACTAGAGTATGTCACTTTCTTCATTTGCTGTTTTTTGGCTAGATACATGGAGCATTTGGGTGAAAAGATGAACTGTTTCGTCAGGCGCATGACTGCCAATTCGAAGCATAGCATAGCATACGAGGCACATCCGAGGTCTGCTGCTGTGTCTTGAGGAATGCCAAGAGCTGGTCTTCAGATGTGCTATGTCGGCTGCTTATGCTACTGAAAGGATTCATTCCATCTGTACTCGGTCCAAACCTTATATTCCTTGGTTCTATACCAAACTCTGCAAAACTCCTATCGATGTTTCTCCACTGCGCGGAATCAGCAAGGTGTCTTATCATTCCATCCTTCTTGCGCTCCTCCGAGTGCCAACGCAACAGTTTTGCCTCCTTTGGATTTGCAAAAAACCTTTTCAAACGAGAAATTATAGGAAAATACCATGCCACCTTAGCAGGAGGTCCTTTCTTCGCCTCTGTTCCCTCGCCATCATCTGATTGATTGTTACGTTTGTATCGGGATGCGTTGCACACCGGACATACATGCATGTTTGCATACTCTTTACGGTAGAGGATACAGTCGTTCGGGCATGCATGTATTCTTTCTACTTCCATTCCCAACGGACAAAGAACCTTCTTGGCTTTATACGTGGTTTTAGGCAACTCATTTCCCTCCGGAAGTATGTCCGCTAAAAGATCTAGCAGCACCGTGAAACTCTTGTCGGACCAACCGTTGCTTGCCTTCAATTTCAACAGTTCAAGCACGGCCGACAACCTCGTGTACTTGCAGCCCGTGTACAAAGGTTTCTCTGAGTCCTCCATCAAGCCACGGAATTTAACATACTCTCTCTCATCATAGTTCTCTTCTACATCGCGAAGCATCTGATCCAGATTATCATCGTGCAACCTATCCGAATCCGAGCCACAATCGACATCAGCCGGCGGCATGTCATTCACTTCACCGGCGATGTCATCCGGCGGCATATGATTATTCACTTCGCCATGACTGGTCCAACACGTATAATCCTTTTTGAAACCCCTCCGAACCAAGTGCGCTTCAATTTGCCCTCGGTTCTTAAACATCTTCAAATTCTCGCAGTCAGTGCATGGAGAGCACATATATTCCACCCCCTTATTCAACATATCCTCCTCGGCGGCTCTTATAAAAGCAGAAACGTCATTAATGTACTCTTCACTCACACGGCTCGCGGCATACATCCAGCTTCGGTCCTACGTTACGTACATATATAACAACTTAGTATTAAAATCTAGATTAACTAATTATAACTACATATATACCGGCCACATTTATTATATTGAGACTTAATTTGCTAGCTCAATTCATATTACAAACACGACAGCTATTATATAACCAACAATTTTGCAAATTAACCATCTTCAATAACCACTTATGAATTACTTAGACCTAAATTGTAATGCAATTAAAGAAAAAATAAATTTCATTACTAACCATATCTACAGCAAACAGGAAAGTCTAAATCTTAATTCAAAGCTCAATCTCTGCCTCTTCCCACCAAATTAACTGGCCTGAAATTGCCTATCTTCCTCCCGAGTGAAAAAGTGCGCAGCAGTGGCTAGATCTGGATCGAAATGAAGACAGATGCGGTCTGAGCAGCGCAATAAATGCCTTAGTCATTATCACATACGGTTTTAACTAAAACCCGTCTGTGATAACCAGCTTATCACAGACGGTTTTTTTTATCACAGACGGTTTTTTATAAAAAAACTCGTCTGTCATAAGCTGCTTCGCGCGTGTTTCCATTGCCAGAACGCTTCGTGTTTCCATTGCCAGAACGCTTCGTGTTTCGATTGCTAGAACACTTCGTGTTTCGATCGTTTAATTAACGTCTCTCGATCGTTATACGAAGCGTCTATATCATTAATGTTTGGGTATACGAACCGTTTGTGCTAAAGGTTAAATATGCGCGCCTAATCCAGGTCTCTTCTACGTACGTACAATATGGTTTCTACTATTCTTGTGATCATCTCCTTCCTCTCATCTGTTCATCAAGAATTGTTCGGCCGGAACCTTACACAGGCGGCCAGCAATTTGCATCTGGAGCAGCTTCTCCGCACACGCCCTGCTCTCCTTCCCCGACTTTCTTGCATCCGTCAGCTCGACCTGATCATCCGCCGTCGACGGAGGCGTCTCGCTGCCGCTCAAGAAAGGGAAACAACTCTTACCCTGGTTCTTCTCCACAATGTGCGCAAAGCGGAAGAAGCTCTACACGCATTGGAGAGACTGATGGATAGCCTTGCCGATCAAGCAGAAACGGCAGATTCTGAGGAATCTGCCCATGCATACCTCTACGACATTATGGGCTATTGAGAGTCCATGTGGAGGTGACCACATGTTTGTGATGAGTAATTGACTCTTGTTTTAGAAAGTTTGAGTTTGGGTTGGGCACTTCCTGCCAAGTCATAGCCTTAGAAGTGATCGGAATCGCCTTCTGTGCAAAGTCGTAGCTTCTGACTGTGGTCGTAGGCTCTTACGACCACATTGGTTGTGGTCGGAAGCCTGTCGGGCAGGTTATGAACTTATTGTCGTCAATCGGGAGCCAGCCGGGTTGTTTACGACCACTCTATCAGCAGTCGAAAGCCGGAAAACAATGTTTTACTCTTTCTGGCCGTGGTCGGAAGGCGGTACGACCACATGACATTTACGACCACTCTGACCTTGGTCGTAGGTAACCAGGGAAGTCTACGACTGGTTTTGCCGTGGTCGAAAATCTATTCGACCACGTTGGCCGTGGTCGAAGCCTAGTACGACCACGTTTGGTCGTGGTCGAAGGCAGTTACGACCACACTGACGGAGAACGCGGTCGTAAGGCGTAGTCGGTGGTCGAAAGCAGTCATACGACCACGTTGTCGCAGACTTCACTTCCTAAGAACGAAAGCGGGTTTCGACCACGTTATGGGCGAACATGGTCGTAGCTCGGTCGGATGCGGTCAGACGAGCTTGGAGCGTGGTCGCAAGTGGGCGACTGCGGTCGGAAGTGTTCAAACGTTGTTGGAAGGGCTTCGACCACAGTGAACCAAGTCGTACGTGATCGAGAAGGGTTTCGACCACGGTGGAAAGCGATGAACGTGGTCGGAAAGTGGTTCGACCACAATGGAATCTCTGGTTTTGGTCGTAGTCTCTGGGAACCGGTCGTATGGACTTCTGAGATAGTCGTATCATCTTGAGATGTGGTCGTAGGACTTAAGAAAGTCTTGATCTATGGTTTCGACCAGTCATAAGTTGGTACAACTTGGTCGGGTAAGTTGGAACTGAAACTTGTGATGGTCGTAGCTAGCTTTAAGGCGGTCGTAAGGACCACTGGGGTGGTCGTATGGTCTATGGTAACGATCGTAGGTCTTGAGAATTAATGTTTAAGTATTTTTGACCGATCGTAGTGAATGTACGGCCTTGTGAAGCATGTTTTGAGTTCCTTTTATGCAGATGTCTGTACACATTGTGTTGTGCGGTGCTATGTAATGGTTTGCTTGTCTGTGATGTTTGCAGGACCTTGAGACTAGTCGTGGCGAGGCATGGAAGGCCGAGACTAGGCACGGGCGGTGCTGAGGTCAAGAGCGGTCAGGAAGTGCTGAAGACGACGAGGTCTGTGAGGTGGTTGCAAGCCGAGGAGATGAGGAACCGGAGCTGGAGCTGCCAGAGGACCTTGGAGACAAGTCTTGATGAGGCTTGGAGTGGTCGGGACTAGACATGGGGGATGTCGAGGTCCAGAACGACCAGGGGAAGCCGAAGGAGACCTAGTCTTGCGAGGTGGTTGCAAGCTTGGACGACAAGGCAGGAGGAAGCTTCCGGGAAGGCAGTGGAGTGGCATTTTGGAGAAATGCGGAAAGCTGCAAAGGGAAGCTGTGTCTCTGCCAATGCACAGGAGTTGTTGGCGCTAACGGGCAAAGCAGTGGAGCCGTTGGGTGTAACGGGTAAAGCACTGGAGCTCGTTCTTGCTAGTGGGTAAAGTGAGTTGAAAACCCGGTGTTAGGTGGGGGTTTGCGGGTTCCCCCTCTTTGGTGTGTGAGTGTGTGGCTACAAATAGAGAGGGTAGAGCTCGGGTACTTGTGAGATCCTGATCCCCGAGTTGCTCTGTTCTTCCTTTGTTATTTGTGAGTGTGTGGGTTCTCGGGATGGAGCAAGTGTGCTCATGTATCTCCCAGTTGGAGTGGCTGTAGAAACCTCCATTATCAATCATTCATCTCTCTTCCTCTATTTGTTTTCTGTCGTCTTGAGATGTTGTGATTGACTTGTTTGCGATCTGTTTTGAGAGCTTGGACTTCTTGCTATCCTTTTCTCTCCTCTCTTCTTCGTGAGTCTGCTTTCGTCTTTGTGTGCTTTGATTAGCTCAGAACTGGGAATCTGTCTCAAGGCCACTTGGCCAGTTCATTCCCGAGAGCAGGAGTCGAATTAGAGAAGTTCTCTTTACCGGATGATTGTGCGCCTCGAGTCCTTCTGTTCTTGGTTCATCCTCTCAGTTATCACAGTTTGAATTCTTTTGTCGGCTCAGGCAAGTGTTCGACCACGTGGTGTTCGACCATCAGTTGGCTTACGACCACGTGTGTTCGATCGAAGAAGCTAGTTCTTTCGCCCGATTTGTCGTGTGAGTACTTGGGGAGTTTTTAGAAGGCACCATTCACCCCCCTCTGTTGCCATTTCGGTCCTACAATTGGAATCAGAGCCGGTTAGCTCTAATTCATAGATCTTAACCGGTCTCAAGAGCCATGGCGACGGACAAGTACTCGACCAAACCTCCCGTCTTTGATGGCCTGGATTATCCCTTCTGGAAGAGCCGAATGGAAACATACATCCAGGCTCAGGGGTATGCCATTTGGCGGAAGGTGAAGGTCAGATTCGTTGTTCCTGCCGATGAGAACATCAATGTGGCAAACATGCCCGATGTTGAGGCAAATGCGAAGGCAAGGAACATCATTATCCAGGGCTTGAGTAGAAGCGAGTTCGATCGCATCTCTCACCTGTCGTCCGCTTACGACATCTGGGTGACCCTCGATGCATACCATGAGGGCACCACCCAGTTCAAGCGCGAATACAACAAATTCGAGATGCTTGCTGGAGAGTCCCTGGATGAGTGCTTTTCGCGATTTCACAAAATCTTGAGCAACCTCCGAGCGGTCGGTCTTACATACCCCGACTCGGATAACGCTCGCCAAATGCTCGCGGCACTCGATCTTCGTGCCTGGGAAATGAAAGTGACCACCATCAAAGACACGACAGACCTCTCGACCCTGACTCTTGACGCGCTGTACTCGCGCCTCAAGACTCACGAGATTGACGTTGTCTCTCGACGGTCGAAGTCACAGTCGATGGCTTTGGTCACCGATCCCGTTTCTTCTTCCGGGCCCTCTTCGGATTCTTCTTGCGGTTTCTCCCTTGCTGCTCTCTGTGACATAACTGATGATCAGTTAGAGCAGCTTGCGGATGATCAGCTGGCCCTCCTAGCCCGAAGGTTTTCCCATGCCTACAAGGGTAGGAGAGACAGAAAGAGAGGAGGACCCGTAATTTGCTTCGAGTGTGGTGGCCCCAACCACATTCGGGTAAACTGCCCCAAGCTGGAGAAGGGCAAGAACGACTACGGCGGTTCGGGCAAGAACGACTACACCGACAAGAACCGCAACAAGAAGCCTCCAGTACATCCACAAGGCAAGAAGAAGTTCCGCGACTTCGGGAAGGCCAAGAAGCTCTTCCACCGCGTCCTCACGGCGTTCGACGACCTCGACCTCAGCGAGGTGGAGGGATGGGGCGACAACGACGGGGCGGGTGACCAAGTGCCCAAGGATGGCGGCGACGACTTCTCTGGCATGTGCTTCATGGCCCTCGAGGGCGAACTCAGCGACAGCGAGTTGTACTCCGACTCGGACGAGGTAGGCCCCACCTACGACCAGCTCAATCAAGCATTTCTTAAGCTAGGTGGTTTTCATGCTAGAGCTAGGGCTAGGTGTACCGAGTTAGAGAAGGAAGTAGATAGACTGTCACGGGAGCTTACTTCACTTACATCTGCTCCCTCCCGTGACGATTGTGATACATGCTGTGCTTTGCTGGGTGATTTGGAGAAACTAAGGACCTCTCATGATAGTATGTCCTCCGAGCTTGATATTGTTAAGGTGGAGAATGTTAGTCTGCTTGCTGAGTTAGAGTTGAGTAGGATGGCTGTCACCCTACTTACTACTGATGAGACTACCTCTCCCACCTCATGTGAGGATAAGGACATTGCTGCTAGAGGACCTTATGCCATGCTCCTTGATCTGCCCGAGTCTTGTGAAAATTGCAATAACTTGAAAATGAACCTAAAACGGGCAGATCACAAGATTGCTGAGTTGAGTGCTTCTTTACTTGAGCCTATTGATTCATGTTTGAATTGTCCAAAGTTAACTGCTGAACTTGAATCTGTCTCAAAACAGTTTCAAGAAATGATTGACAACAACAAGAAAATATCTCAGTATGCGACTAAGGATCCTGTTAGCTCACCATGCATTAGTTGTGATAAACTAAAACTTGAACTCGTTGCTTTGAATGACAAATATGTGAAGCTAACTAAGGACTTACTAGAGAAGCCACAATCTGGTTGTGATGTGATTGATGGTGTGGGGGAGAAGCCCCAGGGTAAGGATGAGACGCTTAGAGACGCGAACCAACCTGCTAGTAGTAGGACTGTCCCCTCAGAGTCGGCTGTGCGTGCACAAGCCATTCCTTCCTCTACTGTTGGTTCTTCTTCTGCTCCCTTACCTCCTGCTGTTCCCTCTTCTCCCTACTCTTCTTGCACCTCTCTCTTTCGGGAGTGTCAGTATCTTATGAACACTCTCGAGAGATTTGTAGGAGGCAAGAAGAAGCTTAATCTTATTCTAGACCAATCCAAGATTTGTAAGTACAATCAAGGTCTAGGATATGATTTCTATGAGGATATGAGGAAGCATCCTCCTGCTATTCTCAGACCCATAGTGGGAGGTGTGATCAAGGTCGAGCCCAGATCTGATGAAGTCAAATTCAAATCAGCAGGCTTTGCCCAAGGGATCTCTGACAGCAAGGTGAGTTCACCTGCTACCTCGGCTTCTCAGAAGCTGAAGCCCTCGCGTGCTACTTCCACCTCCTCGAAGGTGAGGTACCACTGCACCTTCTGTCAGAAGGATGGACATTTGATCGATCGATGCTTCAGGCGCGCCAGGATCGCGCAGAGAGACCGTGCTGTAGCTCTTAGGCGTATTCAGGGTCAGCCCCAGACCTTGAGTGCATCTAAGACCAACATGAGGTCTATGTTTGCTTCAGATGCTTCTGATGGGTTTGGGCAGCATCGAGGACTTGGTTTTTCCGAGTTTTCTGGTTTTCGTCCTCATGCTGCTCCGGGTCGTGACTTTCGCCGTCCTGAGGGTACATTTCGTCTCCCCCGTCGAGACAGTTACCCACGGCGTGATCAGCGTGTTGCCGGTGTTCCGACTCGCTCTTCCGTAGCAGTCGGACCCCGCAACAGCCTCAGGTCTGCACACAGACCTTCTTCTTTGAGTCACAGGGAGCGTAGGGTAGATAGAGGTCAGTCGTGCTTGACTACTTCATCTGCTCGACGTGTTGTTCAGTATTGGGTGCCAAAATCACTTTTGATTTACCCCAGTACTGAGACTTTACTCTCTGTTTGACTCAGGTTCGCCGGGTAGGGAAGGACAAGGTTTGGCTTGTAGACTCCGGTTGTTCTCGTCATATGACCGGAGACTCTCGTTGGTTTTCTTCCCTTGCCCGTGCTCCAGGTGATGAGATGATCACCTTCGGAGATGCTTCATCTGGGCGCGTCATCGCAAAAGGTACTGTGCGCATTAATGCATCTTTTATTCTTAAGGATGTTGCCTTGGTTAGTAAGCTGCAGTACAATTTGCTTTCCGTTTCTCAGCTTACCGATGACGGTTTCGAGGTAAGCTTCAAGAAAAACAATTGCAAAATTCTTGATTCTTCGGGTAGTCTTGTTTGCGGGATTTCTCATTTTGGGAGGATCTTTCGTGCTGTTTTTTCTGAGTCTTCTGGTGATCCTCTCCGGTGTTTAGTTGCTTCTGAGTCCCGCGACTTGACTTTCTGGCATAGGAGACTTGGTCATATAGGATTTGACCATTTGACCCGAGTTAGCGGTCACGATCTCATTCGTGGTCTGCCTAAGCTCAAGATGGTCAAAGATCTTTTTTGCTCTCCTTGCCGGCACGGCAAGATGGTTGCCGCTTCTCATCCTCCGGTCACAGTGACCATGACCGATGCACCGGGACAGCTGCTCCACATGGACACAGTTGGACCAGCTCGAGTGCAGTCAGCAGGAGGGAAGTGGTATGTTCTTGTCGTGGTCGATGACTTCTCGAGGTATTCTTGGGTGTTTTTCTTAGCCTCGAAGGATGAGACATTTTCACATTTCCGAGGTCTTTTCAGTAGGCTTTCTGTTGAGCTCCCGGGTGCCTTACGAGCGATCCGCAGTGACAGTGGCACGGAGTTCAAGAATTCCTACTTCGAGAGTTTCTGTGGTGAGACAGGTGTAAAGCATCAGTTCTCCTCTCCGCACGTCCCACAGCAAAATGGCGTTGTGGAGAGAAAGAACCGTATCTTGGTCGAGATGGCTAGGACGATGCTTGATGAGTACTCTACACCGCAGAAGTTTTGGGCTGAGGCTTTAGCCACCGCGTGCCATGTATCAAATCGAGTTTTTCTTCGGGCACACTTGCACCGCTCTTCTTATGAGCTGAGATACGGGCGAAAGCCCAGCGTCTCTCATTTTCGTGTGTTTGGTTGCAAGTGCTTTATTCTGAAGTCCGGGAACCTAGATAAGTTCGAGTCACGTTCTTGTGATGGGATCTTTCTAGGTTACTCGCCTTCTTCGCGGGCTTATAGGGTCTGGAACTGCGAGTCTAGCAAAATGGTAGAGACCTGTGAGGTAACCTTTGACGAGGCCAGTCCGGGGACTAGGCCTGATATCTCAGGTTCTTTAGAGCAGTCCGAGACCATCTTCGTAGATGACGAGGACGATGGAGATGAGGGTTGTCTACCCGATCCAGTCCCTTATCCACCCCTTGAGGTGCCGTCTTCCACCGCACCTCTAGGTGATCAGCCCATGCCTACTGCTTCCTCCGGAGCTAGTGGCTCTGTTCCTACCTCGTCAGCTCACGAGGTAGAGGCCACTTCTTCATCTCATCTAGGACCTCCCAGACATATCCAGAAAAGGCATCCTTCTGAGCAGGTGATTGGAGACCTGTTCGAGCGTGTTACCCGCTCAAAATCTGGCTTATCTAATTCTGTCTCCATTCTGCTTTCATTGCCTCCTTTGAGCCCAAAGATGTTTCTCATGCTCTTTCCGACGAGTCTTGGGTCAATGCCATGCATGAGGAGCTAGAAAATTTTGAGAGGAACAAGGTCTGGTCGCTTGTCGAGCCCCCGCGAGGTCACAATATTATTGGGACTAAGTGGGTGTTCAAGAACAAGCAGAGCGAGGATGGAGTGGTTATTCGGAACAAGGCTAGACTGGTAGCTCAGGGGTTCTCCCAGGTTGAGGGTCTAGATTTCGAGGAAACCTTTGCCCCTGTAGCTCGACTTGAGGCCATTAGAATCCTGCTTGCCTTTGCAGCTTCTAAGGGTTTCAAGCTCTACCAGATGGACGTCAAGAGTGCCTTCCTTAATGGAGTCATTGAGGAAGAAGTTTACGTCAGACAGCCTCCAGGTTTCGAGAACCCCAAATACCCACACCATGTCTTCAAGCTTTCGAAAGCGTTGTATGGACTTAAGCAGGCCCCAAGAGCATGGTATGAGAGGCTTAAGTCCTACTTGTTGAGTCATGGGTTTGAGATGGGTAAAGTAGACAAGATCTTGTTCATCCGCCGTCATGGAAATGACCTTCTGCTCGTCCAGATCTATGTCGATGACATCATCTTTGGCGGCTCTTCCCATACTCTGGTTTCACAGTTCTCGGATGTCATGAGCACCGAGTTTGAGATGAGTATGATGGGGGAGTTGACCTTCTTCCTTGGCTTCCAAATCAAGCAGTCTCGGGAGGGTACATTTCTTCATCAAGGAAAGTACACTCGTGACCTCCTGAGACGCTTCGATATGAGCGATGGTAAGCCTGTGTCGACTCCCATGGCTTCTACAGTCTATCTTGACCCAGATGAGGATGGCGAGCCAGTTGATCAGAAAGAGTTCAGAAGTATGATCAGCTCCCTTCTTTACCTCACTGCCTCGAGACCAGACATAAACTTTTCCGTGTGTCTGTGTGCTCGTTTTCAGGCTTCTCCTTGCGTATCTCACCGCCAGGCGGTGAAGCGCATCTTTCGGTACCTTCGAGCTACCATTGACTATGGTATCTGGTACTCTTCCTCATCCTGTCTTTCCTTGAGAGCCTTTTCGGATGCAGACTTTGCTGGCTGTAGGATAGATAGGAAGAGCACTTCCGGCACCTGCCAGTTCATTGGCACTTCTCTCATTTCCTGGTCTTCGAGAAAGCAGTCCGGTGTTGCACAGTCCACCGCAGAGGCCGAGTACGTGGCTGCAGCCAGCTGCTGCAGTCAGGTACTTTGGATGGTTTCGACCCTGCGGGACTTTGGGTTAGCTATAGACAGTGTTCCACTCTTTTGTGATAACACTTCGGCGATTAACATTGCTAAGAACCCAGTGCAGCACTCCCGGACCAAGCACATTGATATTCGCTTCCACTTCCTTAGAGACCATGTAGAGAAGGGTGACATAGTGCTCCAGTTTGTGGAGAGTGACCACCAGTTGGCTGATATTTTCACCAAGCCGTTGGACAGTTCGAGGTTTTCAGCTCTGCGGGGAGAGCTTGGGGTGGTTTGTCCTTACGGACTGTAGTGAGGGGGAGCTTGGGCTTTACTGCTTTATTATATTAATTATGCTTCTGTCTCATTTCTGTTGCATTGCATTTGGGTGCATTGGGTTTAGTCCTTCTAGCATAGGTTAGAGTGCTTCTCTTGCCTAGTTGCTTAGACTTCCTACTCTTATCTTGTGCTTCCAGGCTGCTTCTTATTAGCTGCTTCTTATCTCACTAGATTGAGCTCACTCACTTCTTATAGGTTCTAGCGAGGGTTGGGCCACCCTCGGGTAGACAGGGTACGTGATTGCTCTCTAGTGTGTGTTTTTCCGGTCAGCTGTTAGTCCTGCAGTCATATGGGGTAGATGAGAGTTAGTCTGAACCACAGTTGTCTCTATATCTTATCTATGCGTTAAGGACTGCCTGTTTTGGTTTTATTTGCCAGCTTCTCGACTTAATGTTTTGGTTCAGGGAGAGTTCTTTTGGGAGCTTCTGGAGCTTAATTGTGACTTAACTCAACTTGAACTAAAAGTTGCATGTCATGTTGAGGGGGAGCTGGATTTTTCTGCATTTTAGCATTTAGCATTGTAATATATAACTACATTGAGCCTTGATTATTATCCTGCTATGACATGTTTACAATGCTTTACACCTTGCCATGACTTGTGCTTAGCTTGCTAGATTTATCATGACTTCATATGTGTAGACTAGCTTTCTGCCATGATAAGTTAATTAAAATTGCTCAACTTAAATTAAAACTTGTCATGCTAGCATTTGAGTTTAGTCTATCTTTAGCTATCCTTGTATGATTCATGCCATGTCAAATAGGCTGAGTAGAGCGTTGAATCTATATTGAGCCTTAGTTTGAGCTGTTTTAGTCTCCTGATGATACATGAGTTAGTACAATGTGTTAAAAAAAACAAAAAGATCTCTTTTGTGCGAAAAAAAACTGATTTCACCAATTCTTTCTCATGAGACAGCTTGCCATTGCACTAGGCATGAACTCAGGGGGAGTTTTGGATGACCTAGACTATCTTCTTAAGCTTCTCGCTTGGAGTAGTCGCATAAGGCTTGAGATCTAGCACAAAAAAATCTCTTTTGTGCGAAAAAACTGATTTCACCAATTCTTTCTCATGAGACAGCTTGCCATTGCACTAGGCATGAACTCAGGGGAGTTTTGGATGACCTAGACTATCTTCTTAAGCTTCTCGCTTGAAGTAGTCGCATAAGGCTTGAGATCTAGCACATAGAAAATTGGGTTGGAAACGACCATGAGCTTCCAAAAGACAATGTTTAATGTGCTCAATTTGCTTAATCTACAATCAGAACCACGTACTTTAACCAATGTTTCAATCTTGAGCTTATAGCACTCTATTTGGACTCAATGTTAGCTTCTTTGTTCCGCTTAGCTTATTGACATGGCCTGCATCATCCTTGGATGTCTCTAGCTAGACTTTACTCATTGATGACGTGACTTGCTCACAAGATGCATTACATTTCAGATTGTCATCTATGTGCTCTAGCTGGCTTATACATATGCTGTCATGATCTAGATAGTGTTTTATTGAGTTATGGCTTGGTGTATTCCATTATGGTCAATATGGATAATTCTCATGGCTCTAAATGGTTAAATAAACAAGCTTCAGCCATATTCATTCTCTGACATGTCATATTCTCTCCTTGATGTGTTTATTGCCAAAAGGGGGAGAATAGTGGTAGAAAAAGCTAGTCGGGATCTTTTTAGAGCTTTGGAGAACAATTTGCTCTTTCAGTTGTTGCTCTAGTGTTCCTTCTGTCGACATGGTCATTAGCTCCATTCTCTTTCTTTGGACCATGTTGGATTCTTAAAACTCAAACTCTTCTTCATGTTTTTCTAGGTTTGTCAATATACTCATCAAGGGGGAGATTGAGAGTCCATGTGGAGGTGACCACATGTTTGTGATGAGTAATTGACTCTTGTTTTAGAAAGTTTGAGTTTGGGTTGGGCACTTCCTGCCAAGTCATAGCCTTAGAAGTGATCGGAATCGCCTTCTGTGCAAAGTCGTAGCTTCTGACTGTGGTCGTAGGCTCTTACGACCACATTGGTTGTGGTCGGAAGCCTGTCGGGCAGGTTATGAACTTATTGTCGTCAATCGGGAGCCAGCCGGGTTGTTTACGACCACTCTATCAGCAGTCGAAAGCCGGAAAACAATGTTTTACTCTTTCTGGCCGTGGTCGGAAGGCGGTACGACCACATGACATTTACGACCACTCTGACCTTGGTCGTAGGTAACCAGGGAAGTCTACGACTGGTTTTGCCGTGGTCGAAAATCTATTCGACCACGTTGGCCGTGGTCGAAGCCTAGTACGACCACGTTTGGTCGTGGTCGAAGGCAGTTACGACCACACTGACGGAGAACGCGGTCGTAAGGCGTAGTCGGTGGTCGAAAGCAGTCATACGACCACGTTGTCGCAGACTTCACTTCCTAAGAACGAAAGCGGGTTTCGACCACGTTATGGGCGAACATGGTCGTAGCTCGGTCGGATGCGGTCAGACGAGCTTGGAGCGTGGTCGCAAGTGGGCGACTGCGGTCGGAAGTGTTCAAACGTTGTTGGAAGGGCTTCGACCACAGTGAACCAAGTCGTACGTGATCGAGAAGGGTTTCGACCACGGTGGAAAGCGATGAACGTGGTCGGAAAGTGGTTCGACCACAATGGAATCTCTGGTTTTGGTCGTAGTCTCTGGGAACCGGTCGTATGGACTTCTGAGATAGTCGTATCATTTTGAGATGTGGTCGTAGGACTTAAGAAAGTCTTGATCTATGGTTTCGACCAGTCATAAGTTGGTACAACTTGGTCGGGTAAGTTGGAACTGAAACTTGTGATGGTCGTAGCTAGCTTTAAGGCGGTCGTAAGGACCACTGGGGTGGTCGTATGGTCTATGGTAACGATCGTAGGTCTTGAGAATTAATGTTTAAGTATTTTTGACCGATCGTAGTGAATGTACGGCCTTGTGAAGCATGTTTTGAGTTCCTTTTATGCAGATGTCTGTACACATTGTGTTGTGCGGTGCTATGTAATGGTTTGCTTGTCTGTGATGTTTGCAGGACCTTGAGACTAGTCGTGGCGAGGCATGGAAGGCCGAGACTAGGCACGGGCGGTGCTGAGGTCAAGAGCGGTCAGGAAGTGCTGAAGACGACGAGGTCTGTGAGGTGGTTGCAAGCCGAGGAGATGAGGAACCGGAGCTGAAGCTGCCAGAGGACCTTGGAGACAAGTCTTGATGAGGCTTGGAGTGGTCGGGACTAGACATGGGGGATGTCGAGGTCCAGAACGACCAGGGGAAGCCGAAGGAGACCTAGTCTTGCGAGGTGGTTGCAAGCTTGGACGACAAGGCAGGAGGAAGCTTCCGGGAAGGCAGTGGAGTGGCATTTTGGAGAAATGCGGAAAGCTGCAAAGGGAAGCTGTGTCTCTGCCAATGCACAGGAGTTGTTGGCGCTAACGGGCAAAGCAGTGGAGCCGTTGGGTGTAACGGGTAAAGCACTGGAGCTCGTTCTTGCTAGTGGGTAAAGTGAGTTGAAAACCCGGTGTTAGGTGGGGGTTTGCGGGTTCCCCCTCTTTGGTGTGTGAGTGTGTGGCTACAAATAGAGAGGGTAGAGCTCGGGTACTTGTGAGATCCTGATCCCCGAGTTGCTTTGTTCTTCCTTTGTTATTTGTGAGTGTGTGGGTTCTCGGGATGGAGCAAGTGTGCTCATGTATCTCCCAGTTGGAGTGGCTGTAGAAACCTCCATTATCAATCATTCATCTCTCTTCCTCTATTTGTTTTCTGTCGTCTTGAGATGTTGTGATTGACTTGTTTGCGATCTGTTTTGAGAGCTTGGACTTCTTGCTATCCTTTTCTCTCCTCTCTTCTTCGTGAGTCTGCTTTCGTCTTTGTGTGCTTTGATTAGCTCAGAACTGGGAATCTGTCTCAAGGCCACTTGGCCAGTTCATTCCCGAGAGCAGGAGTCGAATTAGAGAAGTTCTCTTTACCGGATGATTGTGCGCCTCGAGTCCTTCTGTTCTTGGTTCATCCTCTCAGTTATCACTGTTTGAATTCTTTTGTCGGCTCAGGCAAGTGTTCGACCACGTGGTGTTCGACCATCAGTTGGCTTACGACCACGTGTGTTCGATCGAAGAAGCTAGTTCTTTCGCCCGATTTGTCGTGTGAGTACTTGGGGAGTTTTTAGAAGGCACCATTCACCCCCCCTCTGTTGCCATTTCGGTCCTACAGCTATGCTACTGATTATTTGCCCAGGCTGGAGGAGGAAGTGCTGAGGACAAGGACAATCTTAACGGCGTTCGAGAAGTCAGTGGCTGATCCTCCAAGTCCCAAAGTCGAAGAAGAAGCGTACGAAGCCCAAAAGATTACAATCTGGAAAACTCTTTACCTGTGCGACTTTTGTAGTAAATTTGCCTCTAATTGAAACTAATAAATTTGCCTTTAATTTGTGATCTCTTGTCTCAGTAGTTCTGTAGTTAAGTTATTAGAAGCAATGTGTACTTATATATTAACCTCTGCTCATGTACAGAATATGACAGACAAAGGGACATCACAGCCGGTTCTTGTTAAAAACCGTCTGTGAACATTAACAGACGGTTCTTAACAACAACTGTCTGTGATAGTCTACACAACACAGACGGTTTTTAATAAAAACCGTCTGTGATACTTTAGTATCACAGACGGTTTATCGGTAAGCACCGTCTGTGATACTCGTTTTATCCGATGCCACTAACACAGACGGTGTCCAGATTAAAACCGTCTGTGTTAGTGTCAATCACAGACGGTTTGATAAAACCATCTGTGATTGGTCGTCTAGTATTAGACTTTCTGTAGTAGTGATGAAGTCTGCTGTTAGGGTCTTCGAGGAGATGCCGGTCAAGGACCCGATACCAATGAACTGTTTGATCACTGGGTATTCCAAGTCCGGGGACGTGGAGAAGGCGAGGAGGCTATTTGACGGTATGCCGAGGAGGACATCTGCTTCGTGGAATTCAATGTCGCCTGTCATGCGCATGATGGGGAATTCCCAGAAGCATTGACGTTGTTTGATCGGATGCTGAGGGCGTCCGCAATGGTAATAGCTAGTACTAGCTATATAGTCAGCTGACGTGGAGGTGAGAGACAAAAGCAAAGACTATTTTATACTGTTGGACCCACATGCTCCTTTCTTATGTTCTTGGACTACGTGAAATAGATCAGCTATTTGCTCGTCGCTAGTGACTACTCTCTCTCCTACTTTTTCCTTGCTACATCAGATCTAGCTAACTAAATAGCCAGCTGTTGGAGACGCCCTGAGTGAGGGCGCGAGGCCAAACGCTATCACTATCACCACGGTGTTTCCCATATGTGCCAAGACTGGTGATCTTGGTACCGCAATGCGGGCAAGGGCTTTGATCGGGGAGGAGGATTTACAGAACGTGGTTGTGCACACTGCCTTGATGGAGATGTATGTCAAGTGTCGGGCTATTGATGAGGCACGTCGCGAGTTTGATCGGATGCTGCAGAGAGATGTCGTGGCATGGAGCACTATGATTGCTGGTTACGCACAGAATGGGAGGCCACATGAGTCTCTAGAGCTGTTTGAGAGGATGAAGGCAACCAATTGCAAGCCAAATGAAGTGACTCTTGTTGTGTACTGTCTGCATGTGCTCAGTTGAGTCCTGACGAAGTAGGAGAGCAGATTGGGAATTATGTTGTGAGCCAGAGATTACCACTTACTAGCTACCTAGGATCGGCACTAATCGGCATGTACACCAAGTGCGGGCACGTTGCCAGAGCTCGCGATGTCTTCAGCCGGATGGAACAAAAGGTGGTCATCACTTGGAACTCCATGATCAGAGGCCTAGCACTGGATGGTTTTGCAGAAGATGCGATCGTCTTGTACGAAAAGATGGTAGCAGATGGGATCCAGCCCAACGAGATCACCTTCGTGGCATTACTAACGGCATGCACCCATGCTGGCTTGGTGGACCAAGGTATGGCATTCTTTGAGGAGATGAAGAGAGAACACCATGTTTCCCCTCAAGTGGAGCATTGCGCATGCATAGTGGACCTCCTCTGCAAGTCCGGCAGACCGTGGGAAGCGTACAAGTTCATCTGCGACATGGAAGTCGAACCAAACGCGGTGATCTGGAGCACGCTACTAAGTGCCTGCAGAGCACACGTGGACGTCCAGCTTGCCAGGCTCGCGGCGAGCAAGCTCCTGGTTCTGGAGTGTAACACCTGAAAAAAAAAGGGAAAGTATCGCAACCATTAAAAAACCAACAATATCTTAATAAGCGATTAAATCAATTAATTATGTCCCTAATTTGGTCTTGAAGGCTAGTTAAAATGGTATGCCCTATTCTCATCGTGCGTAGGCTTCCAATATCTCAAAAGCAAGTTCTCTTATATTCCCATCTATCTCTCTCTCTTAGGGTTGGCACAGGGCCTCGTCTGGCGGCAACTTGTGGGCGGTGCCATCGGTGGCAGGTGGCGGCAGCAGGGGTGTGGCCGGAGGCGCACAGGCGGGGCACGAGGTTGGGAGGTAGCGGCGTGCAGGTTGGGCGGCATGCATGGCCGGTAGGCGGCGCGCATGGCCGGGTGGCAGCGTGGCTGAGGCGCCATGGCCCGACAGCGGCAGGCGCTGCTGCACCGTGACGACATGGTTCGGCCAGCCGTGGGCATGACTGAATTGTGTTTCACGCATGTTTTTTTAGCATGAATAGTGGCTCATGGTTCGCATGGCCGAATGGATCGTTCGTCCAGCCGGACAGCGACTCACATGGCAAATACTTAGCGAACTCGTTCTTTCTCAACTGAGCAAATTCCTTCTCATCGTTTGTCAATTGGATCTTGATCGTCTCTGATTCACTTTCGTTCTATCATGTAAGTTCGCACATGGCTTTTGAGGAAACATTCGGGCAGTTGCGTATTCCAGATCCTTCGTGCAGCGAGTCCGTCGAACGCGCTCAATGCAAGTACCTTGCGATCGTTAACCTTTTTGTTCTGCATACCCAGTTCACATGATTAATTTTCACCATCGCCATCGAGTACAACATCGTATCACTAATGCTTGCCTAAGTATAGACTTTCAATATTGTATTCATGCCTTGATGTTCTATGCTATCTTGTTACATACTTTTAGGTTATTTAGAATGCTCAGTTAATAATATTCTGGAATTCATGTTTTAAATTAGTGTTTTAGAATTAATGCTTAAATCATTAATAGGGTAGCATATGAACATGTTTTAAATTTATGGTTAAACAACTATCACTCTTTTAACATTAGGACTGCTAAAAAAGGGCGTACCCAGTGTCGAAGCTTCTACACTGTGTGGGGTTTGGGGAAGGGGATTTTCTAGGCAGCCTTTCTCTTGCTTTGCAGAGAGGCTGATTCAAACTCGCAACCTCTAGCGCACAATGGAGAGGCTCCACCAATGTGCCAGGCCTGCCCTTCGACATTAGGACTACTATATTTTTATTTTTCTGATATCATGATTTATGATTGTATAGTTTCGTATGTGAGTCGTGACTAATATATATAATACCTGCTAATCTGACTAATAATCATCCATCATGAAATAAAACTTGAATGGTTGCTAACCCTTATATGAGTTATGTTATAAATACTTCTTTTAGAGTAATTCCTAGATCACTAACGCCATAATATCATTCCTCAACGCCCTCACATCGGGAATCATGCTTCTTATTTTTCAACCTTAGCAAATCATTTCTCGTATCATAACCTTATCGTAGGCTTCTCTTAGGTTCTTTAAATTCATGCCATGTAATCTGCTAATAATATAACAGTTACCTGACCTGAGGTTACCCATATATAGGGGAGAGTTTTACCCACTTAGTAACATACGGGGGCCGTACAATTTCATTACTCATGATATTACACCACATCTATGGTTATACAGTCGAGAACAGTGACGTGCCTGACTACTCTCGTATAATTAGGTATATGGGAAGTAATCATCGGTGTCACTGCCATAATTTACGAAACAATAAGTATATTTAATTTCACTGTTCCTGTTACTTCTACCTCCGATCTTTATCAGTGTTTCTGATAATCTAGTTTCATTGCATTTAATTGATATCAATTGCTTGTTAGAAGTACTTGACCTTTACTTACCTTGTTGCGTCCGTTGTTGGGTACTTACTGAGATTTTAAATATCACGCTTGCTTTTCTATTATCAGGTAAAAGGCTAGCGGAGTGATTGCAATTCGCATGGGTGGGAGCACTCGAGTTTTAGCACCGTGGTTTGCTACTATTTATGTTATCTTATTTAATCCTTATTTGATTAGAAATGGTTCGGTCCCTTATTTCAAACATTTACTTTCAGTTTTTGATGGTTCTCTAATAAAGTGCTCATAAAGTTTTATTTCTTTGTGATTCTTATTGTTACTTTTATTTTTACTTTAATTTAACGATGACGTTCCATATTAATATCTCATATTAGTATGTGAGGTACTGCATGAAGCCCGACAACTCCTCGATCTACACTCTCCTGTCCAATATCTACGCTGATGCTGGCCTCTGGGGTGATGTGAGAGAGATCAGGGACTTGATGAGGAGCAAGAACGTGCAGAAGCTGTCTGCTTACAGCTGGATAGAGCTGGACGGTGAAGTGCACAAGTTCTTGGTGCAAGACACGAATCACCCCAAATCAGCCGAGATTTATGGCGTCGTCGACGGCTTAGGCTTGCAGCTGGACCGAGTTGATTCTGATCCTCCCGAGTTAGTTTCAGGGCTCTGTTGATTGCTGAATATATCACCATGAATCACGAGACTTCCTTCGCTCAATGCATATTGCATTTTGTCCTCTGCACAAGTCTACAGCAAAGTTGCTGAAGCCTGGCGACTCAGTTCTCCATTGATTCGATTGCAGCAGCACTCCCAATTTTTTGAGCGTTGGACCTTCTTATTTGGGCCCGGCCCAGTAAATAACTTTGACTAGCACCTGGCTCTCTTAAGCAGTCCAGGTCCTTGGGTAGGGCACGAGGCGACCAGAATTCCCAGATTGGCAGATTCCTCCTTCCTCTTCCCCTGAACCTGATCGAAGAAACCAATGGAGTCGGAAGACCACAAGGCCGCGGAGACCAGCGGCGACGCCATCCAAAAGGAGTCCCCGGCCCAGAACGGGAAGCCCGGATCGGAGGCGGCGGCCGCGCCGGAGGTGGAGGTGCAGCTGTTCCGACGGGGCCGGGGGCCGGCGGTCGTGTTCCGGTCGCGGCTGGGCGGGTGGACGCAGGACCAACTGGAGGTGGGCGACATCCTGGAGAAGCACGGCCTCAAGTCCGTCTTCGCATTCGACCCCGCCTCCCGCGCCCGCGGCGTCGCCATCCGCTTCCACCCCCGCAACGGCCGCTCCCTCCTCACCTACGCCCCAGGCTCCACCATCTTCCTCGACGGCGAGCCCAAGGTAGTCGTTGTAGCCAAACCCCCATCGCACATCAATTTCCCCTCAATTTACTTCTTAATTTAGCAATTGTTTAGCATATCTTGATATCTACAAGGTTAGTATTGGGAAGTCATGTGTGATACATTTGCCTCTTTGGTGGCTAGGGTTCTTTGCTGAAACCCATCACCAAGATGATGATTGGCGTCGCCGCTATGACGGCAGTAGCTGCGGTGTTATTAAAGGAGGCGAAGATGCCTGAGTGGCTTAAGGTGTCCAGGCTCGGCGACGTGAGCTTCCCACCATGGGTGCTGGCTTGCATGGTCATTGTGTTCATGAGGCTCCGGAAGAGAACCAAGGATGTCATGAAGAAGTTTGGCTGGGCCTCATGAGGTAGCAACAGTTTTATCTCTGTTTTCTTTCCAGTTTTGTGATCGAAACAATTTTCTTTGTGGTTTTATTCTCAAACGGTTGCTATCAAAACTCAATGCTACTCAAGAAGTGAATTGTAATACGTGAAACTCGTAGGCAGATAGACAGTGACAAGTTTGTTCTAGAATGCTAAGTGTGATTTAAGGTTCTGTTCTAAATTATCAGCGTAGTTATCGACTGTGGTGCTGTGGCAGTGTTGTTTGATCTCCGGTGGAAAGCAAAGATACTCTATACTTCTGATTAAAAACAAAATGGACTATCCATTCATAGTTATTCGTAGTTACTATTACAAAACTCAAAAGCTTGATGCTAATATTAGTCTCAACGTTATTTATGGTGCTGGGATTTTCTGCTAAAAAACTTCTAGGTTGTTCCCAAACTAAGTATGGGAAAAAGTGTATCTCTGCCTCTCTGGAGTTCTTTCACTGAAATTTAACTTAACCTGTGCTTAAATTTTTCATAGGCTGATAATGGTAAGCACAATGCTTTTGGCCGCTCCTTCCAATTTGTCGTTAATGTTGGAGATGTACCACCAGGCAGTGACATGCGACGTGTTTGGAGAGCACGTGTTCTTAACCTTCAGCTTTGCATATACGCAATGCGGTTTACCTGATGCCATTTTTGCTTGTATTAAGTGTGCATGAATACGAATAGCAGAACAAACCGGTGTTATCTCTGTTCATGTTCCTCGTTGATTAGTCGTCCTTATTTTTGTTGAAGGCTGTCCTGGTATTCCTTAGCTCGTAACAAATTCGGAGTTTCTGTTTACAAGATAATGACCCTGTTGTTCTTGATGCTTTTCCAGCAAACTAAAATACTGCTAAAATTCGTTATTCATCCATGCGTTGGTACACTTCGATGTGTATACAGAGTTTCATATATCAGAATCTCTCTCACACAGACATTGAATCTCTGGAGTTTCAGTTTACAAGATAACGATCCTGTTCTTGATGCTTTTCCAGCAAACTAAAATATTGCTGTAATTCTTTATTCATCCATGAGTTGGTACACTTAGATGTGTATACAGAGTTACATATATCAGAATCTCTCTCACAGAGACATTGAATCTCTGCTTATATCAGAATCTCTCTCAGAGACATATAAAGGGTTCCAATTATGGAACATCAAAGTTGACAGGCAATCCCTGCAAGATTGAACCGGTCCTGGCAATCTCCGTATATACCTTGGGAGCGGCATGAATTGCCTTCAACAAAGATGTCATGTACTGCCATTGATCTAAAATAGATGATAAGACGTGGCCAGCTGGCCTAGTAGGGTCCAAAATATGCATGTTACTACTTACAAGTCAGGTGCCTGTACATTGCAGGTTGCAACGGCAATTGATTTTTTGCATTAAATATTTTGATGCAGCTCACCAAGGTCCATATTTGCCAATGACAAGTTCACAGCACAATCATGCAATAGTTCTCTTTTATCGTTGTAGTAAGCATGTTGCGCTCATGCAAGAGTAAGTTTAGTGCGTCGAGCATATTCAGATGAGGAAAAACAGGCAATTAGTTGCAGTGCAGGAAGATAATCAAAATGAAAATATGCATTCAGTTTCTAAGCCTTCTGGTGTCTAGACTTAAGCGCATCACTACCTAAACGAAATATAAGAGCAAGCTTTAACAAAAAGAGCATGGAGATGCATTGATTCTTCCGGTCAGCACGAACCATAACATAATAAAAAGTGTTATATTTACAAGCTGAAATTGGTGTCTACACAGTTTATCATGAAAAACATCAAAATCTATATTGCATGCGGAAGGAGTCGCCTTGTTGATGCTGCTTGTATCCTGTTCATATACGCTTTGGATTCTGGCTTCTGCTTCCAATGCTATTGGGATCCATCATATCCGACTTCCTTTTTGCAAGTCAAGCAAAGCAACTACGAATAAAACATGTGATGCTGACATTTTGTGCAACACTCAGGTCTAATTTTCTACAATCCAATTTATCTCGTCTAGCTAATGAAAAATATACCAACCACATTCGTACATGCAAGCTACTGTCCCCGTATTGGAGTAGTGAGAACATCAGATGTTCTGTCTCCAAAGAAAGGAAACGATAGCCTTTCCTAATAAATTTGCTGCTCATCCAAGAAACAGGTACAATATTAATATTAGAGGGGAAGTCTCCAGCAATAACTTGATTTCTTCGCCTATTTCCACTTGGGGAGGACACTATTATATGTTCTGCGGCACTTACTCAGAAAGCAAGCACAGCACAAGTACATAAACTTACAAGATCAATCATGTCAAAGGCTACAGGGAAAAGAATTATGGGCCTGTTCTTTACCTCAAAAGCTGGCGGCTTTTGGCTTTTGCTACAGTACCTAACTTTCAAACGGAGTATTTTCTCAAGACGGGGTCTACAAGTTAAACGATCTACACGTTAAAAACCCAACATTTGTACCAGCCAAAATCGCAAGTGAGTATCTGTCTCTCCGTAATCTGTACCGTAAATAGCAAAAATTCAAAAATTTCAACCAAAAGCCATAAGCCGCAGCCATTGCCAAACAATATACACCCAGAACATATCTCCTACAAAATCATTTTACCAAAAGTATGTAAAATATCTGTAACACCTCACCTACCTTTCCTTTGCCAGGGAGATGTAGCAGCGGCATGCTTGTCCTAGGCGTGCATGCATGCCACCTATGCCTTACATCCTGCAGAAGTCAACATCCCCCCCCCCCCATTTTATCACCTCTGCCACAGCTCAGCCCACAATACTCTTCTCCTATTCCTCTCCCCTGAACAAGCCCCTCATAGCCACACCATCTTCGGCCAGCCCAAGGTGATCCCTCTCCAAACAATTGCAAACATGCACTTAGGGTAGCAGGGGGAACAGCCCGGATCTGCCAGATTTGGAGGAGGTGCCGCCGGTTCGGGGCGCGGGGAGGCGAGAGGAGGGAGGCCGGCGGCGGTGAGCCTTGCCGCCCACGCGCCGTCACGCCGTCAGAGGGGTGCCCGCGCAAGGGAGAGGGAGGGGGGAAGCCGGAGGCGGGGAGCCCGGGGCCGGCGACACCGTGCCGGGCCGCACGCTGCCGCGCCGCCGGGGGTGCGCCGAGCGCAGCTCGAGCGCGAGGGAGAGAGAGAGAGGTGGGAGGGGAGAAGGCAGGGGCGGCGGGAGGGCCGCCGGCGCCGCCGCGCCGCCCCAGGCGGAGAAGGTGAGGGGGGAGGAGGCCGGTCGGCCGAAATGAGTGGAGGGAGAGAGAAAGACGGGTGAGGGAGGAAAAGAAGGGGGCCGGCCGGGTAGAAAAAATGGGGGGCCGGCCGGGTAAGAGAGGAAGAAAAAAAAAGAGAGAAAAGAAGAAGAGAGAAAAGAAAAGAGGAGAAAAAGAAAAGAAAAGGGAAAAAAGATAGAAAAAATTAGGGGGTTTTGGTGCCGCGCGGCAGACCCCTGAAAAACCCACGCGTTTATACGCCCGAACCAGTTTATGCATATAGCATCGTCGTCTCCCATTTAATTTCTGGGTCGTTGAGATGCGTTAAATTGGACTGTTTGTTTGTCCAGGTGGAGGTCGCGAGTCGACGCTGTTCGCACGTCGTTCCGCTCCGCTCGGTTAACAGGCAAGTGCATGGTAGAGCGGTAGACCGTGTGTTTCATAAAATATGTTATGCTTTCATGATACGATGATGCTTATATGAAAATGTGATGTTTACATGGCATGATGTTGCATGAAAATGATGGTAATGATGATGGAGTAAGGTAAGCAGCGATGCTCACCTGCTAATGATGTTAATGATGAGCATGATTATGATAATGGACATATGCATTTGCATCATGTGCACTCAAGAGTTAGGGCGGTGAGAAAGTCTCTAGCTACGAGTAAAGCTAGTTGACTAATCCGGAGCGCTCTTAAGTAAGTCCTATTTCGGTAGGCCTCTACGGGAGTGGAGTGACCCCCGTGCCGATATGGGCGGGCCCAAGATTTTGGGTGAACATCGACGGGTGTTCACTCGGCAATATCGGTATATGCAATGAGATGAGCAAATGAGCATGTAGAGTAGTGCTGCATTGCACTAATGGTATGTTAAAGAAGGAGCTTGAAATGAGAATATGAACCGGATGATGCATGTGGGGAATGCTATGGCTAGATAAATTGTTGCCATGTTTAGGAAGTGTTTATCGTTCTATTATGTACTTGCTGAGTCGGTGGACTCACCCTTGCTTTGTTGATGTTTTTAGGTGACCGTTGAGGAAGCCAAGCACGGGCGGGAGTAGCACATGAATAACTGGCACGAATTAGCAGCACTTTTGTATCACCTTTCAGTGTATCTTAGCCTTACCAGTATGCTAAAGTAATCGCTAATAATGCTATGTTGTATCTGAACGCAGTAGTATGAATAAATTTAATGTTGGCTTAAATTCCTTTAGTGTCGATGAAAGGGTATGAGTATGCAGAGGTGGTAGCATCTTGGCCCAGAGAGTGGGCGGAGTGTTACAATATCTGGTGGTATACTGATGATAATTTGCAGGGTTTCTTAGTGCACCATTCTCATTCATTCCAGTTTGTTGGAGCTATGTAAGAAATCTGCTGGTAGACTGATGAGAACTTGCAGAGTTTCGTTCCAATTTGTTATAGGAGCTAAGCAGACTACAGTATATATAATCTTATGCATTAAAGTATTATAACTATAAGAAAATCCAGCTTTCATAAGAATATGTGATGTGAGGCAAGAAAACTAGAACTAGGAAATAGGATAACAGTAGGGCTCTCCCCTACTGTTACCATAAAAAAATGTCAGGATAACAGACCTCATCCAGCAAAGCCATTCCTTAAGGCCACTCCTCACAAACTCTTGTGAATGATCAAAGTTCGGTGCTGCATGGAAGTTATCTCCACTGCTCTTGTTTCCTCTTCCCTACAAGGACAAGAGTTTTAGGGAGAACAGAATATCACACGCTACATAATTTTAAGTGAAATAAAATGGAAAAGATGTAGAACAACCTTGTAACTTTCAACAGCTGTTGAAGTTGAGTATGTTTTATTTTTTCTTATGGAACTCAGGTCAAGTTACCAGAAGTTGAAAAGCCCCAAAATTTCAAAATCCAAAAATTTGTGATTTTTTGCCGGTTTTTGAGTGATTTTTGAAAACTTTCCTTTTTGGGAAAGTTTCCCCGCCGCCGCTTTCCCTTTTCGGCCTGGCGCCTACCCCCTTTCGTTGGCGCCTTCTCTTTTCCCGCCTCCTCTCCTCCCCGGCGCCTCCCGCTCTTCTCTCGCGTTGGCGCCGCCCCGATTCCGCCTTCGCCTCGCGCACGCGCGGAGCGCTGCGCTCTGCGCCTCGCGCCCGCCTCCCCTCGCGCGGACAGCGCCGCCCTCGGATTCACCTCGCCCGCGCGCCGCCCCGACCGCCACGGTCCAAAACCGTGGGCGCTCCCGCGCCACGCGTCGCCGCTCCTCTGTGCCTGGCCCCGCCTGGCAGCGGCCGCCTTCTCTCTCTCCCGCGCGCGGACGCCCTCCGCTCGCCGCTCCTCGCTCCTGCCCCGCCGCGCTGTCCCGACCGCCGCAGAACCTTCGCGCCTGAAAGCATCTAGACCCCTAAAAAGGATTTTGGTAATTAATGAAATTAAGAGAATATGGAATATGGGACTAACGTGTTTTTATGAGTATGCGAAGGGTTAGTCCACACACATGAGCGACAAGATGCAAGCCAAAGGATACGCGTGAAAATCAAAATTGGCGCAAGACAAAGGTATACTTAGAATAGGACCCCTTTTTGAATTTTACCGGTCTTAGGTGAATGGTGGAAGACCGGATTATAGGATAAATGATCGTACCATCAAGGGGGATCTTGGCTAAGTAGCTTGAATACTTATCTCATGTGCCAAATGGTTTTGTCCTAAAACTTGCATCCATTAAAGAAATCTAGCTTTCAAAAGAAATCTTGCTCTGTCTGGAAAAGCGGTAGTACCGCAGTTTTGAACGTCGGAACTACCGGAAAGCGGTAGTTCCGCAACCAAAATGCGGTAGTACCGGCCAGCGGAAGATCCGGTTTTGGAGCGGACCGATATTTCCAGAGAGCACCCTTGGCTCATTCCAAAATCTTGTGAGAACGGAAGTACCGGCCGTTTGAACGTCGGTACTACCGCTGCGAGCGGTAGTACCGCATCCTAAAGCGGTACTTCCGGACCTCGGAAGATCCGGAGGGAGAGCGGATCAACTTTTCCAGAGAGCACCCTCCGGATGAAGCCTGGATTTCTCTGGAGCGGAAGTACCGGCTATTTCAACGCCGGAACTACCGCTGCATGCGGTAGTTCCGCCACTCAGAGCGGTACTTCCGGAGTCCGGAAGATCCGACTTCAAAGCGGATGTATTTTTCCAGAGAGCGCCAAGTCTGGGACCCTTTGGAGTTTGGCTGAAGCGGTAGTACCGCGCCGACTTTGCGGAACTACCGGGTAGCGGTAGTACCGCAAATATCAACGGCGGTAGTACCGCGCCGCCGAATCCAACGGTCACTGCAGACGTCTGACATAGCCGTTCTGGCGCGAAGATTTGGTAGCGGTAGTACCGGTCTTTGGGAGCGGTAGTTCCGCTCGACCAGAAAATTTTCTGGAAGCTGAGTCAAACGGCTAGTTTTGGTTGGTGGAGGCTATAAATACCCCCACCACTGCTCAAGGGCTAAGGTTAGAGACTCATTGCATATTTCTCAAGCCCAAGTGCATTCATTTCACCTCAATTCTTTCTTTGCACATCAAAGTGAGGTGGTTGAGCATTTAGTGCTAGATTTCCCTTGCAAATCCATTTGGCACTAGAGTTGCATTCAAGTGAACACCGGGATTTATTACTCTTAGTGCTTGCCGGCACTTGGACGATCCGGTGGAAGTTGCCTCGGTGATCTTCTCAAGAAGATTGTGAGAAGACCCGGCAAATTGTGAAGGTTGGAGCTCACCTACCCGGAGTGGGGAAGAGCTACACTAGTGATCGAGGTGCTTGGCTCAATTCGTGGAGCCGGTCCGATTCGTCCGGGCTTACCTCAACGTGGACTAGGGGAAACCGGCAAGTTTCCGAATACCACGGTAAAAACATCGGTTGTGTTCTTTGTCTCTTTAGCTCTTGTTCGTTTGCTTCATTGAGATCACTTATTTGTTTAGAGCTAAATTGTTGACTAGAATTGCATAGGATTAAATTGCTTTACATCATTGTCATTTAAATTGTGGAGAATTAATCAAGTAAACAAGAAAAGTTTAAAAACCTCCTATTCACCCCCCCTCTAGTCGGTATCCTTGATCCTACAAGTGGTATCAGAGCTTGGTCTCTCACTTTTAGACTTAACCGTCTAGAGAGATAAGGATGGCTAGTGAGGGGATTTCGGTAGGAAAGGCACCTCTATTTGATGGCTCAAATTATGCTTATTGGAAGATTAGAATGTCAATTTATTTAAAGGCCATGAGTCCTAATATTTGGAAAATCGTAAATGATGGTTACGTCATGCCACTTGATCCCGACAACCCAACGGAACAAGATGAGCGTAACACTCATTTAGATGCCCAAGCCATGAATGCTATTTTTGGGGCCTTAAACGCGGATGAATTCAATAGAGTGAGCAATCTTGAGACGGCTCACGCTATTTGGAATACCCTTTCGGAAATACACGAAGGGACATCCACGGTTAAGGAGGCAAAATTGCATCGGCTTAGGATTAAATATGAGACATTCATAATGTTGCCCCATGAGGACATCAATGAGATGTACACACGGCTCAACAACATTGTGAATGAGCTCAAAGGCCTTGGCACTAACCTCTCGGATCTTGATGTTGTGAGAAAAATGCTTAGGGCTCTACCGGAGAAGTACGAGATGTTGGTGACTCTCTTCCTCAACTCACCGGAATTGGCAAGAATGACGCCAACACAACTCTTGGGTAATCTAATTACCAATGAGTTGTACAAGAAGGACAAGGAGGAACTTTTGGAGCAATCCACCTCCAAAGGGAAGAAGATCACCGCCTTCAAGGCAAAGGCGGTGGCAAGTGAAGAGTCCGAAGATGAAGAAGAAGACTCCGAAGAAGAACTTGTCCTCCTTGTGAGAAGGATGAACAAGTTCATGAGAAGACGCTCAAATCGAGGAGGAGGCTATGATAAAGGAAAGAAGTGGCAATCATCCTCAAACAAAAACAAGTATAGCAACATCCGTTGCTATGAGTGCGATGAGAAGGGGCATATAGCTTCACAATGTCCCACAAAGAAGGATGACAAGGAGAAGTCATCCAAGAAGAAAGGCTATCATGCCAAGAAGAAGCTTTTCAAGAAGCTCCACAAAGACGGCAAAAATGAAGCCCACATTGGTGAGTGGGATTCCGATGAGGAATACTCCGACTCCGAATCTAGTGAGGATGAGTCTCCCAAAAAGAAGGGACTTGTCGGCATCGCCATCAAGGAAGCTCCATCGCTATTCTCCACCCCCACATGTCTTATGGCAAAAGGGGAGAAGGTAAAAACTCTAGATGACGATGAACCCTCCTATGACGATTTGATGGACATGTTGGTAGAACTGAATGAATTTCTTGGAAAAGAAAAGTCAAAATTCAAGGTTTTGAAAAGGGAGCACATAGCTCTTCAAAAAACCTATGAGGAGCTAAAGGAAGCTCATGACTTGCATACAAATAAGTCTAGTATGAGTATTGGCATATCTTGCAATATTTTGAATGAGATGCCTAGTGTAGAGAAAGTAACATCTAGCATGTCTACCTCTCGTGATGACTTACTTTCTATGCCATG
The DNA here is from genome assembly GCA_017311315.1 of Dendrocalamus latiflorus. Taxonomy (NCBI): domain Eukaryota; kingdom Viridiplantae; phylum Streptophyta; class Magnoliopsida; order Poales; family Poaceae; genus Dendrocalamus; species Dendrocalamus latiflorus. The sequence goes on along the minus strand of CM029648.1, from coordinate 22,712,523 downwards.
TGCTTCTAAGATTGATTCATCTCATGCTTTGTCTCATGTTCATGATGATATGCTAGTAGATGAAAACCAAAATTTAAAGGAACAAGTTCTAAAATTGAATAAAAGTTTGGAAAGAGCATACAAGGGAAAAGACACCCTTGATAAATTGTTAAATACCCAAAGATGCTCTTTCAATAAGGAAGGACTTGGATACATTCCCAAGAAAGGTAAGAAACCGATATCCAAACCTCCAAGATTTGTAAATGAGAATGGTAAGTATTGTACAAAATGCCGGAATGTAGGACATATGGTAAATGATTGTTCTAGAAATAGTATGCATTCCATTGGCTTGTATAATTCTTGTTATATGCTTAAAAAATCTAAAAATGGAAAAATTATTGCTCATTTCATTGGTACCTCGATTTTGGGTGCAAAGAAGAAATCCATTTGGGTACCCAAAACCTTGGTCACTAACCTCCAAGGACCCAAACAAATTTGGGTACCTAAAAGAACTTGATCTTCTTTTGTAGGTGAACTACAAAACCGGTGGAAGGCATTGGGTGTTGGATAGCGGTTGCACTCAACACATGACCGGAGACCGGAAGATGTTCACCACATTTGAGAGTGGAAGCAATGACAAGATCACCTTTGGAGACAATAGCAAAGGAAAGGTATTGGGATTGGGTAAAATCGCTATCTCAAACGATCTTTCAATTTCAAATGTATCACTAGTTGAAACATTAAACTTCAATTTGCTATCCGTTGCTCAACTATGTGATCTAGGCCTAAAATGCTCATTCTCAAAAGAAAGTGTTGTAATCTCAAAAGATAACAATAATGAACTAGTCTTCAAAGGCTTTAGATTTGGGAATCTCTATTTGGTAGATTTTTCTTCAAATGAATCTTGTTTAAAAACTTGTTTAATTGCAAAAACTTCTTTGGGTTGGTTGTGGCATAGAAGGTTAGGTCATGTGGGTATGGTACAACTTAAAAAGCTTTTCAAACATGATCTAGTGATTGGCTTGAAAGATGTGAAGTTTGAGAAAAATCGACTTTGTAGTGCTTGTCAAGCCGGAAAACAAGTCGCTAGTTCTCACCCTTCCAAAAGTATCATGTCAACCTCTAGACCATTGGAGCTCTTACACATGGATTTGTTTGGGCCAACAACCTATAAGAGCATCGGAGGAAATAGCTATTGTTTAGTCATTGTGGATGATCACTCTAGATACACATGGGTCTTCTTCCTAAATGACAAAAGTGAAACCTCCGGGATTTTCAAAAGTTTTTCAAAAAGAGCCCAAAATGAATTTGATTTTAAAATAAAGAAAATTAGAAGTGACAATGGTTCCGAGTTCAAGAACACGAAAGTTGAAGATTTTTGTGATGAACTTGGAATAAAGCACGAACTTTCCACAACCTACACTCCGGAGCAAAATGGAGTTGTAGAAAGGAAAAATCGCACATTGATTGAAATGGCTAGGACAATGCTTGATGAATATAATACTTCCGACAAATTTTGGGCGGAAGCCATCAACACCGCTTGTCATGCCATAAATCGCCTTTATTTACATCGACTTTTGAAAAAGACTTCCTATGAGCTTCTTGTTGGAAGAAAACCGAGCATCTCTTACTTTAGAGTATTTGGTTGCAAATGCTATATTCTAAGAAAAGGTGTTCGGCTCTCTAAATTTCAAAGTCGTTGTGATGAAGGTTTCCTATTAGGTTATTCTTCAAATAGCAAAGCATATAGAGTTTATAACAAAAATTTGGGGTTAGTTGTAGAATCATGTGATGTACAATTTGATGAAACTAACGGCTCTCAAGAAGAGCAAGAAAACTTGGATGATGTAGGTGATGAAGGCTTGCGCAAAGCTATGGAAAATATGCAAATTGGAGACATCAAGCCAAAAGAAGATCCATCTTCACCAAGCTCATCAAGACAAGTAGTGCCACCCACATCGTCTACTTCAAGTGATATTCAAGTTGTTGAAGATGAACAAAAGGATCAACAACAAAATAACATCAAGATTCACAATGCAATAGCCAAGGATCATCCTATAGATCAAATATTGGGTGACGTGAGTAAGGGTGTTCAAACTCGCTCTAGAGTAGCTTCATTTTGTGAACATTACTCTTTTGTTTCTTCTCTTGAGCCTAAGCTTGTAGATGAAGCTCTAGATGATCCGGATTGGGTAAATGCCATGCACGAAGAATTGAATAACTTTGCGCAAAATGAAGTATGGACCTTGGTGGAAAGACCCGAAGAACATAATGTGATTGGCACCAAATGGGTCTTCCGGAACAAACAAGATGAAAACGGGGTTGTGGTAAGAAACAAAGCAAGGTTAGTAGCTCAAGGCTATACTCAAGTCGAAGGGTTAGATTATGATGAGACATTTGCACCCGTTGCTAGACTTGAGTCAATTAGAATCTTGATTGCTTTTGCATCTAGCTTTGATATTAAATTATTTCAAATGGATGTTAAAAGTGCCTTCTTAAATGGAACAATCTCCGAACTTGTATTTGTTGAACAACCTCCGGGGTTCGAAGATCCTAAATGTCCTAATCATGTCTATAAACTTTCAAAGGCTTTGTATGGCTTAAAACAAGCTCCTAGAGCTTGGTATGAACGCCTTAGAAATTTCCTTGTCTCAAAAGGATTTAAAATTGGTAAGGTAGATACAACTCTATTCACAAAAATCATTGGTGATGATTTCTTTGTATGCCAAATTTATGTTGATGACATTATATTTGGCTCAACTAACCAAGATTTTTGCGAAGAATTTGGTAATATGATGTCTAGGGAGTTTGAGATGTCCATGATAGGAGAATTAAGCTATTTTCTTGGACTTTAAATCAAGCAACGCAAAGATGGGACATTCATAAGTCAAACAAAGTACATTAAAGATCTTTTCAAGAAGTTTGGCATGGAAGATGCAAAACCCATCAAAACACCAATGGCAACCAATGGGCATCTAGACCTCGACGAAGGAGGTAAGTCGGTAGATTCAAAGCTTTATAGATCCATGATTGGTAGTTTGCTTTATCTTACCGCATCTAGGCCCGATATCATGTTTAGTGTATGCATGTGTGCTCGCTTTCAAGCTTCACCAAAAGAGTGTCATTTAAAAGCCGTAAAAAGGATCTTGAGATATTTGAAACATTCCCCAAACATAGGACTTTGGTATCCTAAAGGTGCTAAATTCGATCTAATTGGATATTCAGATTCCGATTATGTGGGTTGCAAAGTGGATAGAAAAAGCACCTCGGGAAGTTGTCAATTTCTAGGTAGATCCTTAGTGTCTTGGTCCTCAAAGAAACAAAACTCCGTAGCACTCTCAACCGCTGAAGTCGAATATATTTCCGCCGGGAGTTGTTGTGCTCAATTATTATGGATGAGGCAAACATTGTTGGATTATGGAATAAGCTTCGATAAAGTGCCTTTATTGTGTGACAATGAAAGTGCCGTGAAAATATCCAATAACCCAGTCCAACACTCAAGAACTAAGCACATAGATGTACGCCACCACTTCTTGAGGGACCATGTTGGCAAGGGAGATATTTGCATTAGCCACATCCGGATCGAAGACCAATTAGCGGATATCTTCACCAAGCCTTTAGATGAAAACCGTTTTTGTAAGCTTAGGAGTGAATTAAATGTCTTGGATTACTCGAATGTTGCATAAATTCATGGTAAATTTAAATGCATACTCTTAGAAGAAGCTTGAAAGGTTATTTGAAATTATGTCTCTATGCAAAGGACTTTGATTTTTAAAGGTAAAATGCAAAAGTATTTTATTATATTATTTTGTTCTGCTTAATGCATAATGATCCTTAAAGACTTTAGTTGAATGCAAAATCTAGGGATCATTTGCATCTATAGTCCTAAAGTTCAAATTCTGCGAAGTCTCAGAAAATGCGGAACTACCGCTGTCTCCTGCGGTACTTCCGGGGAGCGGTACTTCCGGTCGAGGAAGCGGTACTACCGGACCTGCATTTAAGGGGGAGCAACCGCCCGAACCCCAGGGTTCCCTCTGTTGGCCCCCACCTTGGACCCTCTCTCCAGTAGTTCCTCTCCATTTCCGCCCGAGCCCGTACTCCTCTCCTCGTTCTCTCTCTCCCACCAAAAAATCCTCCAAATCGCCTCTCAGACCTTCATATCTAGTGGCATTTTCTTCGATTCCTTGCAGCAAATCCTTTCCCCAGGGTTCAACTCCTTCGATTGCTAAGGTATTTCGGATCGAAACCTCTTTTGATCTTCATTTTCTTGAACCCTAGGTCATGCTTAGGTTAAATCGAAATATAGTTGTTTTTGCCAAATATTTCTAGGGAAATTGAGCATATTTGGTGTTTAAGGGTATATACAAACCCATTTCATGGATTCAATTCAAGAAAACACCAAAGATTCATTCACATTTCCAAAAACCCTAAAATCAGCCAGAAAGCGGAACTACCGCTCGACGGTTGCGGTACTACCGCTGAGCGGTACTACCGGCCCAGAACGGCGGTACTACCGTTTTAACTGACATTTTGGCAAATTCAATTTGTTTCTTTTTGAATCTAATTTGGCCATATTCCCTCTATCTCATAATCCATTCTTCTTGTGCCTAGATGCCTAGAACAAGAGCGGCTTCCAAAAAGTCCTATGCCTCAGGGAGTTCCTCAAGCCCTCGTGCTCTTCCATCCCCCGAGATGACTCAAAAGGCAGCCCAGGACAGAGGGAAGAGGCCTGCGCCAGCCCCTGAGTCTGACTCTGGATCTGAAACAGAGTCTGAGCATCCTATTCCTCCAAGCTCTCCCATGGAATCATCTGAAGAAGATATAGCTGAAAGGGAGTGTCTTGAGATTGATCTGAAGAAGATCTCGCCTGATGAGTATGCTCGCCTGCGTCACACCAACCAGTATGCGTTTCCATCAAACTCAATCAATCCACAATTCCATACTAAGTTCCAGGAGAAGATATTTGATGAGATGTATGGACCAGATCGCCAGTTTGCAGATCATAAATATATTAACTGGGATCACATTGATGATATTGACAAGTATGATGGGACTTTTCGATTATTCCATACAGTCGGCCTTAATGAGCTTGTAGCACTAGGACGTGACTACAATGAGACCTTCATCCGACAGTTTTATGCTACAGTGCATGTCTCTCCTGACTTTCAGCACATGACTTGGATGACAGTGTGTAACCGATACGAGGCCACCAAGCATGAATTTGAGCTTGTCTTAAGAGCGGAACTAAGTGCTCATGAGAAAGTTTATGACAAACCTGCTCTCAGTCTGGATGCCATATATCCCTACTATGACACTGCAGGAAAATTTACACTTGGCAAGAATGTTGGACTTCAACCCATTCCCAGCTTGATCAATCGCATCATCAATCATACCATTCTTCCAAAAGGTGGTAACTATGATGCCATTCGAGGACATGTCTGGAACATCATAGACTATATTATGAAGGGGCAGAAGTTCGATGTAGTGGATGTCATCATAAGGGAGATAGTTGCCTCCAAAAATGATCGCTACAAGCGCATTAACTATGCACCCTACATCATGGCCTTGATTGATTCTAAGTTTCTCTATCGTGGAGGTCGCGGTGGTGTGCATAAGCCATACAAGCCAAGATCGGAGCCTCCCATTCCCACTGTTTTTCGCGCTAGCCGGACGACAGCTTCAGGAGCAGGTTCATCAGCAGCAGCAGCAGCAGCTCAGTCACAGGAGCCTGGCCAGCCCACTCTCCAGCAGATCTATTCTACCATGATTGAGGGCTTCTCTACTCTCAACTCTAGGATGGATAGGATGGATGAGCGTCTCGACTCCATTGACAGCAGTTTGACCTCGTTAGATGGTCGGGTTGCAGATCTTGAGCGCTCACCCTCGCCTCGTCGCTATGGTCGTCGCCGTAAAGCTGCTCATGATCCTCCGCAGCCCTCTCAGATTTGATCTTTTTTTTTGGTACTTGATGCCAAAGGGGGAGAATATTTTGGGAGTTTACTTATGATATTTGGACCTATGGGACTATGTGTTTTTAATTATCTATGGATGGTTGTAATGAACTTATGTTTGGTGCTTGGATGTAATGAACCTTATGGTCATGAGTTGATGATATTACTTAGTTGTCTATCTCTCATTGAATAACTTTGTCTTGTGCATCTTGTATAAAATATCGTAATCTTTATCTATGCACATGTTTAGGGGGAGTCATATTCCCTCTTGGACTCTAAAATGAAAATAGTTTTTTTTAAATAAATCTTATTGCATAAGAACTACACTCTCATTTAGAGTTCACATAGAATATACAATTTGTTGTCTAACAATTTGATATTATTCAAATCTTTCATCTCTCAAAATTTGGGTTGTCATCAATTACCAAAAAGGGGGAGATTGAAAGCATCTAGACCCCTAAAAAGGATTTTGATAATTAATGAAATTAAGAGAATATGGAATATGGGACTAACGTGTTTTTATGAGTATGCGAAGGGTTAGTCCACACACATGAGCGACAAGATGCAAGCCAAAGGATACGCGTGAAAATCAAAATTGGCGCAAGACAAAGGTATACTTAGAATAGGACCCCTTTTTGAATTTTACCGGTCTTAGGTGAATGGTGGAAGACCGGATTATAGGATAAATGATCGTACCATCAAGGGGGATCTTGGCTAAGTAGCTTGAATACTTATCTCATGTGCCAAATGGTTTTGTCCTAAAACTTGCATCCATTAAAGAAATCTAGCTTTCAAAAGAAATCTTGCTCTGTCTGGAAAAGCGGTAGTACCGCAGTTTTGAACGTCGGAACTACCGGAAAGCGGTAGTTCCGCAACCAAAATGCGGTAGTACCGGCCAGCGGAAGATCCGGTTTTGGAGCGGACCGATATTTCCAGAGAGCACCCTTGGCTCATTCCAAAATCTTGTGAGAACGGAAGTACCGGCCGTTTGAACGTCGGTACTACCGCTGCGAGCGGTAGTACCGCATCCTAAAGCGGTACTTCCGGACCTCGGAAGATCCGGAGGGAGAGCGGATCAACTTTTCCAGAGAGCACCCTCCGGATGAAGCCTGGATTTCTCTGGAGCGGAAGTACCGGCTATTTCAACGCCGGAACTACCGCTGCATGCGGTAGTTCCGCCACTCAGAGCGGTACTTCCGGAGTCCGGAAGATCCGACTTCAAAGCGGATGTATTTTTCCAGAGAGCGCCAAGTCTGGGACCCTTTGGAGTTTGGCTGAAGCGGTAGTACCGCGCCGACTTTGCGGAACTACCGGGTAGCGGTAGTACCGCAAATATCAACGGCGGTAGTACCGCGCCGCCGAATCCAACGGTCACTGCAGACGTCTGACATAGCCGTTCTGGCGCGAAGATTTGGTAGCGGTAGTACCGGTCTTTGGGAGCGGTAGTTCCGCTCGACCAGAAAATTTTCTGGAAGCTGAGTCAAACGGCTAGTTTTGGTTGGTGGAGGCTATAAATACCCCCACCACTGCTCAAGGGCTAAGGTTAGAGACTCATTGCATATTTCTCAAGCCCAAGTGCATTCATTTCACCTCAATTCTTTCTTTGCACATCAAAGTGAGGTGGTTGAGCATTTAGTGCTAGATTTCCCTTGCAAATCCATTTGGCACTAGAGTTGCATTCAAGTGAACACCGGGATTTATTACTCTTAGTGCTTGCCGGCACTTGGACGATCCGGTGGAAGTTGCCTCGGTGATCTTCTCAAGAAGATTGTGAGAAGACCCGGCAAATTGTGAAGGTTGGAGCTCACCTACCCGGAGTGGGGAAGAGCTACACTAGTGATCAAGGTGCTTGGCTCAATTCGTGGAGCCGGTCCGATTCGTCCGGGCTTACCTCAACGTGGACTAGGGGAAACCGGCAAGTTTCCGAATACCACGGTAAAAACATCGGTTGTGTTCTTTGTCTCTTTAGCTCTTGTTCGTTTGCTTCATTGAGATCACTTATTTGTTTAGAGCTAAATTGTTGACTAGAATTGCATAGGATTAAATTGCTTTACATCATTGTCATTTAAATTGTGGAGAATTAATCAAGTAAACAAGAAAAGTTTAAAAACCTCCTATTCACCCCCCTCTAGTCGGTATCCTTGATCCTACAGCGCCACGCGGCGCCATTCCTCTGCGTCCGACCCCACCTGGCAGTCCCCGCCCGTCCCCTCCACCGCACGCGGACGCCTCCCTCCCCATGCCGCAGCTCCACCTGCTCCTGTGCTGTCCCGTCGCCATAATCGCCGCGCAGCGCCCGGTCACCGCCCGTCTCGCGGAGGAGACGCTCCCCCCGACCTGCTCCCATCATTCCCTGTTGACCCCGGAGCTCACCGTTGCCTTCACCCCGAAGGAGCCCCTCCCTCCGCCCGGGTACAAATACCCCACCTCGGCTCCCCCTCACTCCTTTGCTTCCCGAGCACCTCAGCACCCCCCATTCGCCTCCTGCCACTCCCAGCCCCCTCCCAGAGCCGCCGATTGGAGCCCCGTTGCCCGAGGCTCCGCCGTCGTCCTCCCCTGCGCCGGTGGCCCCCGGGAGCCGAACTCCCTCTCCCCTCCTCCATTCTTCGATTTCTCCCGCCGAGAGCACCTCCTACCCTCACTGATCGTCTTGGTGACTTTCTTTTGGCAGGTGAATGCCCGAAGAGCTCCAGCCTCGTTGCTCACCGCCGGCCGAGACCACCCTCCCGTGGCCAGACCTCCTCGCCGCCTTCCAGCTCCTGCCGCCACTTCCAATGTGAACCTCCTGATCCCCTTCCCGTGTAGCCGCGACCGATTGGGCTATTTCGCCGCCGGCGACCTCCCTCACCTCCGAGCTCCCGAACCACCCCCTTCTGTTCCCCGCCCTCTCCGTTGCTCCCCTCGCCTCCCCAGTGCCCCAGATGGATCCCCCGTGTCCAGGAGCACCCAGTGGAGCCCTCCCCGGTCCCCGGAAGTCTCCGCAGTCGCCAGAGCGCAGCAGCTCCACCGCCACCGTCTCTCGGTCGCTCCCGCCCGGCTGGAGGTAGACGACGATGGCGTGGCGCTATCCTCGCCGTCCCTCCTCTCTGGCGCCGTTTAACCGCAGCCCTCCGATCCTCCGTACCGCTTCGCCGTTGCCCCGTTCCCTCCGCCGTCCGATCTGCATAACCCCGCCTCCCCTCAACCGCCCGATCCAATTCCCTCGCTCCGCCCGCCTTCCTCACCCCGCCACCGTCCGATCCCCGCCTGCTCCATCCGAGCCATCGGCACACCCCGCATCCCCGCCGCCCACGCCGTCCACGCGTCGGCCATTGCCACCGGGTGGGCGCGCGCGTTGCTGGGCTGAGCCCGCGGCCTGCTCCGCCGCTCCGCTCTCGCGCGCGCTCGCGCGTTTAAATCGCGGGCCGGGCCGCACTATTCACCCATTTTTCCAGTGATTTATTGATTTCTAAAATCCCAGAAAATCCAAATAAATCCTAGAAAATCACAGAAAATCCCAAAAATTCCCAAATTTCACCACTTTGCTCCAAATATTATTCCAGACCCATTGGTGACCTCCATTTCCACAGAATCCTCCCAAATAAATTCCTAAAATTTCTCATTTGGAGATTTATGCATTTTACTCCTTTTTAAATAGTTTATTTTTCCTCGCTTGATTAGTCTCAAGCTGGATTTAATTTGTTCTGTATGTTTGCGCTAGTGTCGGAGTCTCCGGAAGTTCAGTTGCAGCCCCAGGAGCCAGGAGGTCCTTCGTTCGAGCTAGCGGAAATCATTCGGATTGACGGCAAGTCCCAAATCCTTTGATCATATTGAAACCCATGCTGTTTATTTATGTTAATATGCTATTTGCATTAAACTAGTTCTGAAATGTTAGTTCGAAAATAAAATAAAATGTTTAGAATGACTTATTATGTAGTTAATCCTACCACCATCAAATGCCATGTTTAATTTGTTGCCATGCCTTTGTAACCCTAGAATTAATTACTTGATAATCTAGATAATTGTAGGATATTATTATCATCATGCAAAGTCTTACACTGATAAGGTTGTGGCTGTGGGCCAATAGAATTTGGAAAACCCGACTCTAAGGTAGGATGGTATGGGACACCGTATCTTAGAGCGGAGAGTGCCGGCGTGCACAAGGTAGAGTAAGGAGTGGGGAGCCGCGAGACGGTCTTCGCCCATCTTTACCCTAGGGTTTGGGAGAAGGGTAAGGGTGAGTGGGAAATCGCGAAACGGTCTACGCCCACCGCTTACCTTAGTTTGAGTCGCAGGCCTGGCGAGGTTGCGGACCATGTGAAAATATAAGGACTGAAACCCTTATGCTGAGCAAATGTCATAGAACCCGCTCAAACCACAGGAGTTGACTTGTCAACACTTGTCTAGTAGCTGCTCAACTCGATTGAAACTCTACAGGAGGTTTAGCAGTGAGGTTAGGCAAGCCGTGTTTGGGTGCCTAACAACGGTAGAGTTCACTCGAAGCGGACACCGTCTTTTCTTGTGTGTGTGTGTGTGTGTGTGTGTGCGCGTGTGAGAGCCAGACCCGAGTGAATTCTACCGGGTAGAACCTATATAAAGAGTTGAGCAGTGAAACGACCTGGCTTTCTTAACTCTTTAGCGGGAGTTAAGGGATCGTGTGGGTAAAGCTGAGCAAACTCTGCAGAGTCAAATAAATGGTATTCGAATACGCCGTGCTCTTGGTTATTGGAGCTGTGTCACTTGGGTGATTCCAGCAGCAAAGCTTAAGTAGTTTTGTAAACGTTTAACTTGTTTAGATTGGTTAATGAACTTTTGTGGAAAACCCCTGAGATCTTGAGGAGTAGTTTTGGGTCCCTCTTTTAAAATGATTGCAAATAAAACTGCATCCACTCAAAGATAATAAACCAAATATATTCCCTTCCTTGAAGTTCCGTGCATGTAGTAAGTTAAGATCCCTTTGGGATTTGCTGAGCCGGTTGGTTGGCTCACGGCTTGCTAAATCTAATCTTTAGAGGATCAAGACGAAGGAGAAGGTCTCCCCGTTGAAGAAGTCCCGGAGGATCTTTTCTTCGACGAGGACCCTTGGCTGTAGGTCTCGGCCGCGCTCAGGCGGATTCTGGAAGACTTTTGTAATGTAAATATGCTTTGGGCTTGCACGCCCCGCTGTAAAAACCTGGATGTTAATCCTTATGTCAAATATATGCTGGACTTTTGTTGTAAGCATGCAATGGTATACTCTTGCGCGACGTTCCATAACTGTTCATGCGTGAATAGTTGCGGAATGTCGTGTCCGTACGCGCCCCTGGAAACGGGGGCGTTACAGAAGTTCTTTAAGCAACTCAAGTACACATAATTTTGTGCATTTTACTTTCAATAATAAATATATGCAGGTAAAAAAAGTGGAGTTCATAAGAGTTTGTAGGGCATTCAGCGAGACGCCTTCAAGCATCATTTTCTTGGTTGAATTAAGCTTATGTCTGCAGAACTTCAACAAGCCCCGTTGGAGTTAAATACAAGTAAAATGGTATTACTGGTTTGTTTCATGCAGAAGAACAATGCGGCCCATATTATAGTAGGGCAATGGAGGACCCAAATAACCACACTGGGGGCTGATATTAGAGGCTCATAATGAACTTTTAAGATTGACATAATCAAATATAATTTGCAAGGAAAAGCCTCACCTGGAAATGTGGATCATCAGCAACAACCGCTCGATCATCCCAGATAAGACGCCCACCAAAAATATTCCAGACACCATTTTGGTTCTGAAACTGAGCACAACTGTGATTAAGAACAGCATCACCAAGAACCTTCAGACCAGCTTCATGAAAAATTTTCACAAGCTCCTTCAACTCTTCCATGGTACCATATCTGAAATATTGATGTTATCGTGTTAATGCATGGCATCAGCTTGCATGATGAGTTCATAATATACTAGTCAAGAACATAGATTTTCTAAATCTCATACGTTTTCCCTTTTAAGGTTATTGATTAATTAGCAAGGAAGACAACAAAGTAAGCAGCTGTCTAAGGTCAGTCAAAGCCAAGTAGACTGAGCGATAGTTCTCTGGACCAGGGAAGCTTCAGACGACATATGTAAAAACTGAAGGTTGAGATTAACTATAGAAGGGAAAGCAAGCTCTGGTTACGTCTCTACACAGAAAATTTAGTAGCAAAATCTTCAGAACTCTAAGTAGACACCAGAGTCACAATATTTACTACAGATCTCCATCAGTTATCTAACACAGAACATGTAGTACCTGCCTAGTATGTAAGAATAGAGACTTGATGTATAGTGCACAGCCCATATGGGCCAATATATAGAGTACATGGACAATACTTCTGCTGATGATAAGCTAGCTGTACATATTTTGGAGCCATCAGTTTAAAAGACAGCTAGTGCTGCTTTATATGTTCTTTCTGGTACCCAGGGAGTGAGGAATTGTATAGTCACGTTCTTTCCACGTTTATTATCGCAAACTTGTGGCAGGATATGTCACGGCAGCTGAAATATCTGTCCGCACCTTGCAACAATGTGCCCGTTGAGGCCCAAGGGGAAAACAAAGATTATTTTGCAGTGAGACCATCGTTTATAATAATTATTTACAGATTGTTGACAAAACAAAACTACGTCTCAAGTTCTTTTAAAGTCCTATAACGACTGTCTAAATGTTACCGAAAGCGGACTTACTCCACAGTTTTATTTGCAAGGTTTATTTCTCTGTTCATGCATTGATGCTCTAGGTTATATATTGCAAAAAAGAACATTTTCGCAGAGAGCCAGATAGATCATCCATTATATTATTTTTTGTCACAGATTGTTGAGATTAAAAAAAATCGTAAGTGAGTCCTCTAGACTCTTATGCATTCGCTGTAGATGCATCTGAGAAGTTTGATGTATTACTGAATTCTAATACATCAATCTTGCTACCTATAAAAAAGAATACAACAACAACAAAACCTTTTATTCCAAACAAGTTGGGGTAGATCAGGAATAAAATCTTCTCAAGATTAAAGAGTTGAGAGCTTTGAAATAAAAATCTACAATGTTAAAACCCTAAGCCATACATCACGCTATCTGAGCCGAGAGCCTGAAACACTGCTCTTAACTTTCTTATGGTTCCAGGATGTGGATCGCTAACTTCCATACGCTCCTATCCAAAACTAATTCTTTAGATACATTTTAATCCCTTAAGTCTCTTTTAACTGCTTCCTCCCACATCAGTCTTGGTCGACCTTTGCCTCTTCTTATGTTTTCAGTACGTCTTAAAATTCCATTACGTATCGGTGCCTCAGGAAGTCTTCGTTGGAGATGTCTAAACTATCTCAAGCGATGTTGGACAAGTTTCTCTTCAATTGGTGCTACCCTTACCCTACCACGTATATCATCATCGCAGATCCGATCCCGCCTTGCGTAACCACAGATCTACCGCAACATCCTTATCTCTATTACACTCATTTTCTGTATATGTTGTCTTTTAGTTGTCCAACATTCTACTCCATATAGCATCGCGGTCTGATCGTCGTCCTATAGAACTTACCTTTTAATTTTTTGAGAGACTTTTTTGTTACACATGACATTAGATGCTTGGCGCCATTTCACCCACCCCGCTCTTATCATGTGGCTTACATCTTCATCAATCTCACCGTTCCACTGTAGTATTGATTCCAAATAACGAAACATGTCATTCTTAGACATTACTTGTTCGTCCAATCTAACATCTGTCCTGGCACCACTGAAATCACACCTCATATATTCAGTTTTAGTCCTACTAAGTCTAAAACCCTTCAATTCTAAGATCTTCCCGCACAACTCAAGCTTCCTATCAACACCTATCCTACTCTCATCAACCAGCACCACATCATCAGCGAAAAGCATACAACAAAGGATATCTCCTTATATGTTCCGTGTGACCTCATCCATCACTAGTGCAAAAATATATGTGTTCAACGCTGACCCTTGGTTTAACCCTATCTTAATAGAAAAGTCATTAGTAACACTACCATATATTCTGATATTAGTCAACATTTTTGTACATATCCTTATTTAGGGTAATATATTTTGTTAGGATTTTTTTCTTTTGGAGCGTCCACCATATAACCTTTCTTGACACTTTATCGTAGGTTTTCTCCAAGTCAATAAACAATATGTGAAGACCCTTCTTTTACTCCTTATACTTCTCCATCACCTATGAATGAGCATGGATCGTCAAAATTGAAAGGGAACAATTATCAAACAAAAAATCACCAGTAATCCCTACAGGAGCACGCTCCATCCTTGAAATGGTGAAACCTATTCCTATCTCTCATAACAATCTCCCTCTTGAAGACCTTAGAAATCAACTTGGTGTAATCATGGCAGTCCTTGCATACTCTTAAGTTCTTCACAATCATGATTTCCATGCCTTCCGGCAACGTGATCAGCCCAAAGGCAAGAGCAAGCTTCTCACTATGCAAGGAGATTGCACCTTCTTTCTCCTCTTCCTCAATATCGAACAGCACCTCTTTTGTGTTTGCGACATACCCTTGTAGCCTCAACCTATGACTCATCTCTGCAAGCATCAGCTCGATCTCCTTGTATCTTGGGTGTGACTTGCCTCCAACAAAGAACTCATGTACCCTGCCATCAACCTCGATGGCACTACACCCAGGCACCTTTTTCACTCCCTTGGCCTTCATCATGTCCCGAATATTGTGAACACCCTTCCAATTCTGCGACTCCGCATAGATGTTAGATAACAAGACATGGGCCGCATCATTCTTGGACTCAATTGCTGTGAGCTTGTCCATCGCGTATTTGCCTAACTCAATGTTATTGTGAATCCGAGAAGCATTGAGTAATGCTCCCCACACACCTTCGTGTGGGTCCACTGGCATGGCAGTGATGAAACTGACGGCATCATCTAGACGCCCTGCTCGACCATACAAATCAACCATGCAGCCGTAATGCTCAAGCCAAGGCTCAACTCCATGCTTGTCCTTCATCGAATCAAAGTATGCTCTTCCCTCATCTACCAACCCAGCCATGGAGCATCCACGGAGCACCGCAACAAAGGTGACACCATTAGGCTCGACCCCTGCACCCTCCATGCGCTTGAACAGCGCAAGGCACTCCTTCCCCATGCCATTCATCGCAAGGCCACTTACCGCACTGGTCCAAGTGTACACGTTCCTTTCACTCATGATCTCAAACACCTCCATCGCCGCTGCCACCGCGCCACACTTGGAATACATATCCACAAAAGCAGTGCCGAGTGTGACCGACACCCGCATCCCACGGCTGTGCACATATGAATGCACCCACTTGCCACGTCCCAGTGCACCCATTTGTGCACAGGCAGTGAGCACTGAAACCAGAGTCGCCTCCCCCACAGCAGCGCCAGCCTTCTGCATTTCGTCGAACAGCCTCAGGGCCTCCCTCGACCTGCCCATGCGCACGTACCCCGCAATCATGGCGTTCCACGCGACATGGTCCCGCTGCGGCATTCCATCGAACAGGTCGCGCGCGGAGTCCACATCGCCACCAGCAGCAAGAGCCCCCACCATCGCGGTTAGGCACACCACGTCCGGGCTGGCGATCTCCCCGAATGCGGCCCGCGCGGCACCCACGTCCCCGACCGCGGCGTACATGGAGACGACCCCGCTCTGCACGTGCGGGCCGGCCGCGTGGCCGCGGCGGAGCGCGGCCGCGTGCACCGACCCCGCGAGCAGGTTCACGCCCAGCTCGGGGGGCACAGGCGTCGCCGCGGCCGCGGCGGCCAGGGCGGTCGCGGCTCGGACAAGGAAGGTAAAGGAGTAGTGGTCGGGCGCCAGCGGGAGCTCGCGGAATGCGGCCAAGGCGAGGTGGGGGCGCGGCCCGCGGGCGAGAGCGCGGAGGAGGGAGTTGTGGGCGAGGAGCGTGGCGGGGCGCTGGGGTAGGAGGAGGCGCGCATAGGAGAGGTGGTTGGACGAGGCGAGGGAGGCGAGGAAGGCGGCGTGGTGGGAGGGGGAGGCGAGGCGGCCCGATACGAGGAGTTGCGCGTGGAGCTCGCGGAGGTGGGAGGAATCCGCCGTGAGGGACGGGAGCAGCGCGGCGGGGTCGCTGAGTGGCAAGAGGCGGCGCGGGAGCGGCGGCATTTGGATTTGGGTGTGATTTCGGAGCTGCCCGTGCCTACCATAACCGTGAGGTCGACGAGCTGGGCGCGGAGACGTGTGGAGTCGTGGAGAATAGTTGGTGGATTCCCGGTGATGGTTTTCTGTATCGTTGGCCCGGCGCGGGGCGGGCGGAAACCCGTGCGCCCAGCTGATCGCGCCGCCCTTGCCTTGGCGGTTTATCTCATGGTGCGTGCGTGCCTGTCTTTTTTGCCTTTGCGGTTGCGGAGCGGTTTGTCCGTCCAAAAGGCCAGTTTTTGCGGTGGAGCGCGCGGGTATTCATGGGCTAGCAGTGCGCGCGGATGGCGAGGTGCCAGCGTGCCGCGTTGGCATAGTGGGCCGGCAGAGGGGTAAAATTTTTGCTTTTTAGCCCAAAAATTTAAAGTTTTTACATATGGACCCCTGGAGAAAAGATTTGCAAAAATGGACCCCTAGCACAGCGCCAACTCACATGACGCCCATGGTACACGTGACGGCGCCACATTCTATGGCGCCGTGCGTGGACACGTAGGATCCACGGTGGCACAGAACGGCGCCAACGAACATGGCGCCGTCACGTGTAAACACGGCGCTAACGGTAGTGGCGCCGTTTCATGGGACTTAAACCCGAGCGCAGCCCCCGGCCAACCCCTCAGTTGCTCGAACAGACCGAGCAGAGAACAGGCGCCGCCGCCGCCGCCCGTCTCTCCCCTCCCCAAATCCATCCCAAATCATCGATTTTTTTCGCGATTTTGGTTCCAAACCGAGCAAGCAAGGTGAGCTCCCCCTCCTCTTTTGATTTGTTGCAGTAGATATGGATAATTTGAGGTACATTTCGTAGGGCAAAATTTGAAACCCTAGATGAAATTAGTTGGATTTGGTTCGGTTTTAGGTTCGATTCGCAATAGATATGCGTAATGTATTAGTAATAATGTGTATAGATCCGTTTCTAGGGTTTGATTATTGTACGTAATGACTGATGTATGTTTGTTTGTTGTGCTATAGATGGATAAGGTTGTGACTTTGCACCATGGTGGTACTGTGAAGAGAAATGACAATGGAGGTGTTGATTTGGAAGGCATGGAAGAGACCACGTTGCTATTTAGTTCACGTCCGTCGTATGGTGAGGTCATTTATCGCTTGAAAGAGAGGTTGGGATGGACAGATGAGCATGGTGATGTCGTTATGCAAGGATTGATTGATGTTGGGTCGTCAAAGGGGCCGCGTATAAAGAGATTGGTTTCGATTGGCAGCGACGGTGAATGGGATAACTATGTGGCCATTGTTTTGGACTCAGAGGTCAGAGCACCTGACTTGTTTGTGCAGAGGGTGGTGAGAGATCAATCACCTCCTAGGGCTGCATTGGATCCCAATGACTCACCGTTGGTTGGGTCACCGGTTCATGAAGAGGTCGAGGTGCAAGTTGTATCCTCGGCTCAAGTATGTGAGGTCCCATTGACTCAGGTAGAAGCTGAGTCTGAGGATGTCGATGACCGCTTTGTTGGTGGATTCGACGAGGAGACAGTGTTTGAGGAACCCATGGTTTGTGTAGCATCTAACAGGGTGGATGTACAGCTTGCAGGAGACGAGGCTGCTTATGAGGATGTGAGGGCTGTGGACTCAGATGATGACAGACCAGTCACAGGTTTGACGTCTAGCGAAATTGAGATGTTGAGAAGAATGTTTCCTGGCCGTGATCCACTAGTGTCCGATTATAATGACCTAAGCAACGCACATAGGGCTGTCGCGGATGGAGAGCAAATGCAGAGGGACGTACCTAGGCCTGGGGCTAGTATCATAATTCAGAAGGGTCATGTCTTTGAGGATATGTCGGCATTGAAGATGTGGCTGAAAGAGTACTCGATCGTGCACAACCGTCCATACCGGGTTAAGAACTCATACGCCAAACGTCGGTACACCATCAAATGTGAGAGCACAGGGTGTGCATGGAAAGTCTGTGCCAGGAAGGTGAAGGGTACGGAGAGGTTTAAGATTACAACTGTGGATGGACCGCACAGCTGTGGGTCTTCCGAGCCCAGCCAGAAACATCGTCAGTTGACTTCTCGGTTCATTGCAACCCGCCTGTACCCCATGATAAAGCACATGCCGACGATGCGCGTGGCAGCAGTGATAGAGGCCGTTAAACTGAAGTGGCACTACACAATCAAGTATGGGAAAGCATGGAGGGCGCAACAACGTGCTTTAAAGTTGATTTATGGTGATTGGGAGGAGGCGTATGAGCGTTTGCCGGCCATGTTAAACGCAATTAAAGCGGCCAATGCAGGAATGCAGTATGAGTACGTGCCTAAGCCCGATGTATGGATTAATGGAAGACAGATTTTTTTCGAGCATTCTGGTGCTTTGGTCAGTGTGTCGAGACTTTCAAACATTGTAGGCATGTTCTGTCAATTGATGGCACGTTCCTGTTGGGCAAGTATGAGGGAACGTTGTTGATTTCTATTGGCTGTGATGCGGACAACTCGCTTGTGCCGTTGGCTTTTGCTTTGGTGGAGAAGGAGGACAAATCTAGCTGGGCTTGGTTTCTACGGGTTGTACGGATCCATGTGGTTGGCCCGGGGAGGGAGGTATGTGTGTTGTCTGACAGGCACGCTGGGATCTTGAGCGTCGTTAAGGAAGTGATACCAGGACATTCACCTGTGCATCATCATTGGTGCACAAGGCACCTTGCAGAGAACTTGTTCAAAAAAGATGGGGTGAAGGCCAACTTTGCACTTTTCGAGGAGGTATGTCGCCAGAGGGAGGTAAAGCTGTTTGATGAGAAGTTAGAGGAGTTGAAAACGAAAACCAATGCCGAGGGTCGTGATTGGATAAGGGGTTTAATGAGAGATGTGCACAAATGGTCAAGGGCTCATGACCCATTGGGAAGGAGGTATGGGTTTATGACTAGCAACATGGCAGAATGCTTCAACGGGCTGCTTAAGGGGGCACGTGGATTGCCAGTTACCGCAATTGCGGCGTTCACTTTCTACAAGTGTGTTGCATGGTTTGTCAACCGGTACCGGGAAGCCTCAGACATGTTAAGGGCACATGCACGTTGGCCACCTCGTCCTCACGGCTTCATTACCAAAGCGAATATGCAGGCCAATGAACAAGAGTACCACTGTTTTGACCATGTGACGGGCACGTATGAGGTTGTTGAGGGTGGAGGGACAACCGAGAATGGAGAGCTCCGAGAGGCCCGAAAGCATAAGGTCGTGATTACATCCTTCACATGCACATGCGGTGTTCCCGACAAGTTCCATTTTCCATGCTCCCACATGGTGACCGCATGTAGGGCCCGGAATGTCGATGTTGAGACCAAAATCCCGAGACTATTCAGCGTGGATGCGTTGGTGAGGACATGGGCCCCACGGTTCGAGCCATATCGTGATGAAAGCGAGTGGCCACTTTACTCAGGTCCCAGGTACATAGCGGACGCGGGGTTACGTTGGCACAAGAGGGGCAACAGTCAAGGTACAAGATGGATATGGATCGGATACCTGGTCGCACCAAGAGGGGTAGGGCAAATCCCTTCGTTGAGGACCCACAGGAGACACACTGCGGTATGTGTGGTCTAATGGGTCACAATTCACGGACGTGTCAACGTCGTTCCACTCAGGTTAGCAGCATTAGATCTAGAGAGCATAATTTTTAGATATTTTGTTATTTTTATCACTAACGTAATTTTGATTGCACAGGATGGCGAGGTACCGGCTGGTGGACGAGTTCTACGACAGAGAGCCCCGCGGCAAGCTCACGATGATTCCCATACTGCGTCCTCCAACCCATGATGATGAGAGTTGTGTGAATGTGTATGTGTATGTGTATTTTATATGTGTGTGTGACGATGTATGTGTGTATATATGTATGTGTATGTGTATGTGTATTGGCGTCAATAGATGTATGTATGTATGATTTGAGACTTTATTGAGAGTTATGCGTATGTGTTTCATATGTGAATGTATGTATATGTGTGCATGTGCAGAAACAGACAGCTCTTTGCTGTTTTCTGTAGGTTTCCGTATTACGGCGCCAAAGACTCTGGCACCATGATACTTAAGAATGGCGCCTGTACCTTTGGCGCCACAGTCTGGCGCCAAACTTTTGTGCGCCGAACTCCAATATATCGGCGCCATAGTGGTTGGCGCCGTGACACTTTTATACGGCGCCAGGTTGTTTGGCGCCATTATTACTGCACTTGCTTTATATGCAAGCTCGGCCTAGTTGTTTCGTTCCATCCGCACATACAATCTAATTGACATTCACCAAATGAATAAGCACAGCCCAAAATAACATACTGAGTGCATACACCCACATACATACATAGTCCACATACATAGTTTATAAATTTTCAGAAAATACATACGTCCGCATACATCAAACATTAAAATAACCTACTGAGTGCATCGAGGCCACTTCCCCTTCCTCTGAGCATCAGGGTACTGCTCAAGGGCTGCCTTGGCACGCCGCGCTCTCTCTAGCTTCTTCTGCCTTTCTCCCTTGCGCTTTGCCGCAGCCCTCCTACGCTCCTCTTCACGGTGTTCCCTCGCGGCCTCCTCCTGTTTCTTCTCCCTTTCCCACCTCTCCTTTCGTTCTTCATCCCACTTCTTATTGGCGTCAAGATATTGTTTGTCATCCTCAGCGATCGCAGTGTCGATCCACTGCTCAAAATCACAAAGCGGTGGAGGCTCCTGCAAATGTACGCATTCGTTAAACCAACAGAATTAATACGTCTTCAAGTGAATCGACAATATAACATACCATCTTGCCGAGGACAACGGCGCCACGTGGCGGATCAAACGCCCAGTTGGCGCACATCCAGTACCTCTGCCTATATGTATCCGGATCATCCGACCGTTCCACTTTGCAAGGATCGCCGCAATAACACATCGGCACGGGAACACCGGATGGAGGTGGCAAACGAGTGAAGCCCATGACAACCTAAAATGCGAAATGAATAAGATTTATAATTTTTCTCGTTTCTAACCCTAGGTTAGCTAGTTACCCAAATCAAACCCTAATCCAACTAATTTCAACCCTAGAAACGGATCTATACACATTATTACTAATACATTACGCATATCTATTGCGAATCGAACCTAAAACCGAACCAAATCCAACTAATTTCATCTAGGGTTTCAAATTTTGCCCTACGAAATGTACCTCAAATTATCCATATCTACTGCAACAAATCAAAAGAGGAGGGGGAGCTCACCTTGCTTGCTCGGTTTGGAACCAAAATCGCGAAAAAAATCGATGATTTGGGATGGATTTGGGGAGGGGAGAGACGGGCGGCAGCGGCGGCGGCGCCTGTTCTCTGCTCGGTCTGTTCGAGCAACTGAGGGGTTGGCCGGGGGCTGCGCTCGGGTTTAAGTCCCATGAAACGGCGCCACTACCGTTAGCGCCGTGTTTACACGTGACGGCGCCATGTTCGTTGGCGCCGTTCTGTGCCACCGTGGATCCTACGTGTCCCATGGGCGCCATGTGAGTTGGCGCCGTGCTAGGGGTCCATTTTTGTAAATCTTTTTTCCAGGGGTCCATATGTAAAAAACTTTAAATTTTTGGGCTAAAAAGCAAAAATTTTACCCCTGGGGGAGGTCCAACGAAGATGGACCAACGTACGGTACGGAATTATCTGAGACAGCGGTGGGCCGGTGACCGGTGGACCTTTTTACAACACTCCTGGCAAGGACCAAGTTTACAGACATGCAATGTATAAAGCCGAAGGAGATACTCCCTGGACCCTGCATTGCAAGGTCAAGATCAGAATGGTTACCTGCAACTGCAAACTTGCAAGGGCTGTCAGATGCCAACTACACGTCCAGGGCAAATGTAACACTGACGAAAGTCCGACAAAGATGCCTTCTTGTCGGGTTAATCTACCTAAAGCGCATGTCTGAACCAAACAGTATACACAAACTAAGACACTAGTACGGTAAACATAATATGCGCTAATCCAAATAGCAACCATAAAATTACAGAAAGACAGAATCCTGGAAAACTGTGGCATTTCATAACAGGCCCTCAGTACTTATCCTTTCCCGAATAATGTAAACTATGAGATACTGTACAAACTATATTGTCCCCCTTTACAAGAATCTTTTTTGAGAGAGAACCCCTTTTACAAGCATCTTAGCTGAAGGCCTGAGTTTGATCCATGCAAAGAAGAGATAAGATGAGCGGTGGTAAAGATAAAAGAAGGCAACCTGGGGCACTCTGCAAGATCAACATCAGAATGGCCACCTGCTACCTTGCAAGGGTTGTCAAAATAATTGAATGTAAGATCAGTGCAAGTAAACAGTAGGTAAGTACTAGCAGAAAATCGCTATACAGTCCGGAAAGAAATGAGCAGACAAGTAAAATACTATCATATGTCGAAACATAAATTCAAGTTAGTGCTGTTCATGGCAAAGTGTGGAACACCATGCTAATAGAAGAATTTAACGCTGATGATCAGTGAAACACCAAACCGACAAGCTATGCCAAAGCTTCTGTGTCATTTGCTGGAATTGCCACCCAATTTCTTTTTCCAAAGTCTTGTTCCGCTGAAAGAAATGCTATCCTGCCTTTAAACTGTTTAAGCACATGCCTTGGTCATTTTACTGCTTAGCATGCTGTGTAGTGTCTCATACTAACAAAACACCGGTAAACTAATTGGCTGTAGAGAGAAACATGATCCATTAAACACGGCCTGATTTCGCACTTCATTTAAGACTTCTTTGAGAGTGATATCTGAGTTAAGACTGACAATGCAATTGATACCTTTATAAAAAAAAAGTCAGATAAAACAGTTTCTTTGCCCTAAAAACGTTAGGGAGAGCAGCAAAACATTGCAGAGCCGCTTTTATGCAGTTCTAACTCTATATCGCTAGAAAGTTTAAAAGGTCCATCAAGTATATGTCTGATTTTTAGTTCGAGCCATTAACATGACCAAATGTCGAGGCCTACTGAGTCAACAAGATAAAGGGAAGAATATCAAAAGTTCATACACTTCGCAAATGTTCTGGATTGCTCTTTCACTATTATTATAGTCAAGCAGACTTTTAACAGGCTGAAAAAGAAAGAATTTAGTCCAAGTAATCATTTTACTTCTTTGGAATTCGACATAAACATGGTCAATTCGCTATTATTATTCACAAAGAGGAGTCCTGCACGCATAGGTTCGGATGTTCACTCTATATAAGAATGGCAGTGCAACCTTTTTCAGTATGCGTGCCATTCTTTCTTTAGCGTTAGATCTACCGGAGCTTGATTTACAAAACCTAGAGCAGCCTTTTTCAGAAGAAGAGGTCATCCAAGCAATTAAGGAGTTTCCTGCCGACAAAGTCCCTGGACCTGACGGATTCACAGGAATCTTTTACAAGAAAGCTTGGCCTATTATTAAAGGTGACATCATGACCGCCATTCAAGATATCTTGGCCACAGACCGTCGTGGGTTCCACCAGCTCAACTCAACCTTGATAATCCTACTGCCGAAGAAACAAGGGGCCTCTCAACCTTCCGAATTCAGACCTGTCAGGGCCTGTTTGGCAACGACTGCGGTTTATAGCTTTTGGTTGAAATTTTTGAATTTTGGTTGTTTATGGTACAGATTACGGAGAGAGAGAGATACTCACTTGCAATTTTGGATGGTACAGATATTAGGCTTTTAACATGTATATCGTTTAACTTGTAGACCCCATCTTGAGAAAATAATCTGTTTGAAAGTTAGGTACTGTAGCAAAAGTCAAAAGCCACCAGCTTCGGAGGAAAAGAACATGCCCTCAGTTTAATTCATAGCTTCTCAAAGCTTATCTCCAAATTGATGGCTCTCAGATTGTAGCCGCACATGGATCGGTTGGTCAACTACAATCAAAGCGCCTTCATCAAGGACCGTATGATACGAGACAATTACAAGTTTGTACATGATGCCATCCTAGCTTTAAGACAAAAAAGAGAGAAGAAACTACTCCTCAAGCTGGACATCGCTAAAGCATTTGATAGCCTGTCATGGCTGTTCCTGTTCAAGGCCCTGCGCAAACGAGGTTTTGGAAACCGGTAGAGAGATTGGATTGCAATTATACTCTCCACAGCTACAACCAAGGTATCTCTCAATGGCATTCTGGGAAACTCACTACTGCATTGTAGAGGGCTTCGACAAGGAGACCCCCTGTTGCCCCTACTCTTTTTCATCGCCATGGATATTCTCACCAAGCTTTTTTCAACAGCCTTGCAAGCACAAATCTTAACGACTACACCTTACTTGGAGAGGCATTGCTCCTTATGTGCAGACAACGTGATGCTTTTCCTAAGCCCTAGGAACTTATTGCCTCCAGAGAAATCATCTCACTTGTCGGATTAGCTACAGGACTTAGACCGAACCTAAAAAAATCATCTTTAATCCCAATCAACTGCCCACAAGAGGTGCTCACCACTGCAAAATGATATTTACAGCTGCACATCGGCTATTAAATCCGACAAATTTACAAATTTAAATTTTTCATATTTCTCAAATGACAATAATTCATCAGTCATCGTAATATAATTATGAATCTTCTCACATGATCTTTCAAATACAAATATACAATCGAGGAAGCAAACATTACATTATTAGATTTGTTTCTATATTAAAATACGTATATTGAGACCATCACATAACATGTACTACAAGTCTATAATCCATCCCAAAAAGCAAAGGAAAGCTAAACAACAAATGCCGATCAAATTTCTTCTCCCCAGAAGAAAATTTGCAGGTTGATTCCGGAAAAGAGAGGCAGGGAGAAAGAAATTTCAGATATGGATCAACTCAAAGTCCATGCGATTGACCCGTCCTCATCAACCCTTTCTCCAAGAAAACATAAACCCGCACGCTCCAGCTTCTTTCTATTGAAGAAAATGATAAGCAACAGCCCACGGCAAGAGATCTGGGCCGCCCATCTCACATCCGGCTCTTCCCGCCCACCCCCTGCCCCGCCCCGCTATAAATAAACTCTTCCTCTCCCCCACACCGTCTTCCCCCACCCCAAAACCCACGACACACCGCTTCCTTTCCCCGGTCCTCTCCTCCCCGCCGCCGCCGCCGCCGTCTGGTCCTCGAGCAGAACCGTTCCTCCTGCCATGGCGGCCACTGGTCCCGGACTATACTCTGAGATCGGCAAGAAGGCCAGAGGTCGGGATGAGCTCTTCCTTTTCGGTCTACTTTTCGGGGGGTTTGGTGGGGATGGTTCTTGATATGAGCTTTGTAAGGGACTAATTGCTGGTTGCTGCTGCTGTTCTTGGTGATTTTGCAGATCTCCTGTACAAGGACTTCCACACGGACCAGAAGTTTACCCTCACCACTTACGCCGAAAATGGAGCTGTGAGTATTACTGATTTCTGCTTGGTTTTAGTGGTGGGTTTCTTGTGGAGGCCTTGGTTCGCATGCTTGTATTGTTAGTGTGGTAGTTTCGAATGGTTTGAGTTGGATTTAGGTTTATTAGTGTGTTGGTGGGGTTGTAGGTTTGAGTTGTGGTGGTGCCTCGGGAGGGTTTGAACTTATTTGTGTGGGCGGATTGGGGTGTGTGTTCGCATTGCACTGTGGGGTTACTGGTGCGCTAAGGTTTTGAGGGTTGGTTAGATTTTGAGTTGGTTTGGAGAGTGCACGGAGATTTGGGACTGCCCTGAGTGAATTAGGAGGGGATTTTAGCTGTTTTTGGCTTGTGTTGAGATGTTTTTGTTTTTTGATGTGAGTTTTTTTAGTTCAATCGATGGTCGGGCGTTGTGTCAGGTTTCTGTTTATTACATACATGACGTTTCTGTGTTGGTGCTATCTTTGTGGTTTTAGGATTGTGCTGGGAGTTGATTTGTATGCATCTAAGGGATTCAGTTGATTGATTCACAGTGGTAGTTTCGTAGGTTTTAGCATGCGTATTTCTTTGGTCTTAAGACTTTTGTAGCTACCGCTTGTCTCTGCGGTTGCATGAATGTCAGTTAAATTGTGGTTAAGGGATACGATATTTGTGTTTGTTTTTGTGGAGTAGGTTCAAATTTAGAAGTGGTTTGTGTGACCTAGTCATCGTTATGTTAGAACTATTGTGTTCAGAATATAGGATTTGGAATGTTGATTGCAGTTTGGGATGAACATGCAATTATTTATGCATGAATTTAGATTGTAAGTGAAGATTTACGTAAGTGGGGGTGTGCATGTATTGTTAGATCGGGATTGTGCTGTCATGCATATATATCCTTTTCCTTTCCCTGTCATCCTATGGATTGTCAGTTAATAAATGCCATGAACTCTTGCATTGGTACTTGATGTGCTGGAATTTATGAAGTGTACATTTTGTTTAATCTTTGATCATCTAACCATTTCATCTGTGAAAATCTTAGTTCTGCAAACTTCAGCTTCTACTGTGTGGAGCTTTCAATTCTACATAGGTGATGATATAAATCTGTTCGTAAGTTTTTGAATTCTGTCTATAGGCAATCACTGTTGCAAGCACAAGGAAAAATGAAGCTATCTTTAGCGAGATCCGGACCCAGCTGAAGAACAATAATGTCACATTGGATCTGAAAGCAACTTCAGACTCTCAAGTAAGTTTCTTCTGGTTTTGTCCTTTTCTCTGTCAAATATGACTGTATGAAAAGTTCTTATTGCACGTTCTGATGGTGAACCACCTGAAGTTCAATAAACTCTCTCTACTGTTGATTGATCTGTGTTTCTTCTTTATTTTCCCAGCTGTTAGCTACATTCACAACTGAAAATCTTGTTGCGCCAGGCTTGAAGAAAATAGTAACCATTCCTTTTCCATATCAGACTGCTGCAAAGGTACACAGCTTCATATTTTCCAGACTGCTTAGGTCTTTTTTCGGTTCAAATTGATTTTTGTTTGACTCTCTCTCTACCTTGTGGTTGCAGGCTGAACTCCAGTACTTGCATGATTACGCTGGTATCAGTGTCGGTGTTGGCTTGAACTCAAAACCTCTGGTTAACCTTTCTGGTGTGTTTGGCAACGAAGCTCTTGCTGTTGGTGCTGATGTTGCATATGATACCACAACTGGGAATTTCACCAAGTATGATGCTGGAGCGAGTCTCACCAATGCAGATCTTTTTGCTGCTGTGACGCTGTAAGTGTTAATTTTCTTCTAACAAGTCCATTGCAAACTGCTTAACAATTTGCAAGGAGTGTCTTTGTTAACGCTAAAGACACCACTAATTAACCCAGTCCATGCATGGATTGCATAAACCTGTTCACGTGGCCTTGACCACGTTAGTGTAGGAGGTAGCTTAGGGAGGTGGTTAGCTCAACGTGTACATGAGCTTGTACATACTCACCTGATGAATCAATGCAATGTGCGTTGGCTCTCATTGCTTCTACAGTCTTGAATGTTTCCAGTCTTTACACGTCTGTTATCCTCTGTGAGGATGCATTTCTCTTAACCTGGCTTCTTTGAAATTCCTAAAAGCAAAGTGATTCTGGAAGGGTTTGAGCACCTTTGTTTAATCATTTTTTTTGTTTTTGATATTCCATGCATGAGCTTCATGGCTTTTTGGTATGAATGACTGAATTATTTCGCCTTTCAGGACCAACAAAGGGGACAGCCTCACTGCGTCGTACTACCATTTGGTGAACAGAGAGACAAACACAGCTGTTGGAGGGGAGATCAACCACAGCTTCTCGAGCAATGAGAACACCGTCACCTTCGGGACGCAGCATGCCTTGGACCCCCTCACCACTTTGAAGGTGCGTTGCAACAACTACGGCTTGGTCAGCGCCCTCATGCAGCACGAGTGGAGGCCCAAGTCGTTCTTCACCCTCTCCACTGAGGTCGACACCATGGCGATCGACAAGAGCTCCAAGGTTGGGCTGTCGCTGGTTCTTAAGCCTTGATGATAGTGCCGATCCTTCCTTAGTTTTAGGATGGTAGCTCTACATATCAGCATCTGAGGTCGAGTGAACCAAGTCTGCAGGTTGGTGCCATGGCTTCTCGATTTCGCAGACTTGGCCCTTTCGTAGTATCATTTTGAGTACAGTACATGCCCCCAGCTTGTTTTAGATGTTCAAACTAAAATCAGCAATTCGGTTAACTTGTCAATCCATACTTTTGTTTTTGTCGCTTGCTGGCGTCTTGTTTAAAGTTTTCGTCGTAAATGCTTTTGGTTTTGATATGCTTCTATCCGCGGAAGGCTCGTATGATTCAGTTCCACCTACCTGCCATGCTAAACTATGCAAATTTGGCCTTGTTAATATCCACTCTGTTGTCGCCAGTCGTTTCTTTACCTTGCGAGGCCGTCGCTTCTAGCTGTTGTCCGTTTGAATTTGCCCGAAGTCTTGGGGGAAAATGCAATGTGGAATGCAAGACTATATATACGAGAAATTGCCATACTTGAATTTACGTACTTTATTGCAAATGTATTATCTTACATATCTCCATCATAGCAGAGGTATCTCTGCAAATACACAGAACACAAAGATAAATGAACAGGCAATTTGCCTGCAGGCAAATAATAGTGGGTTCGATTCCACTTATGGCTTATGTATGGCGCTATAATAACTCGATGGCTTATATACGGAAATACCGGTGGTTCTGCACAGATCAAATGTGCAACTGTATATACAGTTTCACTTCAGCGAAATCCTTGTTGTAGGACAAATACTTTCATTGCCCTCGCTATCGCCTTTTTAGTTTCTTGCCACCAGCAGCAGTGTCCGATCCGCCACTTAACCATTCTAACGCCGTTTCCTAGCTTTATGCTATTCACTTCTCCTCTAGTTGTCTAGCCTAGAGGTTATGCAAGTAGCTGTGTGAAAAGTCTACGATGACGCTTCCCAGACCTTGTAATCCTGTCCCTCGGCAGCAACAATCCAATCTATGGGACCGCTTGGCTCAAAATGTCCTGACCCAATTTTCATTGTTATCTTCTCATCAATCTCGGCCGCATATAAATTCCCTTCTGCCTTGAGTATCTTGATCTGTAAATGATATACACCCCCAGCAATTTAAGAAAGTATTGTCATTGCATTCACGAACATGACATATACAGAAGGAAAATGGGCAGTAGGAATTTGTTTAGCCACTTTTCTGTACATGTTTTATACCTTGCTGCGGCAATGGATCTTTTGGCGACGTCTGACAGAGATTAATCTAGCAATGTCTGGTTGTAAGTGCGAAAAGATGTGATCATAGAAGACTGCAGGAGTGCCGGGATGCGTCAAGATGTAGGCATATCCTTGCAACTCCATACTAAAGGGGAATCTCCAATGACCCTACAGAGATACCAGAAACAATTTTAGAAGGATCATGTAAAGCAGGCAGTAGAAAAACTTGCACTAGGCTGGAGATTCCAATTTGGAAGAGTCGTGGATATCTAGCAAGCTTTTCTTAGAATATAATTGCACGGTTGCACCTCAAATTTTACCAGGATTCACAAGATTGGGGCCTTCCAGATTCAAGAGTTCAACAACAATGGAGTGAACAAAATATATTTATTTGAAAACAGGAAACATGGCAATATTACATAAATAGGGACAAGGCAGCTACAGTCCGATCATTATTAAGAATAAATGCATCAGAATGGTCAGGATACCCGACATTCAACTATATATGCACTTTTGTTAGTTCTATACAAATACAAATTAAATAGGATTTGTCAACTTGTCCAGCGTCCTGAGCAATATAGTAGTTATTTAAAGATAAGGCTAACACTTATTCGTGAATCTAGAGATATTGTATTTAATTTACCTGAGTAGAACCGGTGTCGTGATTTTCTATAAACGTGACTGCACGTGAAGGCCACCAACCTAATACTCCAGGGGGTTTCCCTTTTTCATCAGACAAGCGCCAATACTCAGATTTTTCCAGTGCCTGTATAACGGAAGAAAATTCCATATTACATATGCAGAATTAAAAAGGAAAAACAGCAAATGTAGGAAAGGAGTATACAAGGTTGCACCACTAGATTACAACAGGACTGGTCATTCCAATCTTAAATGAGTTAACTCTCATCAGGAAACCACTTTACAACAGATCAATCAACATTTAATGATTGTCATACAATGGGAATACTATGCAAGATGCAAGTTTAATTAATTGACATCATGATGGTTTTGCATTTTCGCATCTCGCATAACAGTTGATAAAGCATCAAAAGAAGGATTTGCTTGAGCCATGGCCAAGAAATGTATAGTAGTAGAGTCACCAAGTTACCCATAAGCATATAAAACTTGGAAAAATTGCTAGCTAAAATCTTACAGTATGGAGTATTCCTTTAGTGGTGACATCAAATGCACCAGCGGTTCCATTTGTAGCATTTATCCAGTCAACGATTCTCTGCCTGTGGGCATCTTGATTATAATCCATTTCACCGTAAGTGTAACTGAGAGAGTCCCAGTACTCTCCTACCACGAAGTCTGGTTCACTTGCTTCCAAGTAGTCTTTGACATATCCACCCCAAAAACCACGAACAAAATCAAGCCTCCATCCATCATATCCGACTTCCTTTCTGCAAGTCAAGCAAAGCAACTACGAATAAAACATGTGATGCTGACATTTTGTGCAACACTCAGGTCTAATTTTCTACAATCCAATATATCTCGTCTAGCTAATCAAAAATATACCAACCATATTCGTACATGCAAGCTAGTGTCCCCAATTCCCCATATTGGAGTAGTGAGAACTGAGAACATCACATGTTCTGTCTCCAAAGAAAGGAAAAGATAGCCTTTCCTAATAAATTTGCTGCTCATCCAAGAAACAGTTACAATATTAATATTAGAGGGAAAGTCTCCTGCAATAACTTGATTTCTTTGCCTATTTCCAATTGGGAGGGAAACTGTATGTTCTGCGGCACTTACTCAGAAAGCAAGCACAACACAATTACATAAACTTGCAGGATCAATCATGTCAAAGGCTACAGGGAAAAAGCATTATATATACACCCAGAACATATCTCCTACAAAATCATTTTTCTAGAAGTATGTAAAATATCTGGTGGTATACTGATGATAATTTGCAGGGTTTCTTAGTGCACCATTCTCATTCATTCCAGTTTGTTGGAGCTATGTAAGAAATCCGGTGGTAGACTGATGAGAACTTGCAGAGTTTCATTCCAATTTGTTGTAGGAACTAAGCAGACTATAGTATATATAATCTTATGCATTAAAGTATTATAACTATAAGAAAATCCAGCTTTCATAAGAATGTGTGATGTGAGGAAAGAAAACTAGAACTAAGCTGTGAATTAGGTCAAGATAGGATAACAGTAGGGCTCTCCCCTACTGATACCATAAAAAAAATGACAGGATAACTGACCTCATCCAGCAAAGCCATTCCTTAAGGTCACTCCTCACAAACTCTTGTGAATGATCAATGTTCGGTGCTGCATGGAAGTTATCTCCACTGCTCTTGTTTCCTCTTCCCTACAAGGACAAGAGTTTTAGGGAGAACAGAATATCACACGCTACATAATTTTAAGTGAAATAAAATGGAAAAGATGTAGAACAACCTTGTAACTTTCAACAGCTGCTGAAGTTGAGTGTGTTTTATTTTTCCTTATGGAGCTCGGGTCAAGTTACCAGAAGTTCTTTAAGCAACTCAAGTACACATAATTTTGTGCATTTTACTTTCAATAATAAATATATGCAGGTAAAAAAAGTGGAGTTCATAAGAGTTTGTAGGGCATTCAGCGTGACGCCTTCAAGCATCATTTTCTTGGTTGAATTAAGCTAATGTCTTCAGAACTCCAACAAGCCCCATTGGAGTTAAATATAAGTAAAATGGTATTACTGGTTTGTTTCATGCAGAAGAACAATGCGACCCATTTTATAGTAGGGCAATGGAGGACCCAAATAACCACAATAGGTGCTGATATTAGAGAATCATAATGAACTTTTAAGAATGCCATATTCAAATATAATTTACAAGGAAAAGCCTCACCTGGAAATGCGGATCATCAGCAACAACCGCTCGATCATCCCAGTTAAGACGCCCACCAAAAATATTCCAGACACCATTTTGGTTCTGAAACTGAGCACACCTGTGATTAAGAACAGCATCACCAAGAACCTTCAGACCAGCTTCATGAAAAATTTTCACAAGCTCCTTCAACTCTTCCATGGTCCCATATCTGAAATATTGATGTCATCATGTTATTGCATGGCATCAGCTTGCATGATGAGTTCATAATATACTGGTTAAGAACATAGATTTTCTAAATCTCATACGTTTCCCTTTGAAGGTCATTGATTTTTTAGCAAGGAAGACAACAAAGCAGCTGTCTAAGGTCAGTCAAAGCCAAGTAGACTGAGCGATAGTTTTCTGGACCAAGGTCAAAGAGAAAAGGACGGAGTAGTTGCCCAACGGTTGGGCAACTAGAGGAGTAATCGCCCAACTGTTGGGCAACTAGAGGAGTAATCGCCCAACTGTTGGGTCAAAGGGAAAAGGACGGAGTAGTTGCCCAACAGTTGGGTGACTAGAGGAGTACTCGCCCAACTGTTGGGCGACTTGGCCACGTGTCGCCTAACGGTTGGGCGACATGGAGTCAAAAGTGCAAAAAATTAAATCACAGGTATATTTTTGTAATTCCGAATAAAAATTGATTATTTTAAACAATCCAATTTGAAGACGGCATATTTTAAGGATAACTGCCAGGAGCAATAATTTGCATATTGCACAAAATTATACTAGGACATGCAGCAAGTAACATGTGAGCTTTGTTGATCAAATTTACTTATTCAGATCAAGCTCAAAATAAGAAAGAAGGCACTAGTTTCACATTTATAGACTGACAGCCAGAATAAGGGACCAACAAAGGAGAAAAAAGCTAAGTCTTGCTAAATGTAAATAGATGAAATAAAATAAATGTAAATATTATGGTACAGAACATAAATAGATGAAATAAAATAAGACCAATGTTGCTAAATGTATCCAATCTTCAAACAATAAGTAACTTAAGGAATACAATAATTTTGCACAAAGAAATATACCTGGAGTTTAGATTATATAAATCCCTTGGCATGTATCCTTCAGGTGATACAGAATCAGTAGGTGGTGGTGACCAAACAATGGTAAAACCCAGGGACGACAACTCCTTGACCTTTGTACCAAGTTCAACATACCATTTTCCCGACTTATGAGATTCCCAGTTAAATCCTTGACACAATATTTCAAAGCCAGATCCAGTGCCAGAACAAGCAGGCTTCACCCTCGATGGGTCATCATCGATGTAAACAGAGTCCTCTACAGTATCAATAGTAGGGCTCCTAAAAATGCTATAAGCTTCTGCTGCTAACCTTTCAATTTCTTGCAGGATATCTTCTTGCAGAACTTTATTCTTTGTTCGCTGACCTCTTCTAGATGCTAGGTCAACCACCAGATTCCTTATATCACTGACTAAGCCATCAGTTTGAAAAGACTTATCAACTTTCTGTTCCTCAGCCATATGAGGCTCTTGGGCGCTTCCACATTGGTCCACTTTTGTAAGAGGAATGTAGAAATCAAATCCATTCTCAAGATTTCTCAACCAAGTATACTCATCAAGTTTGACCACAAAAACTAGACTGGAGTACTCTGCATCCAGCAAGAATGATATAGTGTTGCCTGTTCCATCAGCTTTTTGCTGCAGTATGAGATAATAAGTGTGAAGAGGAATACTTTACCGATTTCACGCAGCTGAACTCATTGAATTGTCAAGAAGAACATATATAAATGCTCTATGAAATGGAAAAGGTAACAAGAAAGGCAAATTTTTGGTAGCACTCGCAGAGCACATATATTGTCAAAAGATTTTAAAAAACTTGTTTGTGCATTAAAGATATCCTTTTAGTCTAAAGAGAACCGCTTATAAGTACATTAGGAGTTGGTCCTCACTTGACTAACCAAAGCAGACATCACCCCAAAAACAACACAACACCATGGATAACAGAGTTAGGAGACAAAACAAAGAACTGCGTGAAGGGACAACTTTACTTTTTAGTAAATCCAAGTTTTCGAAAATTTTCAGATTTTAAAGACCTGAGCTTGCTTTGTAATTTTTTTTCCTGGTAAAAGGGGCACCATAAAAAAGTAGCCCGCTTAACAAAGGAATAAAATTAAAGGGTAAAGTATCACTCAAAGATAGCAAATGTTTTTAAGGAAAATGTTGAAGAGAAAACTAAAGCTTGTCTAACACAGAATAATACCAAACCCAACTTTACTTTTCAGCTGTGAAAATTCTCTTATGTACTATTAAAAACTAAAATTCATGCACATTAAAAATTGCCAATTTTATTCTATGGATTTTCTATAGTGGACACTGGACACCCATCATAATTTACCAGTTTAATTTATGGTGGGGCGGTGAATTCTAGTTCACACATTTCGGAAGTGCAAATGTTATAGTTTCTTATTTTTGGAGTGCAGGTTGAATCAGAAAATCCCAAAATACAAGTGGTGTCATGTGATTTTACTTATTCAAAACACATTTGCTTGTTAATTGTTACAGAGCAAAACTCGTTAGCACATTTTGCCTGCTTCTTTAACTTAGACAATTCAATTTCATCTCTTTGCCTCTACCAAGGGCTCAAAGTTATCTCCTTACCTCTAGCAAGGTCTGAAGAGCTTTCTGTCGGAAGATCTGTGTTGTTGGTGGATGTGGTTCTGGTGGGATCTCCCATGTCATAGTATTGCCTTTGCAAACTCCCCAATGAATGATAACTTCTCCAGGAATGTCAGTGTCAAATTCCACGAGACTTTTATCTGTTTCATTGGTTTTCCTCACAGTAACAGTTACAAAATTCTGAACATACTCTGATTTTAAGATGGGATATTCCTCATAGAACCCTGAAATGTGTCTGCCACTTGAACCTTTATCCTCAGGTACAGTTTCTTGTGGCTGAGCACTAGATCCCTTAGGTTTGTTTAACACATTAGATAGCTGCCCTAAAACTCCTAAGAAATCAGAACTTTAATGTGTTAGATAACTGTCGTAGAGGCCCCGAGAAATAAGAATTTTCAGCTTGTCAAAGCCAATACTTGTGCAATTCCACAAGGATGCTACTGTAACACACCAGTTTTAGTCTTTTAGGCACAAATATATGTAATCAAAACAGTATTTGACTTGAGGAACAAAACAGGACATCTACATAGACAACATTAGTCCCAGAAAAAAAATCAGTAGAATGATAAGGAGCAACACAATATACATGTTGGCACTTTTTATATAAGTTGCTTGCAACTATGATCGCTCAAAAGAGGATTTCCTTGTGCTAGTGGAGACCCATAGCTTGCATGCTCATGTTCTATAGTGTGTTCACCAAGGCGCTAGTCAGGCGGCAAACCGGTGCCTAGCGCGTAATCGCCACCTAGACGGGAAAACTCAGCTAGGCAAGTAAGGTGGGAGGGTGGCGCCTAGCGCCTAGGCGCTGCCTAGACCCGATTTCTAGAACACATTATTCTCAGAGAAGAATCAGATGGCATGGAGAGTGCATTTTGTGCATCTTTCATGACAGATACTTCCAGAAACATTTATTGCCATGAAATATTAAAGGTGAGAATGGAGCAAATTGTCAATGCAGCAGTATTCATTCATAGATAACTAATGGTTACATTCAAAACCTCCTGTGGAATAGCTTAATGTTCTAAAGCCAAAATAAGTATCACTCAGTGGTATTAACTATTAAGTATTATCTTATAGAAGGAAATGCATTTTTATATAACCTAAAGGACCAAACCAATCAACAGAACAGAGTGCTAAACCACTATAATAATAATCCAAAAGAAAGTAATAGTCATTGAAATTCTTAATAACCTGGCCAGACACCAATAACTTGATTTGCTCCTAATGGATCTCCGCCATTGAAGGACTCACTTAAGGGTATTCTGAAATCTCTGCCCTTATGTTGAAACCATGCACCTGTTTCCTCTTCCTAGCAAAGCAACAGTCAATTGAGATATTCAATTTGCAAGCTGAATAAACAGAACTTAATAGCTAAAAGAGCCAGAGCATTGCATAGAATTTAACTAATCTTTGGATATATCAAAATATTCAGCTCAGACGAGGCATGTGTTTGATATTGCCTTTAGTATGCAGATAAGCGTGTTTGTGGTACATGTTATTCTTCCCTTGGGCAACTAGAGAATGTGAAAAGAAGTTAAACAATTTTCCATCTTAGGTGCCTTCCCTTCAGCTACTGTTTTAATTGGCATAGAGTGGGCGAGTTATAGGCTAAGGATTTTGATATATAGCGTAGGAAAGTTGAGAAACACCATGTTGTCTAGGGAAAAAATTGACAGCAATGCAAGTGTAAAGTTTGAACCTTTAGAACAAAATTGATAGAATCGATTGAAGTGTCCTTATCGAAATTGATTTGCACTTCATGAAGCATCCGCCCTTCTGAA
This sequence comes from Dendrocalamus latiflorus, assembly GCA_017311315.1. Taxonomy (NCBI): domain Eukaryota; kingdom Viridiplantae; phylum Streptophyta; class Magnoliopsida; order Poales; family Poaceae; genus Dendrocalamus; species Dendrocalamus latiflorus. The sequence goes on along the minus strand of CM029648.1, from coordinate 22,676,170 downwards.
TTGGGTGAAATCTCCAACGGTGTTTCGATTGCATAGTCCTGAAAGTTTCAAATAAGCCTAAATGACTAGAGTCATGACAAAAGGATAAATAAGAAAGCAGTGAGCTTTTGACTGTCTCAGGCATCAGCATAAATTTGGAGGTTCCTAACAAGTTCGTGTCACACAGACACCCACATGCAAGTGTTAATAGCTGCAACCTGTTTTGAGTGCTTGAACAGTGTTCACAAGATTAGAACAACCTTGATTGGAACTGAACCGGGAGGTATTGTTTCTGAAGGAGGTTGATCCCATTCTCTGCAAATATATAGAAAACAAAGGTTAAGATGAAACGGGTCATTAAACATTTTTGGTCCAAGAAGGCGGGATCTGAAGGCGACAAATAGAGGGGGAAAAAGCGACAAATGTCATTTCCCCCCTTTTCTTTTTTACGGGAAACGTATAAACGTTGAAGCTTGAATACGTACAAAGAAACGAAAGAAATGACAAATCTTAATTAAATATGCCTTGGCAAATTATTCCCTCTTTTAAGTAACGTATAGAAAGGCATAATACCCGCCAACCTGCAATCAAATTATGAGAACTTCTCCCAAATTTGCAAATATGCAACTACTAAATTGGCTTGCGCTTCAATGCCATCCCAAATTCCAAATAAAAAAACATGAATTTTAAAGCATTTACAATTGGACCAACATGAGAACCAACCAAAACTGTTCCAATGCCAGCCCCTCAACAAAAGGATGCACCCACACCCCCAAAAAGAGGAAGATTAGAAACAAAAAAAATTACCTTCCGTGCTCACCATCGTAGGAGACACCCCAGTGCAGCACCCACTTCCCCTCTACGTCGCAGCCGATCACGACCTTGCACTTGCCGTCCCCGTCCGGCTCCGCATCCACCCTCACCCACGCCTTCCCTTCCACCTGGAAACCACAAACCCATCACCAACCAACGGTGGAAATAAGGCACAGCTTCGGCACAAATCACACAACGGGGTAGAACAAGTTACAGTTTGGCATCGGCGCAAGGGGAACTTCTCGGAGAACACAACCCCAGCCTCTACGGAGCCAATCACCGGCGTCTCCGCCGCACCGGCGCGTGCCACGAAGACGCCGCCGAGCCTCACGCGTCTGGGCGTGGCGCGGCACCGGCCCGCCCGCGGCCGCGCAGCCACCAGGAATGCTCCTCCAGGGATCCCTCCCCTCGCCGGCGGGGCCGCCCGCGGGATCGCCGGGATGCTCCAGTTAGCCACCGACATGCCGCAGCCGGTGTGTGCGGCGCGCGCGCGCGCGATGGAGCGGAAGCTGAGGGAATGGATCGGGAAGGGAACGGAAGGGGAAAAGAGAAATGAGTCGGAATACAAAAAATGACTTGAAAATCCACGGAGTTGTATTACGTGGCAGGAAAGCAAAAAGGATGGCCCCACAGCTTACTCTTACTCACCCTGTTTCGCGGGCCCACGCGTCATCGGGGATAGCGAAGGCCGGTGGCGGCTTGGGGAGGGGAAAGCCAATTGCTATTTTGGGATCCCGAAGCGGGCGGGCCCATTAGTAGTAATTAATTACGTGTCCGTTAATTAGCGGGCCGAGAAGGCGTGGGGAACACAGATTTTTAGGGCGCGCCAGGAAGCCTGGGAATAGGGCATGGGGCCACATGTCTTTGACCTGTCCTAAATTGGATTTGCTCGGGGGAGACGGGGGAATGGGAGGTTGTCCGGTGCTTAATTCACTGCATGGGCTGAAAAGTTGTGCCTTAGGATTAAAATTATACTGTAGTAGTTGAAATTTTACTGTAACTAAAAGCAGTTTATTTGACGTAATTAAATTTAAAAATTTAAAAATAAAAAAATATGATAGCTTATTACGGACAACGCGAACGAATACGGGAAAAAAAGAACTGGCAAAAAAGCTCAAAAAACTGAAAAGTTCAGAAAAAGACCAAATTTATAAATAATACAAACAAATCAGAAGTTAAAATCTCAAACTGAAATAAGCGGAGACTAGATCGTTCCTCCGTACGCAAGTTTTGGATTAGATCGCCGGTTGGGCCAGAGGTCCACAATACTTGTCTTACTACGGTAAGATCAACGTGACGTAGCAATCAACCCATCCCAATTGGCACACCTGAAAGATCCTTGTGAAAGAGTTGTAGCCACCGTATCATGTGCGACGGGTATGAGCCTTCGGAGCAACTCAAAGGCCGTTACTGAACACCAGAACGACTCTACGCAACAGCAGTTGTCAGATCATAATGCACATTACAGTCAAATTAGGCCTTGTTTGGATCCCATAATTTAAAGTTTAGTTGTTTAAAATTTTGGACTAAACTTTAGTTGACTAAACTTTAGCCACTAAACTTTAGTCGAAGGTCCTGTTTGGATCCTGTACTAATGGATATGACTAAAGTTTCAAAAAGACCATACTACCTCTCCTCGTTTCGTGCGTCAGCCATTAAATGGGAGGTGAGAGACCAACATGCATGAGTAAACACGTCTTTGTGCCTAAGAATCCAAAACTTTAGACCACTTTAGTTCACTCTGGTGGACTAATGGTCTAAAGGTTAGCTAAAGTTTAGATCTAACTTTAGACCATCTATTTTGAGACTTTATATCTAAACTTTAGTGACTAAACTTTAGATGGAGGGATCCAAACAGGGCCTTAGTGTGCCAAATGCCAAAGCAAATACATACACGAGCTATCAGGAATCCATACAGCCTGGGGGTCAAGTTTCTCTTGAGATGGCCATGATAGCACCTAATAACATTCCTTGATGCAAACCGCATCTTGCACCTAAACCCTGGTACTAATTAATAGTAGATCCATACTCTCGAAATTAAGACCTCGTTCATTTTCGCTAGAGGTTCTAGCTTATTTTTTATTATTCCTAAATTTTATTTTTTTCTAGTTTTTTGGTTTTTTTTAGCTTTTTTACAGGTTTTTTCTGTATTCGTTTGTATTGTTTGCGATAGGCTGATCTGTTTTTTATTTTTAAAAATTTTAAATTTAGTCATGTGGCGTGTGTAAGTGTCCGAGTCATCGGTTGTTCACCTCTGTGTTCGTCTGTTACGAACGACGGAGCGATCAGTGCGTGGGCCGCGGTCTCCAGATCCGCACGCCATGCGCACGACGGCTTGGTGTGCTCCTTTGCTTGTTTGCGCCGCCTGTTCGGTGTCAACAGTTCAGAGCTTCCAGAGAAATCCACCGAGGGAAACCGTGGACGCCGTGGATTCATTGTCTCGGGAGAGTTCCCTGTTGCGCGCTGCCTCTGTATTTGTTGTACAATTCCAATGCTTAAAATTATACAATTTCATTTCAAATATACGAATGTATGTATATTATAGCATTTAGCCGCGCAATTGCGCGGCGGGCAGCTCGGCTAGTTATAAATACAAACATGTTCCTGGGGATCAAGTTTTATAATAAGATGGCCATGATAGCGCCTAATACAACCCACATTTACATAAAGACAAAATACGATGCATTACTAACTGATAGAAAAGGACAGTAGAGTTCATCCATAGCCAAAAGCAAATGAAGACTCCAGTCTTCATCACACAACAAAAACTTCCAGTTATCAGGTAGTTTAGACTTTAGAACCACACTTCGTAGTTCAGACTTCAGAGAGAGCTAGAGAGGCACATGTATCGGGAAGCAGTGGAACAAAAGCTGCAACGCCCTGCAGGTAATTAAGCCATGCATTGAAGGCCTTGCACCATCGTATGGGATGAGATCAACAGGAGACAACTCCAGCAGCACATCAGGAGACGACTCTTCAGATGCTTTCAAGAATGGCTGCATGCTGAGGTTCGACCATGGAGAGGTGATACTTGATGCTAAACCTTTTGCGAGCCCCGCGGTCATCACCAGGAACCGAGAAAAGCACATGCAAGGGCAACTTTTGGAGAGCGAACTGGACACATGGAAGGTGACACTTGATGGCTGATTCTGAACACAATCTGCTTTTATCCTCCTCCCAAAACCCAGAGGCAGCCTCATAGCAGATATGAAAAGGATCCTAATCATACACACACAGGAAAAAAATACCACTTCAATGAAACAGAATTTGTTAGCAGAATTTGAACACACGAGATAATTTTGGGAGACTTACAATGATTTCAAGATACTTAAGGTTTGGAGAGCTGTTGAGCACGCATGAAAGTAACATGGAAAGCGCTTCAAAATTATGGTCCAGAGAAAGAGTAAGCTTCTGCCACTCGAGGAAATAACATTTCTTGGGCAACCTGACCTTGCACAAGACCTCGTTAAAATGCAAAAAGATGGGGGATTTTAATGTTCACCTTTCCTTTTTTTCCCCTTTTCAAAACTAGTATGTGCTTTGATCAAAGTCATTTGAATTACATTTTCTTTCCTTTTTTTTTTTGAAATGGGCAGCAGGACTGCCTTCTATTGCTTCATAGTGAGAAGGTAATAAACCTCGTAAGTCGTAACCAAGTTAGATTGAGGGACAAGGGGGCGGAGAGAAAGGCTAGGTGTGACGACCCGCATTATTACCATGGGGTAATAACGCTAGTCAACGGATTATTATTCGTTTTAGCCGATAAAACATCGCTCTAACGAATAATAAGCCTATCAGAGTATTGCAGCAGAACAATAATTAGAGACAAAACACGATATTACAAGAATATCGCCACGCAGGGCTAAAATTTATTACAAAGCCTCAAGGGCTTAAATATTACAATTTTTAGACAAATTATTCTCTAACTACTTTCTATCCAAAACGACTCCACACGGAGTGTCCACCTTGTACCCACTGTGTTCCGAGTCCATGGCAGTCCATCCAGGTAGCTTCCTCCTGACCTTAGCTATCCTCTGAACTGACATGCTCCTAAGCAAAGGGGGAGATAATAGCAAGGATGAGTACAGAAGTACTCAGCAAGCGTTATAATACAAAATGCATAAAATGCCCATCATTTACACTTTGTAGGAATCTCAATTCCTCTCTTTAGTCTCGTGTTCATTCTTAACACTCTTTTCATCAACCATGTCATTCCATGACTTATAGAAAATAAGGTTTGTTGGTTTTGAAAGAAGTCTGATTTATTAATTTAGAAAACTACTGAACATACGCATGAACAGCAAAAACCCCCATAAGTTTCCGTAATTCTCCTTTCCCGGAGACAGGCATGAAATCATGATTTGGATAGCATTGCGCAAGCTTGTATCACTTTACCTATCACCACTCTGATCCTGTTGGCTTCCCGGAACTCCGCAATTCCTTAGATGCGGCGCCCAGATCAGAGTACAGTACGTTTGCATCTATCTCAGTAATTATATCTCCACCCAGTTACTCACAATCGGTAGCCTGGAGCGGTGTACCACCCTCACGCAGACCCACCGAAAGCGACATTAACTGTTGGCTGGGGCGGTTCCTGACCATCTCCCAACACTCCACGGCGTAATATATCGCCCATCGCTTACCCGTTGCTGATAACGAACCAGTCTTGGGTTCTTGCGATCCGCCTCACCCGTTGCTGATAACGAACCAGTCTTGGGTTGCGCGAGGCTGTGGATAGCCCACCTTGCTGATAACGAACCAGTCTTGTGGGTTCCACTCCCTAACTAATACTTACCCATGTGGAGAATATAATACTTTAATAGAGCTACTAGTCTGTCCGTCAATACGGGATGTTGGTTGATACGGTTTGGTACGGTCTGTTCACACGGACGAAGTTGGTAATCCCTTATATTCTATTCCTATGCAGAGGTCCCTCACCTGCCCCACTTGTCACCTACCCTGGCAACCTCTGCCCACCTTCTTACTCAGGTGGCCAACTGCTCCATCAGTTGCCAACCATCTCTTTTCTCTTATCTCTTATACCATTGCGTGAGTTAAATATTTTTATTTCTTTCATGCATGGTGATACTAGATTAATACAAAAAAACTTGTTTTATGGAATATATTCCGAAGCTTTGATCAAAGGAATGCTTGCCTGGATTTCAACCATATTTTCGGATTCAGGTAGGATCAGGTGACGTCACTCCCTTAGCTTGGATTATTGCCTGCAATTAAATACGTCGGCTACGATTTAACTTACAGAACATAATAAAATACGATGTGTCGAGGTGCTTGTGCTCCTAAGGTAAGACGTCACTCCATTTAATCCAATCGCAGTAGTCGAGGTTCATTTCGGTACAGTACTCGTCGTTCGATATCATCGCACTAACGTCATGAGATATGGTTGATCTAGTAGGTATGCTCAACGTTTTATTACTTCCTAGCAATATTCGGATTATACCGGATTAAATAGATGCATGAACAATTATAACGACTGATATTAATCCTGTACAATTATAACTGCTAATATTAATCCTAGTCAACTTCGCGTATGCAATAATCACCTCTCTAATTCGTTTTAGATCTTAAGGTTACTCAAATATATTTTCTCGTGCTAGTACGCGTGATGAGTTAATTTATAAATCCAGAAGAACAGGGTTTCTCATTAATCAACTATTTAATTCCTTAATTAAAATATATTTAGGCGTCCTTATGGGATTCATAATTTCTATGTTAGTCATTGGCGTATTTTTATAGCTTAACTACCATTTAGTTGCCATGTATAATTTTAATCGCTACACATACTTTTTAAATTGGTGAATACTAATTTAACTCAGCAATGCTATTCTAATCGTTGCAAATAGTTTTAATCTTCTAATGGCTATGACTTTATTCTACAATTCATAATATTTATAAGTGAACTTCTACAGTTTATAATCTACTAATAAAATTTAACCGGGTATTTAGATGTGTAAAACGGGTGTTCTAAATGATTTTATGATGATTTACTTCATTTCTATTATTCAAGAATATTTACTAAGACAATATTATGGTTTAGCATTATCCGGTTATAACCTCTAATGATTTAATTAGCAATGTATTCGTTAAATCAGTACTCGCTACCACATGGTCTAAGACTATAGTCCCTTAATGTATTCCGTACGCGTACCAGTTTAATCCACTAACGGTATTACATTTAGTACAAGACTTGAGAAATATTCTGGGTTGTTGACGTAATCTATGGTGTCGAAGAGATAACAGTGCGGGGGTTTCCAGCTTCTCGCTTCGCTTATAATCCGCTCAACGTTGCGTATATGCATAACGATCTAAGGTACTACACTAACATCGAAGGTCATATTAATTCTCAGTTTGTTTTTAACTGATGTCTATTACTCGGGTGAAATTAATATGCAGAGTACAGTTTATAATATCCGCAATCTTCATTCAATTATTTGGGCAATTTTGCAATATTAGATTTGCTATGAAGCATGCTTATAAGTATTTCCAGATTTTAGCAAATTAACATGAAGCTCATTTATTTACCTACTTATTTTCTTTACTAATTCCTCTCTTCTTTTCTCTTTTTATTTCTTCTCTTCTGTTCTACCGCCGACGCCTCGTCACCTTCGGTCCCCACCGACGCCCTCTCATTTCCACCTCTGCCGACGCCCCTCTCTCCTTCTTTTTCACCCACCGGTGCCTCCTTCTCATCTCTCGGCTCACTCTCTCTCTTTCTTCCCCCCGTCGCCGTTTCTCCTCTCGCCTCTCCTCTTCCCGTTCGCGCCTCCCCTCCGACACCTCTTCTTCCGCGCGCCGCCGCTCGGCTCCCAGTGGCGCCGCGCCCCTCGGCCCGGCCATCCCCGCTTCTCTCATGGCGCCGCCCAGCACTGGCCGCCCCCGCTGGTCGCTCGGCGCCGCCCGGTGAACCCGGTCGCCCCCGTGTGTCGTTCGGCGCCGCCGCTCGGCTTCGCACGGTTGTGGCCGCCGGATTCGGGGCCTAGAGCCCGGATCCGGTGCTTCTTCCTCGGATCCATCCCAATCTCTTACTGATTTGGTTTCTATTTCTTTTGATTTCTAATAATTTTTATGTTTGGACGCGAGGTTAGGGACGTGTGTGCCGCCCCGGGTAGTTACGGTCGGCTTGGGCCGCCGCACGCCGGGGGAGTGCGCCGTGGCCGCCGACTGTGGCTGCGCCGGAGGTAGCGCGCCACCGCCTCCATCTACGGTGAGCTCCCTTCTTCACTCTCCTTCCTCGCTCTAACTAACCGGTTCGGTGTGTTTCCTTAGTGCTTGATGGTTTGATGTTCTTGATGTATATACTGAATGTTAATGGATGTACACGATGGTTGGGGATTACCTCCACCGGTGTTGGTTGAGGTTGGGATGGGGAAGGGTTTGGGTGGCTGGGCTGTTGTCGCTTGCACTTGGTGTGGCTCGGCGGTGGTCTCCTCGGCTGTCGTCACGGTTTGCGGTTCCGCCCCTTGCCGCTGCGGTTGCCGACGCCACTCTTGGATGTTTCCCCCTCCTCTCCTGGTCGCCTCCTAGTCTTCGCCGCCTTGCCCCGCTATCGTCGCCTTCGGCTGTTCTGGTGGGGAGAAAGGTGGACGGTGGAATGCTGTGTGTGCTACTTTGCCCTTTTTCCTGCCTTTGTGTGGTGATCTGGGATATTTGTGGGGAGGTTGTTACTGCCCCGGCTGTAATGGTCTCGGTTGTGCACTCGTGCTCTCGGCTGCTGCTTCTGTTGTGGCTGTGACTTGGTTTGGGTTGGCTCTCGGTTGGCCGTGGGTTGGCCGTGAGGTCTTGCTGGGGTTTTGGCCGTGATGGTGTGCTGGCTGGAGGGGCTATCTCGGCCTCACTGGCTCTGGCCGTGTGCTATCTGGGGGATATTGTGATATGTGGGCAGGGTTTTGACAGGTGCTTCTCTGTGGTGGTTCGGCTTGGAAATGGGGTTACGGTGGCTTTGGCCTTGCCTTTGTTGATTCCTATGCTTAAAACAGGTTTGTATATGAATAAAAAATACCGTGTGATGAGCCTATGGTTGTGAGAGGTGCCGATTGGCCCCCGGACGGTCAGGTATCTCTATGAACGGATTACCCCGCCCGAAGTTAATCCTTAGGGCTCTGACGGCAACGCTTACTTTACTTTGTTTTAATTCGATTAATTCTTTTGTTCGGTCTTTTTCGGTCTTAGAACTTAATTACTTGTTCATAAGTAAATAGCAATGCAACGGCAAATCGACGATAATCTGATTAATGTATGAAATGTTCGTGTATGTAAATTTGGGCTTTCTTTTAATATCGATGTATACAATTCATGTAACTTCTATTGTTTATTTCTCTATTGCAATAATTATGTATGAAATGAATCTCTAATTGTAATGAACGCTCTCTATTGCAATTGCTTCATTTTAGAGATACTTGAATGGTTAAGACACAAAATTGTATATTTGTTGTAATTCGACTTGTCGCTATGATGTAATATCAGTTTTAATATTTTTATTGGACTTGATATGCATTCTAATTGTTTATATTCTAATTGAGTGAAAAACTTTTACTTGTCGCGCAAATAAATTTTACTTCTCATTTTAGTCTACACCGTTTGATATTCGTCCTCGTCGATGCAATTGTGAAGGCAACGTATTAGTCTAACGTTCGTTGATTTAAATTTATACGACAACTTAGAAAATTTTAAATTCCCCCATATTTTTAGATTCTTAATTACATAATTAATCACGCTTAACGTTGTAATTCGTTGCTTAAGGTTAATTAATGATGCGGGTTGTTACACTAGGATCTGACCCAAGAAAGAAAAAAAACCCGTTTAAGGTGTTACTAAGATTAATAGGAGCTCATGTAGCCTTTTTGCCCCTGCTAGGACCCGGGCACTAGCCTTCTCCTTAATGGTGGCAATCAAAAGCAAAGGTGCAATTGCAGTGGAATGAAAAATACTAGAGTTCTGTTCCTTCCAAATTTGCCAAGAGACTAGCATCACAAGTGATGACATTGCTTTTCGCGGTGTACCATTTGAGAGAACGACAGACTCTGGAACGTCCGCCAAGTTACCGGGTTGATGGAGTCGCATGCAGTCCACTGCGCTATGGAAGTCCAGGTTCTTGTGATGTAGCGGCATCCGACCAACAGATGCATGGTGGACTCTGACTCACGTGTACATAGGGGGCACATTAGGTGGTTGGGCCATCCACACTTGTCCAGACGATCTATGGTCCACAATCTCTTTTATATGGTCAGCTAGGCAAAGATTTTGCATTTTAGTAGTGCCCAATTTTTCCAGATTAGCGAGTTCATAGTTGTTAGAACCGTCCCTAGGAACTGCGCTCTATAGGCTGAGGCAGCCGTGTACGCTCCATGGGGAGTTAATTTCCATGTTATTGTGTCCTCTGCTGCGTCATGTAGAGTTATTGCATATGTGTACCCTGTCGAGACCCGAATATGCAAATTCGGGCTCTCTGTGTATTCTACACTAGTTTAGGATCACACTAATGCACACAATGAAAACATAGATGGAATATCGACCATATTAACGATTAACCAAGAAAAATACTTAAATATTATTAATTATCAGAGTTATGACCTTATGTCCAATTTGCATTTAACAGCCAGAAGGGCTTAACAGAACTGGCAACAAAAACACAACGAAAAGAAGTGGCTATTTAACATGCCCACAGGCAATCAACTAGGAAGTGAGACCTTAATCCAAGAAGTCATCGAAATATTCTCCTTCGGGTACCTCCAATTGATATGATTTTTCTTTTCAACTGAGCAAATGTGAATATAGCCATGAGTACATAGAGTACTCAGCAAGTCGTTTGTAACAAGAATGCAATAGCTATTAGGTACTTATCGGCTAGTCGAATGTTAGCGCCAAGTAAACCATACATGATCGGACAATATTGATACGGCCTATTTATGTCACATATACCTTCACAATTCTATAAGTAAAATGTCTCATATAAGATACTCAATACTAATTTTGAATTTATTGTATTTATCATCATGATGGTCGCAACGTTACAAGAAGATAGAGAATCAAATACTTAATTTTTTATTTAGAAACTAAAGAAGTTCCTAAGAGCTAAATAAAATAAAGTACTTTTATACGTTCATACGGCATCACATAGGTAAAGAGAAAAGGTGCTAGAGTTTACAAGATTTGCACGGAGGTTATGAAATATAATTTGCATCTAATTTATTAAATTATTATCAAATTACAACGAAGTTCGTATTCAAATGGAACTTATAGCTACTAACTTTGCTCCAGTGTGAGGGCAGGGGAGGGCTTCGTCTTCTTCACAAGTGGGCCTTGCTCCATGGCACCTCAAACTCGTAGTCCCAGGATATGTGCTTGTGCGTAGGGGTGGAAAATAGATACGAATAATCCGTATTATCGGTTACTATATTTAATAGGATATAAATACGGTATTGATTTTATCATTTGATTAATAATTTCTCTTCTATTCGTATTTGTATTCAAATTAGCACAAAAATATAGATACAAATATGGTATAGACTTTTATCATTTGAAATATTATTTTATCTGAATTATTTATATCCAAATTTGTATTTAGAGAGTGTGTGTATATATATCATTACTATTACTAGCTGAATGTCCGTGCGTTGCTACGGATTTTAAAAAATTTTAGAACATATTTATATGCATGTTCTAAAAAATTTTATCACCCGTTAGTTTCAGAACATATAGTATGATAAAATTTTAAAATCCATAGCAACGCATAGACATTCAACTAGTAAGCACAAAATTATAAGTATAATAGAACTCTTCCATAAATCATAGTACATTGGTTTCCTAGCACTCTGGTGCTCAAGAACTATAGAAAGCATAGCATCACTGGTCACACCTTCCATCTGCACTGCTAGAATTTTTTCAAGCACCTAATATACATGGAGGCATTTAGATTATATAAAAAGGTATACCATAAATGGGAGTATGAGACCATTAAGTATACCATAAAAGGTACAAGGGAAATTAAAAATTTTGAAAAGGTAACATAATAAAGAAGGTAAATTCGAGGTCAAGCAAGAATGTGCTAGTAAAGGAAATATAGTCCTTTTTTTAATGACATGATGAAATTCCATGAAGGAAAAAAAACTGTTTGTATAGGAAATAGTTAGCAACCATGATGCAAAAAGGAAAGACACGTATATAATGCCAGGGAGTATAGAGTATGTCAAAAATGGAATCGATTCCGGGCAGAAAGCGCCTTCGGATGTGTCAAACGATGACTACAATACTTGGCTGTGGCGCGGTCTAGCATCACTGTATCCATGATCTCCGCTCAAACTCGCCTCACACTGCATCACGAATGGCCACGATGACGTGCAGCCTTGCGGAAAGGGTTTCAATATGCTCATTCTAACATCCATGAATCTACCCTACTCTATAATACACCAAAATTATCTTTACTACATCCACCCCCTCAACCACCCCCACAGTCATGCCTAATCTAAGTCCACCCAGATTTGTGTACCAAAGTAATCCAACTCCATATAAATGAATGGCCTAGATCTCTCCTCAAACCTTATTCTCTTACTCATTGAAGATCCTAAGGTCAAAATCATTTGGATCATGCACATCATTGAACCGGTATGCACCCGCTCTCTGATCCCCCCGCTGCTCGCGAAAATTCCGCCCGCTGCTCACCCCGCCCCCAACCGCCCACACCGCGCCGCCGCCTCCCACCTCCCACTCCTCCGCTGCACTCCGCCCTCGCTCCTCCTCCCCCGCTCCGCCGTCGTTTCCTCCTCCCCCCACCCCGCCCCGCGCCGCCGCCGCCTCCTCCTCCCCACCCCGCGCCGCCGCCTCCTCCCCCGCTCCTTCCTACCCCGCGCTGCCGCCCGCTTGACGTGCTCCTACGGGAGAGCGTTGCGCTGCTTGGATCGGATCGGCGGCGGCGAGTGATCAAGGGATGGAGGCGGCGGCGGATCTGAGCGCCGCGGCGTTGGCGCTGCAGGTGGACCTCCTGCAGCTGCCGCCGGAGATCCCCGCGCCGGGGGCGCCCGCGCTTCGCGGCGTCCTCGACCGCCTCTTCGCGCACTGGCTCTCCCTCCCCGACACCGCCGCCTCCTCCTCCCCCCCACCCCTCCGCATCTGCAGAGATCCAAACCCTAGCCTGGTGGAGCTGGCCGCAGGGCCGGTGGAGGTGGCGGACGAGGCGTACGAGTTCCGCGCGCCCAAGTACTTCGCCTTCGTCAACGACGAGACGGAGGACGAGGTCCGCGCCGCCGAGCGCTGGTTCGAGGCCTTCGTCAGCCACGCCCCCTCGCGTACGCACGCCGCCCCCCACTCGATCGTCTCCCCCTCCCCGCGCCAATCCGTGGCTTCTCTCCGGAAAGTTACCCTGACTTCGTCTCCCCTTCCCGTGTGCAGCGTTTGCCCCCAGGATCAAGGAGTCGAGGATGGAGGTCAAGATCGACAGCTTCTGCGACTTCGCGGACGCGGAGCCGGCCCCAAAGGTAAGAGCAAACCAAGGAAATTGCTCCGATTTTGCCCTGATATGGGTTCTTTTGGCCCGCTCTTATTATAAAAGCTATAGCCTATCCTTGGTATGCAGGATACTCATACGACTATACAAGGAACTATCTGAAGTGTCCCCAGATCACCGCTTCATTGCATACACTATGTATGACAAAGATAAGGACTCCTTCACTTTAATGGTCAGGGATCTTGTGACAGGCACACTTTGCGATAAACCTCGTGCCGATCGGGTCTCAAATATTTCATAGGCTATGGATGGGAAAGCGCTGGTTTATACTGTTACAAATGAAGATAGAAGACCATATAGGTCAGTGAATTGTTTAATTGCAGTCGTTCATCTGTGCTATGCTGTATTGCACTATAGCTTAAAATTTTCTTTGGCTAGGCTGTTTTGCAGCATTATTGGATCAAACAAGGATGATATTCTCATGTTGGAAGAACCTGATGAGAATATTTATTTAAATATCAGACATACCAAGGATTTTCGGTTTATAACGTTAAATGTCTTTTCAGACACTCACTCAAAGGTACTGTCTCTTGTGCACCTTATCTGTATTATTATTAGCTGGTCCTTTGTTCGCTGCTCATTGCACGATTATCCTTTTCCAGGTATATTTAATAAAGAGTTGGAAGGTTCGTATTATGCATCTGCAGTGTCATCAAAGTTGTATGAATGCTCTTGTTCTATAGATATGCATACATTTTATTCACAAAATATATAAGGATTTTTAGGATATTGTTGGCAATCGCACTATAGACATCATATATGAAAGAAGTTTGTTATACCTGCTGTTATGAAAGATGTTCTGCTTGGATTGGTGACTTAATACGATCTATTTGACTCACTTTTGATGTTTGAATCAGAATGTTTTCCTTGAGGAACCAGGTGTAATTCTTGAAGATGTTGACTTTTGTGATACTCATATGGTGCTTATCTTGAGACAAGGCAGAAAACTCAGACTTTGTTCAGTTAATTTGCCTCTACCCGAAAACATTGAAGTAAGTCAATTGTTTTTCCTTGTCTGTAAGACCTAAGTCGAGAAAGTATATTATTTCATTCTTGATGGTCTCCCACACAGTCTGTTGCTCTGTTATCCAATGACAACATTGTAAATCTATGTTGTTTATTAATTTACTCAATCCACGGTTATTTTACCTATTGGATATCTGAAACTGTTCTATTCATCTTTGCAAAATTTTACCTGTTTATGTGTTACACCTGTGCACCAACCATAATTCTTATGAAAGCATATACATTATGCAATCATAACTTTAAATATTTTCGTTCATTTCACTTCTCAGGTACCTGCTCATCTATCAGATTTTCATCCATTTGACTTGCCTCTTCCCAATCATGTGTGTCAGATTTTATCTGGCCCGAATTATGATTATTATTCCTCAACAATGCGTTTCACAATATCATCACCTGTGGTATGCATATCTGTCTGTTGGTTGCCCCCCTCTTCCTGATCAACTATTTTTGTTTTACATACCAGTGCAGAATTAATTAATTGTACTGTCTTTCTTCTCCACTTTTGTTATCTATGGATATCTGAAGTGCATTCCATTGTTTTGTTGAGATAACTTGTCTTCATCTCTACCCCTCTATAATAACTTGTCCTTGGATTGGATTGGTGTGCCCTGTTAGGGAGGGGAAAGTGTGTGCTGTTGACTTGTCGTACGGTTGTATCGGATTGTGAGTATTTCCTTGATACTGAGATGATGCCGCGGAGTTTTCTTTGGGGTGTTCCAAACGATGCTAGAGTGGACCCGGTAGCAGTTCTTGAAAATGCTGACAGGGAGGTGATTGATAGTTTGCAGGTTGTTGTGGACAATTCACTCGAGTTGGTCGTAGATGTGTGCTCGCATTGTTTGTTCCGCACTTTAGGATGATTTTGCGTGAAATTCTGCCTCTCCTGCCGCAAATGTAGTTGCTGAGTCGGGATTCACGGGAATCAAGTGGATTGTGTGGGTTAGAGAATGCGATTGCAAATATAGGAACCATCTGCAATTATGTTCTATAGGTTGGATATAAATTCTGCCTTCTGGAATGGTTTTCATCGGAAAGAAACTATTATTGGAGAAAGTGGCCAATTTTTAGAGCCTTAGTGGTACATATAGAAACTGTAATGTCATGATGCTCTTTTAGCTACTGCTTGTTTGTTTAGTGCTTAGGTTGTCATTCTTTTAATTTGCTCTTTTAATTTGCAAAACTGACATAGCAGTTGTGTGTGTTGTCATTCTTTTTGCCAGGGAAGCTCTATTTCATTGATTTTGAGTATGGGTCATACAGCTACCGTGGTTATGACATTGCAAACCATTTCAATGAGTATGCAGGCTTTGATTGTGACTATAACTTGTAAGTTCTCTTCTTGATGGTTGAATATTCATGTTGTTGCTCGGTAGTATTCACTTGATTACTTCTTTTAGGTACCCAGATAAAGATGTCCAATATCACTTCTTCAGGAATTATCTGCTAGCTGATAGATCAAGTGAGGTATGTGAATTCAACAGGTTATCTTCTCTAGAAACAAAACCAACTGAAATCTATCCATAGGGGTGCATGTTTTTTCTCTGAGTAAAGAAAGCTGTCCTTTATTGCCCACTATTGTAACTTAGATGGTAGTCACGCTATGAGTGGTTCCTTTGCTCGTTTTGAATTAAAATTACTTACACTAGCTTGTGTGCTACATGTACTTGGCATTTATAGTTCTTAGTTAAACATGAATTGCTTGTACCATTTGTCTGAAAAGAGGGCTTCAGGATGCTCAGAATTTATACATAAGTGTCACCTCGAGAACGTAAGTGTTTTGTCTTCCTTGAGGGTAGAAGAACATAGAATATTTTTGCTTGATGTAGTTTCACCATAATGGAATCATTGTATCTAAAGATCATTTTTTTCCCTACTAACAGGTCCAAGTGCAAGATTTGGAAGCCCTTTATGTTGAAACAAACACCTACAGATTAGCATCACACATTTACTGGGCATTGTGGGCTCTCATTCAGGTAAAACGCTACCCTCTTTGCTTGGTATACAATGTTCAAATTTTTTTACCACTCAGGATTTAACCGTCATGCAACTGATATATCAAAACGTACGAATATACGGCTGCTATTTGATTGCAGGCAAATGTATCCCCAATTGATTTCGATTATCTTGGATATTTTTTTTCTATGGTTCGGTGAATACAAGAAACAGCGAGAGTTCTGCATCTCCTTGGCACAAGGCTTCCTCTCTGCACGGAGGGATGGCTAGAGCCTCGACATTGTCCATGAGCGACCGCTGCCGTCGGCTTATGGATGGTGGGCACAGATGATCATCTGTTGTACGCAAAAACTCTATCATGATAGCGACTCGTTGTATCAGCTGTGAGATTCTTCCTGTTTCGTTTTTCCTGCGGGAGGCATGTATCGCCTGAGAGTTGTACGATCTGTAGGATAATAAACCTGTTGTTGCAATAAATACAGAAACTTGACGAATTCTGCGTTATACATCATGTAAGGCTTGTATCGCCTGATAGAAACTTGTACGATCTGTAGGATAATCAACCTTTTGTTGCAATAAACACAAAAGCCTGACGAATTCTGCTTTGTACATCATGGAAGCATTTGTTGTGTGCCATATGTTGCATTCTGGCTTATTATAAACATGCGAGCGTTTCACATTTTCACCGGCGCCGTTTCTACCTCCTGGATGTGCCGCTCGTGACGACCCGGGGCTGGTCAATACTCCGTTGTAGTGCCGAAGAGAGCACCGTCGAAATTCTACTCCATGCCACTATAGCGGTTTATTTTGTGGATCTCCATGCCAGCTTAAATGAGCGAATGCGCAATGTGATAAGGATACTTCATCCTTCTGTTCTGAGATTATAAAATGATACAGTCACATGTCTCCATATATAAAATGATACAGTCAAGTATGTGCTGTAAGCTGCATTATATTATGCATCACAATCCCTTCTGAAAGAAATTATAAAGATTTTTTTATTTTCTTAAGATTTTTGACCATTTTGCTAATGGCTTGAAATTACGCTAACTATTTGGTCCTTGGTATGCTGTTCTCCAGAGACAACATTGGCATTACTTCGGCATCCAGATTGCTGTATCTCAGCTTACTCATCAGTAAGCACACTTTGTCCTTCAATTTATATTTGTCAGTTTATGCAGCAGATTGCAGTTTATCTCTTGCTTCCTTCCAAATGTATGATTACTGAACTAATGTAACATTAATCCTGCAGTAGAATGTTGTGCAGTTTTATGTGACAAAAATATTTGGTTATACAATATATGAGACGTGAATCTTAATGAATCTGATTGTTCGTTTTATTTTTTACAAATTTTATCTTGTTTTGTATTTTACCGTAGCGTTAGCACGGGCACACTACTAAGGCTTAGGGGGGAGGGGATGTTTTACTGCTTAGGTTAGTGTTAGACTATCATTACTTGGCTTTTCAATGCCTTTTTTTTATAACCGGCTTTTAAGGGTTTTAGCCCGACAATATAACTCTAAAAAAAATTATAAGCGGAAGAATGTTTTACTGCTTAGGTTAGTGTTAGACTATCATTACTTGGCTTTTCAATGCCTTTTTTTTATAACCGGCTTTTAAGGGTTTTAGCCTGACAATATAAACTCTAAAAAAATTATAAGCGGAAACATGCATTATACTACGCAAGATCCTCCCCGAGAAGAAGTCCACAAAGCAATTGAAGATTGCAGAGCTGCTAGAATACGTGTTATGGTGATCACAGGCGATAACAAAGAAACAACAGAGGCAATATGCCATGAGATTGGGGTTTTTGGTCCCAATGAAGATATTAGTTCGAAGAGCTTCACAGACAAAAATATTTGGTTATACAATATATGAGACGTGAATCTTAATGAATCTGATTGTTTGTTTTATTTTTTACAAATTTTATCTTGTTTTGTATTTTATCGTAGCGTTAGCACGGGCACACTACTAGTAAGCAATAGAGCATTAGAAATCAGCAGAACAAGAAAAATGGATTAGAATTTGTCTCATATATACCCATTGATGTCTTGCCATCCATTCACAATGTTGCGGCTGGCTATGGTCTCGACTCGTCCTGGATGGTAGCGATGGCGAGCGGGCACATGGCATTGGTACAACCAGCTGGGAAATGCGAGGCTCGTTGTGATCACCGTAGTCGTGGCGGCCTGATAGACTACAACTGCAAATGACGAGAGAGAGAAGCGGCCCGTTGAATACTTTTTTTCCTGAGAAGGGATGGGAGAGGTCGGACCAACCACTAACTTCTTCTTTTATAATAGTAAAGATAAAAGAATGAGTTGGTGATTATAGGTCCATTCCCCTTCAACCACTCTATTCACTTAACTTCTCACTATTCTTCACTTTCTAATCAACCAGAGTAATTTTCTTTTATAGCATAATTTTTTATATATTCAATGAGTTTTATTGTAATCTTTACTATTATAAAAGAAGGAGTTGGTGGTTGGTGCGGCCTCCACCCCTTCTCAGAAAAGAGCTGGTTAACATGTGGGCCCCACCCTCCCCACGGAACCCCCTCGCCTGCCTCCTGTGCGCTGCCTCCCCCACTTCCGCCCTCGCCTCCTCCCCCGATGCGCCGAGTCTTCCGCCGCTCCCGCGCCGACGCCTCCTCCCCTCCCTCCCGCCCCGCACCGACGCATCCTCCGCCTCCTCCCCACCCCGCGCCGGCGCCTCCTCCCCTCCCTCCCACCCCGCGTCGACGCCTCCTCCCCTCCCTCCCACCCTGCGCCGTCGCCGCCTCCTCCCCCGCTCCTCCGCGCCGCCGCCGCCTCCTCCTCCCCACCCCGTGCCGACGCCTACTCCCCTCCCTCCCACCCCGCGCCGCCGCTGCCTCCTCCTCTCCCGCTCCCACCCCGCGCCGCCACTGTCTACTCCTCCCCCCACTCCTCCGCTCCGCCGCCTCCTCCCCCGCTCCTCCACTTCGCCGCCGCCTCTTCCTTCCCCCACCCCACGTCGGATCTGGGCTGGGGCGGCGCGGTGATGGCGGGATCCGACGTAGGCTGCTCGGATCCGACAAGGCAGCGACGCCATGGGTGGCGGAAAGGTGTCGGCGGCGACCAGAACCGAGGCGACAGCGGCCGGATCCGGATGGGAGACAGCGGTAGGATCCGGCGGGGCGCCTAGATCAGCGTCGGGATGGAGTGGCATCGGGGCAGAGGCGGTTATGGTGGCCTGCGCCAGTTTCTGTCCTCCCCCACCAACTCCCTCCCGCGTTATCCGCGCCACTCCGCCCACGCTTCCTCTCCTCCCCCGTTATCCGCGCTACTGCCTTCGACGCCGAGCGCTCCACCAGCTTCTGCACCGCCTGCCATCAAAGGACGAGATCGTCGTCACTTGCGCCCACCACCAGGCACCGGACCACCGACAAGAGGGCGGCGGCGGTTAACGAAAGCGTTGATGGTAACCTGTACACTGCTAAGAACATACTTATAGCTGTTGGTGGTCGACCATCAATGCCAAATATCCCAGGAATAGAGCATGTTATAGATTCTGATGCTGCACTGGACCTGCCTTCAAAACCTGACAAAATTGCAATAGTGGGAGGTGGATATATCGCTTTGGAGTTTGCTGGCATTTTCAATGGCTTAAAAAGTGAAGTTCATGTGTTTATTCAGCAGAAGAAAGTTTTAAGAGGGTTTGATGAGGAGGTAAGAATAACAAAGAAACAGTATTTACAACAAATGAAGTGCCTTGTGCTTCTGAGTTATTTTTGTCAGTTGTGGATTTTCAGGTCAGAGATTTCATTGCTGAACAGATGTCTTTAAAGGGTATCACATTTCATACTGAACAAAGTCCTCAGTCAGTAACCAAATCAAATGATGGTTTGTTATCTCTGAAGACAAACAAAGAAACTATTGGTGGGTTCTCACATGTAATGTTTGCAACAGGTCGTAGACCAAATTCAAAGGTCAGTACCATACAGACCTCTTGTTTTCGTTTAGTTACATATTGTGCATGCATTGTGGATTCCTAATATAGTTGTTATCCTTGTAGAACCTTGGGCTAGAGGAGGTTGGGGTCAAAATGGACAAGAATGGAGCCATAATGGTAAGTTAAATAATGCTTGGACTTCCAGTTTCCTGGCTTTTGTTGTCACTTTGTAATCATTGGAGCTTTTGTTATAAATTTGTGCTTGCTAGGTTGATGAGTATTCTCGAACCTCAGTTGATTCAATTTGGGCTGTGGGAGATGTTACTAATAGGGTTAACCTGACGCCAGTTGCACTGATGGAAGGTGGGGGCATTTGCGAAAACTGTATTTGGTGACGAACCTACCAAACCAGATTACAGGTATTTATCAAATCACCATCAGGAATCTTGAACATCACATGCTTGAAGGAATGTTGTATAAAGGCTGCATATTTCATTATTTGACCATGAATGGCACCTCTGGTGAATTTTAGGCTCATCATGAGCAAAGGGAAAACTTTGTTAGTAGTTACTTAGTCATATCCATATCCTGATAATAGCCTGCACGGGGAAGTTTGATGTATCAGTGATTACGAACAAAATCTCTATTTCCTTTGTTCCCTGTCACTATGCTGACATTCCTGTGGCGTTGTAGACATCTGGTAGCCTATATTTGAACATGCCGAGGTGTAAATACCACATACTGCCATAGTGCCATTTTTCATATCTGATCCCCAATTCAATAGAAACAAGTTTTTGGGATTTTTGGGTTATCAAGGGTTCTCCTTTTATTGGTCACTTTGCTTGTGCCGATGTTCTCATTCGCTGATGCGCCCAGCCCAACAAGCTCCTAAAGCAGACTTCGTACTGAAATTCATAATATATTTTCACTGTTTCTTAGATATCATTATTTTTATATTTGAGACTGGATATCATTGTTCTACTGAATGCTCTTTCATTGCGAATTACACGTTTGTGACAGAGCTGTGCCATCTGCTGTTTTCTCCCAACCACCTATTGGGCAAGTTGGTCTTACTGAGGGGCAGGTGATACTGTATGGCATGCATCTAAATTTCGTAACACACATAGAAAGTCGCTTAAATGCAGAATTGTGCAGGCTATTGAAGAGTATGGAGATGTTGATGTCTTCATAGCAAACTTCAGACCTCTCAGGGCCACTCTTTCTGGATTACCTGATCGTGTATTAACGAAGGTTATTGTGTGTGCTACTACGAACAAAGTTGTAGGAGTGCACATGTGTGGTGAAGATGCACCTGAGATAATTCAGGTTTGCATGACTTTGTATTTTTCTCTCACTATTTATGCTTCATTCCCGACCGACTTGTCATGTTTGTACAACTTTATGACAGGGAATTGCAATTGCTGTTAAAGCTGGGTTGACAAAGCAAGATTTTGATGCCACCGTTGGTATTCACCCAACATCTGCGGAGGAATTTGTCACAATGAGGAATGTAACTAGAAAAGTTCGTAGTACTGCAGCTGAGGTCCACGATGCTACCATTTTAAATTCATTCTTACGGAAAATATATGTTCTAAAAATCATCTGTTTGCAACTAGAATTACTACTTGTTATTTATATGTTTTACTGTGTTTACACTTTACACCTTCCCCCCTGATTATTTCAGGTAGAATCTAAGGATGAGGTCGTAACTCAGCAGTAGATCTTGCCTATTTACATAGAAGGTAGGCATGCACATTCTTTTCAACTGGCATTGGAAGCTATGCTTTCTTCTTAGCATGCATATTTACCATGGAGCAATGGTACTAATACTATTGTCTTGAGCTTGTTTAAATTAACAAGAATAGTTAGTTCTCAGTACAGTTCAATGAACATTGTAGTGGTGATAAGGATATCAAGCCTTGCTGGTTGATTAATTTGAGATTTTCGGCCTTTTCACATGCCGCTAACTGGAGTCTGCAGGTTTGAATACTAGGTACTATGGTTGTAATGTATGCGGATTTACGATTTGCACCTGCTGTTTGTTGGTTTGTCTGGCAGAAATATAAAACAACTGCTTTCAGATATCATTCACTGTCAGCAAGGAATTATTTTGGTTAGCGTTGTCATCATTTCTCTTGTTCTTATTTAGTTTCTGCTGCAGGCATTTCCAGATGAACTATTCCCGCTGCATGACAAAACCTGAATGGAAATACACGGCCGAATAGTTCAGTGTTACCCGCAGTATCTGAGGAATCCATCACAGGGAACCAGAGAAGATGTATCATAGGGATGACTGGCTATCTCAGTTTTTTTTCTGCTCTCGTTTTTGCATCTCTTTCAAGCTTGAGGAAGCCTTGATAGAGTTATTTTCCGTCATCCGCTATTCATGAAATAAATGCTGCAAATGTGGGTATTACAGTCTGGTAGTTTTGGAAGAAATCTGTTTGCATCAAAGAGCTTTGCGATGACAACAATTAACTTCACATTTTATCAACATGTGATGTCCTTTTTTCTTAGGAGGTTGTTATGGGTTCATTTACGTGAAATGTGAAAAACAAAAAACTGAGAGTTGTATGAGCTGATGTGGTAATTTGTGTGTTATTATATGCAGGTCCAGGTTGTATCACTGAATCAAGTTATGTCAGAAGGTGCATATATGCTATTCTACTTGAGGTACATCCAACCTGTGATATGTGCACATCTAAATTGGCAGTTCGAATTATTTCTATGTTTGCAGCAGTCTCATATATATAAAACCTTAATCAGATCTTTTCCTCGCCCACCGAGGATATACATTGAAATGGGTCTGTTGCCTGTTCCAACATCTGCAAAGCGCCATCCATCAAAATCCTCCAAGGGCTCTAAACAAGAGCAGAAACAGACAGAATTACTCTTTGCTTCCAATGATAAACCTATGGTATTTATGATTCACATACATGATCAGCATGCTAAGTTGAGGTCCAGAAATTTCTATTATGTGGATGATGTTTTTGCAGACTCGGTTAGCAGAGACTTCTCGGAAGCTACGCTAAGTGAATGGTCGCAAGTAAGCGAAGCGTGTATGGTAGGCATGGCCTTAATAGAGATGGTTTTGTTCAAACATCTGGATTTTGTCATATGTAATGGTCTACATTTCATAGTTTTAGCTGGAGCACGCAGCTGTGGTTAGCACTGCCGTTAATATCGCCTCATGTTCTTTTATTTCAGATGAGGTATATTTAATCATAGCCGCATATCCTAGAGGTAGTTTTGTGGTTCAGTGGAGCAAAGTAACTAGATTCTGTCTAGATGCTTATCAATTGGTTTGTTAATCTTCAAGATGGTCTGACAGCTATTTATGTATTAAGTATACTACGAAAAAATATTGTTTACTACCATTTTTGTACATTTTGTTGTATGTGGTGCTTGTTCTATCATACTTTACTAATATGATGCTTGATTTATTTACGAGTATGAACATGTATGTTTTGCTTGATAAATGATGACGTAAGATAAAAGTGATGTTTATTATTCAGTTTGAGATCATATTTGATAGTATACATCACTTTTATTTGGTTTTTCGTTGCAACGCACGGGCACTTTACTAGTGTATGGATACGTAACAGTATATTATTGTAATGTGACTAATTAGTTGACAGGTGCGCGCTCCTTGCGAGCAACACCAGCCACAGAACCCACGGCCAAACAACCGCCACCACGGCACCCGCACGGGCTCGGCCGCGTGACGATGCCACCACTCCCCCACCTTCCCGTCGTGGCGAACGAACCAGCACCGCCTCCCCCTCCTCCACACGCCTCCCCCCAGAATGCTTCTCCGCCTGCCGTACGCCCACCTCGCGCCGTCCACCGCCCGATGGAGGCTGCCGGGGCGGGCGCGGCCGCCGCCGCAGCTCCGCCGAGGGCAC
This sequence comes from Dendrocalamus latiflorus, assembly GCA_017311315.1. Lineage (NCBI taxonomy): Eukaryota > Viridiplantae > Streptophyta > Magnoliopsida > Poales > Poaceae > Dendrocalamus > Dendrocalamus latiflorus. Next base: position 22,652,061 of record CM029648.1, on the reverse strand, counting down.
GCCGCCGCTTCCTCGGCCGACGGCGCCGGTGCTCCAAGCGCACCCGTACGGAATTCCGCGTTCGCTTCGAAGCTGTTTGTTCCCTCGCAGTTCTGAGTTCTGACTCATTACTCCGATTGTTTTCGTGTGACTGCTGCAGCTCCACTACGACCCTTTGGCCGACCTCCTCGGACCAGACGTCGACCCCAGCCCCTCGCAGTACGGTTATACCCTTCGATTCTCATGCGATGTGCATGACTGTGTGTTCCGCTGGTCTTGTGCGTTTGGTGATCAGGAAATTCAGAAGATAGCACAACTCTGTGTGTAAACAGTGGAACTATCAGTAGATTTCACTAGGGAGTGAATTAGGGAGACGTGAGCTAAGTAGGGTAGTCAGTCACCAGTTTCCAAAATAGTATGGTAATCTAATTTGTAGCCCTGGAAGGTTAACTAGACATGAAACTTCAGCCTATCTGCTGCTTGTTTTAATAGCTTTGGGTGTGTCATGGTACAGGTTTTGCCACCTAGGGATGTAAATTTTGTAGGGAAAATTGAATATATAGGACTGGGTTGAGAGTGGTTTTGTAAAATAGGACCAAGTTATTTATCCTTGTAAATATAGGACTGAGTTCACCACCTTCTTGCAAATATAGGATTTTTCCCATTTTAATTTCATTTTCATTTTTCAGGCATTTTTCTCCACGCGAAATGACTCTTTTGCCCTTCTTCTTCCTCCTCACCTGGCCGCGCCGCCCCCTCGCCCGCCCCGCGCCGCCGCCGCTCCCTCCCCAGGCGAGGGAGCGGCGGCGGCGCGGGGCGGGCGAGGGGGCGGCGCGGCCAGGTGAGGAGGAAGAAGAAGGGCAAAAGAGTCATTTCGCGTGGAGAAAAATGCCTGAAAAATGAAAATGAAATTAAAATGGGAAAAATCCTATATTTGCAAGAAGGTGGTGAACTCAGTCCTATATTTACAAGGACAAATAACTTGGTCCTATTTTACAAAACCACTCTCAACCCATTCCTATATATTCAATTTTCCCAAATTTTGTATACTCTTGAACGATACTTCCATCTTGCCAAGGCATTGTGACTTTGGTGAAGGTATAATTTTGTCCATGGAAAATGGCAAATTTCCAACGGAGTTTGAGCATCTTTAGTGCATACCACCAAAGCCGTTGGGAATTGGGGATTTTGATTGTTTGCTGTTGGTACGTGTTGAAAGGAGTAACTTTTGGCTGCAGGAATACAGCCCCGGTTGCAGAGAAGGGGAAACTTAGGTCCTGGGTCGGTCCAAATGGGCAATACTATCGTGAGCTGCCTTGCCCTAGCTGTAGGGGTAGAGGTTATACTCCCTGCAAGCAGTGCGGGATAGATAGATCCAGTCTGGACTGCCCTATGTGCAATGGCAAGGTGAGCCTTCCGGATCTCTTGTAAGTTGTAAGTCGTTGTTAAGAAAAAGATAATCCTAAATACTTTTCAGAAACTTACTCGTGTAGTGTTATGCATTTCTATCAGGGCATTAGGACGTGTCTGCAATGTGGTGGAGAGTGTGTGATATGGCAAGAATCTATTGATGAACAACCATGGGAGAAAGTTCGGTCCAGGTAATTTTTCCCCACATCTGTTATTTCTATCACCTTGCCCATTGTAGTAAGCTGTTTTCCATCACACTACCTGCAGAAAGATTTGATGTTGACAAACTTCTTTAAAGGTCTGATTAAACTACAATACGACTTGAATGAATTTACTTAAAGAAATGACTTGAAATGTCTATTGCCCTTCAGCATTTTAGTATAGAGAAAAACATCGCAGTGCCGATGAATGAATTAATGATACATGATATTTTTCTTTGACATAGTGAGAGGAAAAATTGTCCTTCTGGATTCCTGGCCATAGGATGCTCCTATGTTATGGTCTATAATCTTGGTGAGGTATGGTAGTAGGCGTGTGAACAGCACATGTACTGTAGCACGTGCGAGCAGTACGTGGTACTGGAATGCACGTGCCTATTTGGATGTTTGATAGTATTGGTAGCATATCGCGGATTAGGAATATAATTAGTTTGACAACATACGCGGATTAGGAATATAATTAGTTTTCTTATTATTTAGGTTTATTTTCTTTTAAATTTATTCTATGTATTAAGAATAAGTTTCTTATTATTAGGGATTAATTTTCTTAGTATAGAGACGTGTTTTTGGGGTCAAGTTTAGCTATTCTTATAAAAGGAACAACACTGTACCTATTATCATCAAGCAATAAACAATCAAACAAGTCTCTAGTCTCTCTCTTCTTCTAAAAGCCTCAGAGCCTCTTCACTACATGAGGGAAGAGCCCTATCGGTCGCTAGATGAGGGCGAGCACCCTATCCTCGGTACTCGGATCCGTACCCAACCAACCCCAATCACAACAACCTACTTTTTTTTGTTTTTGCAGTTCTCCCTTGAAAGTAAAGGAAGATGATGAAGTCGACAAGCTAGAAATAAAGATTAACACTTCAAAAAGACCGAAGCATACTTATCCATCACCATCCCCAGAAGTTGCCATGAAGATTAGCCGATCTTTAAGAGTAAGTGATGCTTCCTTACATGCTGAAAAACACATTTTATAGCCTTCTCGATATAATTAATGTTAATGCAGCATATGAGACTATACTTTTCCTGCCAATAAGCTTTACTGTCTTTGCACTTGTGGCTTTTAAAAAGCTTAATAATAATTGCAGAGTCTGAATGCTAAAACAGGATTGTTTACTAAGCACATGAAGATTATACACCAAGATCCCAAATTGCATGCTCAGAGAGTTGCTGCAATCAAGGTAGATGTCATGAGAATTATCGTAACTATATGTTCTTGTTAAATGTGAGCATTCGAGCTGGCTGACACTCATCATTTTTTCCTGTGTGCTTGAACTTGGAGAGAACAAAAGGTACTGCTTCTGCAAGAAAGCATGCTTCTGAAACACAAAAGGCATTCTTCAGTAATCCTGAGAATCGACTCAAGAGAAGCATTGCCATGAAAGGTGACTGAGCTAACTTTCCTTATGCTCACAAAAGTACATATCACCGTTAGCTAATTTATGTCCATTTACACAGTTTGTCTGTTTCTTTAGCCACCTGCTGTTGTCCTTTTGTATTTATGTTCTTAGTTAGCATGTACATGTATCCTGTTTGTTTTAAGTGGTATAACTAGAATCGGCTGTAGTCTAACTTAGTTGCCCTTTTTTGCCTGGATTATTTCACTTTCCACCAAAATGGGACTTGCGGTTTACATGAACAACGTTTGGCACATGTTGCTTTGCAGGGGTGAAATTTTACTGCAGCAAATGTGGGCAAGAAGGACATAGAAGCTTCTATTGCCCAACAGTGAGGGAAATTTCAGGCAGAGTGCAGTTCAGATGCCGGCTATGTGGTGGAAAGGGACATAATAGCCGAACATGTGGTGAGCCAAAGTCAGAGAATGAGCAGCGACAACCTCGGCACTGCAGCCGATGTGGTGAAAAGGGACACAATCGCCGTAACTGTCCCAGATCCACCGACATGGAGGTTGGTGCTTCTGGCTATATAGTTAACCAAGTTAATGGTGGTAAATCTGGTATTTATTCATGTAGTTTCTGCTCAGCAAAAGGGCATAACAGACGGACATGCCCAAAAAGAAAGGCTAGCTGAGGATAATAGAAACAATGAACAGTTTGGAAAATATATATTAATCTGCAGTGCAGTCGTATGGAATATCTACTTAGTATTACTAAACACATGCAGTGAATGCTGTTGCCTAAATCTAATCTTTGTGCCACTAAACAAGACCATCGTGAAAACTATTTTTTTTTTCAAACTCGAAAAGAGCAAACAAATGACCCACAATTAATTACATGCCTGGTGTATGAGGTCAACTGATGGGTAACTACAATACCCTGTCTATTGTTTAGTTTTGTCCTTGATGGCAACCATTCTTTTGTATTAGTATAGATATGAAGTTTTTGGAGTTTTTTACCAGAAAGTTCAAAGCATGCTGAGTGGCCAGACGCTACATGCGTCAGACTGCCAAAATAACGATGAAATAAACTGATAGGTAACTTCAAACTTGGCATTGGCCAATCTGTTGTCCTAGATTTAGTAAGAATGGCTTCTCTCTTTTTATCTTTATTCAAGTCCCATTATTATTTTAACAAAAGGTAATGAGAAATATGTCTCTACTCTCTCTCTTTTCTACTAATATAAAAAGAGAGTTTGTTCGTTCACCATTCTCCCTTTGTCCTCTTCGCATAGGCTAATGTATCGGCCCGCGTCTCCTCGCCAGCTCGACTACCCACTCTACGACTGTCTCTCGTAACATCTCACGAGGCACACCCGCAACTTCCCATCTCCACGTCGCATGAGCCCAGCCTTGCAACTTCCACATCTCCCACTTTCCCTATCCCTATCACCACTCTCAAACCCATCCTCACCATATTCTGAACAACCAAACCCTAGAGGTCGCTGAGCTCCCCATCCTCCGCTGTGCCTATGCCCGCAAGTGGGTCCCCTTCGCCAAGGCCGAGGCCGAGCTCAACTGTCTTCCTCGCCCCTCATCCCCTTCGTGTTGCCCGGCGTTGAGGAACGGAGCTTCCCTGTCCCGGCGCGCGGTGTTCCCCTCTGTGTTCCCTCGATCTGGACCGCTCGCTATTGATCCAAATATTTTTTCTGTATTTTTTAATTATTTTATGATGGATTAACCTATTTTTATTTTTAAATTTCAGGTGAAAATGGGCTAATAGTGAAAATATAAAAACTTCTGATGTGGGCCGTTGGATCAATAGCGAGCGGTCCAGATCGAGGGAACACGGAGGGGAACACCGTGCGCAGGGACAGGGAAGCCGTTTTCGGCGTTGAGAGTAGTGCACATCAGCAACGAGGGGAGGAGGTGGCGTGGCCCAACCTGACGACGAGGGACATGTTGAAGGTGCGTAGCGATGGCCAGAGGGGACCGTGTGACATGGTCCATATCCGCCCGAATCTAGACTTCGGCAGCGCGGATCTGGACGGATCTGGCCACAATGACGCTGCGGAGAAGGGGAAGAGGGCAGCACGGAGGTGCCATGTTTGCGGACGGTCGGATTCGGCCCCTCCCCCATGCCTACATGGACGATGATGATGACACCTCCCCGTTGCCCTTGCCTTCTGTGTCATGCTTCCCTTCTCCGATCCCCGTCACCGCCAAAGCCTTCGGCCACATCGCGTCGTCTTCTCCTCCTTCCTTGCGCCATCGTCTCACTTTGTCTATGCCGCCATCATTGGTCAAGGAGAGGGCAGTGGCTGCGGCATCAATAGCGGAGTGCACAGCGGCGGTGAGGAAGAGCAGTGACACTCTGTAGGCTCCATCGTGGCGAGGCCATCACCACCACGCCTATCATTAGTAGCAATATGGAGGAGGTCATCTTCAAGAAATCCGATTCAAGTTCTGCACATCTCCCTACTTTCTTCTCTTGTCTTCGCCCGATTGCATGATTGATTTTTCTTCTTGTGAAGCAAGGAGGGATTACTGTGCCGTTGGCTCGCGTAACATAGTTTTTAGTCCAAGCTCATTCTCTGTTGTTGCAATTCTTAAGGTAATATGAAAGGTTCTTGGTGTTCTGGATACTAATATTGCCTACTGTGAACTTTACAACAACAACAAAGCCTTTTGTTTTAAATAAGTTAGGATAGACTAGAAATGAAATCTCCGCAAGGTCAAAGAAACGAGAGCCTTGTAATAAAATCTACAAGTCAAAACCCTAAGCCTGTACCCTGCTATTTGTATGTCATGGTTCCGGTGTGTAGATCGCTAACCTCCATGAGCTCCTATCCAAAGCTGATTCTTTAGATATATTCCAATTCATTAAGTCTCTTTTAACTGATTCCTCCTATATCAATCTTGGTCGACCTCTATCTCTTACGTTTTCGGTACGTTTTAAAATTCCACTACATACCATTGTCTCATGAGGCATCCGTTGGAGATGTCCAAACCATCTCAAGCGATGTTGGACAAACTTCTCTTCAATCGGTGCTACCCTCATCTATCACGTATATCATCATTGCGGATTCAATCCCGCTTTGTGTGACCACATATCCACTGCAGAATTCTTATCTCCACTACATTCATCTTCTGTATATATTGTTTTTTAGTCGTCCAGTATTCTACTCTATATAGTATCGCATGTTTGATCGCCGTGCTATAGAACTTATTCTTTAACTTTTGAGACATTTGTGTCACACAGGACAAGATTGTGTAATTTTTCTATAAATTTGTCCGATGTGAATGTTGCCATAATACACGTGATTGCTTCTACAATAGTAAACCCATATATGAGTGTTTATGTAAGTAATCTCCTCATGGCTATAAGCATATGACTTAGGATGCCATGAGAGGAGAGACACTCATTTTTTTTTATCAGAAATAAGCTTATGTAATACAAACACTTCTATTTTCTATCTCCATGTTTTCTAAAGCTCCAAACAAACTCTTTGTGATCTCTTCATAGTCTCATTATTTACTGTCCAGTTGGTAACCACATAGTTAAGTTCCAACACCTCAGATCGATCCCTTTTGCTGCTATTGCATGCGCTGTAGTCCACAAGATGGTCTCGATCGTTCCTTTGTGATCCGATGGTTGTACAATCATTTTTTTAAGGATAAGAAATTAACAGTAGTGCGTGTTCATTGGCAATGTCATTTACACATGCTTACAGTATCAGAGGTTTTTTTTTGAGAGATGCTACAGCATCAGAGATGCGCACGATGGCTGGGGCCCGGCCGCCCGGGGGATTTGCGCATGCACGCAGTAGCTATCGGCGCCAGCACGAGTTTCCCTCTTTCAAAGCGGCCTTCCTGGCGCTTACCCAGCCGGCCCGGCCGTCTCCTCGCCTGACACGTCCTCTCCTCTGTATCCACCACGGCCACCTCGCAAGCCCAACCCCTCCAAAATTTTGCGGCCACGCCCCTGATCGCACGTCTAATCCACTACCACATCCTGAGTCCTGACCGGAGAATATACAGTATATCCTCCTCACGGTACATCCTTCGTGCATCTCACGGTTAAAGTCTTAAAAAATTTCAAAAATTTGTAGAAATAGGATATAGTATATTATATAACCAAGCAAAATATCTTTACTATTATAAAATTATGAGTAAGTAGTTGGTCTATTCCCTCTCCTCTCTTCTCAGCCATTCGATTTGATCTGGACCATTCGTCACTTTCCTCCTCCTCTCTCTCTCAGGATACAACTGCCCATCCCATCCACTTTCCCATCTCCTCGCGCATTCGAGCCACCCTTCTATATCTATCGCTTGCTCTCCAATGCTTGATGTATGAAGTTGACTAGGCAGTAAGTTTCGTCTTACCATTTTTAGGACTTCGTTGCAACGCACGGGTCTCTAACTAGTTAAAATAAAACTTGACCTTATTTGTAAGATACAAAATTGACAAGCAGCTGACAAATTTATCTTGAGATGCATCCTATATAAAGTTTTGAAGATGTTTTTAAAGATTGTAGATATAAGAGATGGTATATTCTATAGTCATGCAAAATTTTCAGATGAAACTCAACCTATTTTGAAAATATGAATTTCAAGATGAAACTCGACTGCATTTGTAGATATGAAAAGGGGAAATTTGTCAGCTGATTGTCAATTTCATATCTTACAAATATGATCGAGTTTCATCTTGAAAATCTGTATGACTATAGAATATATCATCCCTACGTCTATAATTTTTTTTTACAAAATTCAAAACTTTATGTAGGATATACGAGGAATGCATTTTAAGGAGGATGCAATATATGGCTTCTTTTAAGCTGTGACTATGACTTTTATATCTTTTAAATTCTATCTGTTCATGAGAAAAAAAAATACAAAGAGCGAGATATAGTTGCATGCGATTTTGATCAGTATAATTAAAACCAGCATAATATTTAATATAATTAATTTGTAATTTTTGATTTAAAAAATATATCATTTAAAAGATAGTTGCGTAACCAAAAAAACCAAAATCATATGATAAAACCTAATCGCCCTCCTGACCTCCCTGCTGCTTTCAATTTCCCCGTCTTCCCGAAATTCCTCGTGCGCCTCGCGACGAGAGGACGAGCCGCGAGAGAGGGAGGGAGGGAGAGAGAGAGAGAGAGAGAGAGAGAGAGAGAGAGAGAGAGAGAGAGAGAGAGATCGCCCCATCCATGTCGACGTCGCGCAGGCGAACCCTCCTCAAGGTCATCGTCCTCGGCGACAGCGGGTCAGAACATTCCCCCTCCCCTCCCTACCCTCGGGCCTCGGATCCGCTCGCCAGCGGTGCCCAGTCCTTTCCATGAATTAATGACTCGATTTGGATGTGGTTGCTGTAACTAGTGTTAGGTTTAGCGTGTGTGGTTTGATTTGGTCCGGTTTGATCTGTGCAGGGTCGGGAAAACGTCGCTGATGAACCAGTATCCTTGACTTGACCTCGGATGTGCCGCAGTTTGTTCGCTCTTGTTTGATCGCTGCGGGGTTGGCCCGTATTTGGTGGGATTTCGTGTCTGTTTCCCTTGAATAAATTGATGCCGTGGTGCTCGGTCCGCGACAAATTCGCAAACCGTATAGAAAGTTTGTACTTTCTAACTCGGGGGGCGTTTGATCCGTTGAGCTGCAGGAACGCATGTGTGAGCAATCCCATTTTGGAAATTGGAATTCTGTAAGCTCGCAGCGAATCTCTGTTTAGCTGCATTTGATGCTGCTAGTTTCATTCGTAATGCAGTGCATTACATAAGCCAGGATGTTGTGAATCTCTATGGTGAAATCTCTGGTACATGAGCACATCATGCTTAGTTGCTTACCACAGTATGTTGATTGAATTTAAGGCGATACGAGAAGCATCTTATTGTGTCTTCCCAGACTCATGGTAGTACTTTGGGTACTTTGATATGCTTGACTTTACTTAGATATGTTCACAAGAAGTTCAGTCAGCAGTACAAAGCTACAATTGGTGCAGATTTCGTCACCAAGGAGGTCCTCATTGAAGACAGGCTCGTCACATTGCAAGTGAGTGTCACCCTTAGTTGCAGCTCTTTCACTATGAATGAAGAGACCGTGCTAGTGTCATCATTACGTGTTGCTTTTCTTCTAGATCTGGGACACTGCAGGGCAGGAGAGATTCCAGAGCCTCGGTGTCGCGTTCTACAGAGGGGCAGATTGTTGTGTGCTCGTCTATGATGTCAATGCTAACAGGTCATTTGATACGCTCAACACATGGCATGATGAGTTCCTCAACCAAGTAAGATTATTTTATCTTGTGTGTCATTGTGATGCTTGATCATGGTTGTAGATATCGACTATGGAGCAATTCACTATTTGTTGTCCCGACAATTGTTTTCATTAGCTGACAGTTTGATGTGATGTTGCCAATTATTTTCTGAAGCTTAAGCATGCTTCAATATCTATATTTTAATTATTTATTTTGCACTGTTTAAGTGGCAAAGCATGTTTGCAACAAAAAGACCTATAAGTCAACAGCATCTCATATATGAGCAGCTCTGTTATGCAATACTTGAGCAGGTTCATAAGGCAAACTGAATATATTAAGATACACAGAGACCATCTAGAACTCTACTACTATAGGGGGCGTTCGTATTAGTTTTTGCTAACGGTTTTTGGCTGTGGCTTATAGCTGAAAATGAACAATAGTAACTGAAAGAAGTGACTTTTAGAAGGAGGGGGTGAGCGGTGCAAAAAGTGAGAGAGAGATGTGTGCACGTGATGTGAGCGAGAGAAGTGGGGTGGGTGATGCACCCGTGACCCCTGCCTTATCCCCATAGCGAGACGGTAGCGAGAGGAGTAGAGAAGCCATTTCGAAAAGCCGGGTGTTTGTATTGGCTTTTAGCTTTTCGCTTTTCTACAGATCATATTTGAGCAGTTTCCTTATGCAACAATGCCAATATATCAAGTTCAACCTTGTCAATTTCAAAACCAATCATTTTCTTTTTATCAGCTTTGAATCTGTAGCATATGTTTATTCATTTGATACTGGTCTTCTTGTTTTTTTGTCATTATGCTAACCACTCTATTTAGCATGCTTTGGAACACAAGCAGGGTGTTGGTAGCCTTATCAAGAACTTCGTCTAGAATTTTCCCCTTAAGTTGCATGTTTGTTGGTATTGGCATCAATTCTGGTGATGTATGAATGATCAATTTAAGTTGAGTAGTGCATGATAGCACCAAATGTGTAAAAGGCCTGATCGTAAGTCGTAACAGAACACAAAGACAAAGTCAAATAAATCTTCTTGAAATTGATGGAAATTGTATGCCTATAAAGCACTGCCTAGTTTATGTTAATCAAGTTAATTTAGCAAAATTTCAAAAAAATTTAATACATTTTTTCTAACTGAAAATATTTTACAAACAAACAACTGTCCTGTACAATGACTTATGAAGGACTTGCCTAGATCCCATAGTTACGGCCTCATAAATACAGTATGTAATTGAATTTTTTAGGGGGATAAACCATAGATATACACTTAGCAAGAATCATTGCCTTAGATCCATAAGAAAACTCAACCTTATTGATATCTTGTGAATTGTGATTACTTAACTATGGGGATGGGTTGAGGCAGAAACCTCAATCTGTGCTCTTTAGTGTTACTTTGGTAGTTCTGTTTTATCCTTGAACCCTAATGAGTTAACTAGCCTTGCTCTGAGGGAGAGATCCCACTACCTGTAAAAATATACAAGTTCCCACCTACAAGAGTGCTATTGTTTATGTCCATGCCTTGTAACTAATGGTGTTGCTGACCTGATCAGGAAATAGTAGCTTAGTCGCACAAAAGAAAATTATCAAATTGATTGAATCATGTGGCTGATACTTATTCCTTCAAACTTATGAAGTCAGCAAAGAATTAGCTGGCTAATGTAATTATCATTTCATATCAATGGTATTGATGTCATGGAGGGTTTATATAACCTATAATTGTTATTTGTAGTGGGGTATCTAACCTTATGTAAAGGTTTAAAGAGTAAACAAAACTGTTGATGTGCCAAGGTCTTAACCTCTACTTGTCCCATTGATGACATGATTGGAAGCTAGTAGCCTAGTACCATATTTGTAAGTTATATTCTTGATGAATTCGAAGGCACCATTTTCTTACATATTTCATTTTAGATATCCATGGAGGAATTCATCTATACAAGAGTAGCTGTGATGCTATTCTTAGAAATGTCTGTTATTTAGTCAAATTTTGTTAGCAAAAGAATTATGACGATAAAAAATAACTATATTTCTCAGGAGGTCAATTTTTTTGGATAGACTCATTTCTTTGAGCTAATTCTTTATCTTGAAAATAACACGACTGTGTCAAACGTGACCATTGCCACTTGGAGGTGTAATCAGGGTTTTGGAAACCATTTAGGGAGTGAAAGCTGGAACCTTGTTGGTCCTGTTGGTTTCCACCCTCTAGACTGGTCCGGTTTGCTTTTCACAAATTTAAAATTTTAGTATATCAAGATTTGATGTTTGGAATGTAATCTACAAGTACTAATACAGATATTGTGCAAGAAGAATGTAATCTACAAGTACTAATACAGTCAGGGTTTTGAAATCGGAACCAGACCAGTTCCTATTTACTGGCGGCTTTCAGAACTCTTGGTATAATAAACCATGTAAATCATTTGGTTGAAATAGTGCTAGGACTTTCAATTATTCTGCAGTACTCAGCAAGCTCATGATGATTGTGACAGTGTGTGTGTTGCAACAAAATGAGTTCCAAAAACTTTCAGTTATTTTATCTTTATGCCATGCCCTTTCATTGGTTTTCTCAATATAGTTGTTGTGTGGACTATTTGGTAAACTGCCCTATGCTTTACTATGTTTTGATCTGTGCATCCGGTTGGTTGTAATATCTCAGTACTGTAACATTTCCATCTCTTGTAGCAGGTTATAGCATCTTGACGAATTTAATTGACATGACTATTTTTCATTTCCTTTTAGGCTAGCCCATCAGATCCTAAAACTTTTCCATTCATCTTACTTGGGAACAAGATTGACGTAGATGGTGGAAAAAGCAGAGTGGTCAGTTTCTTGAATATGTGACTTATAACCTTTGTCTCTAGATATGCCACTGCTTGCTTACTAGTTTTCACACAGGTTTCTGAGAAGAAAGCAATTGAGTGGTGTGCTTCCAAAGGCAATATTCCTTATTACGAAACGTCTGCAAAAGAGGGCTACAATGTTGACAATGCGTTCCTGTCTGTTACCAAGCTTGCTTTAGAGCACGAACGTGACCAGGACATGTGAGTAAAATCATCTTTCCCACTTTATTGTTTGGTAGGAAGCTTTTGCTTAGCTTGGAGTAAGTTATCTTGTGATTATGGCATTCGTCTCTTCATTGAATATTAAGTGGTAGAATTGGATGACTGCATTGTTGGTTTTAACGGTGATGATTACTGTTTACAGCTATTTATTTTCATGCTGGTGTTTTTTATGTTTCACCAGGGATAGAAAAGCCGTTACAGATCGTGTTCCCACCTGGACCGGTTGAAATTCGAAAGTTAAAATTTGAATTGGGGCTGTTTTAAAATCAGGAACCGGAATGGTTACTGCCCAAAAACCGAAAAAACAGCCCAAAAAACCGTCCAAAAACCAGAAAAAAGCCCAAAAATTGAATTTGGGTTGGGAGTACAATAATTGAATTAAAGCATATTTAGTTCATATAATAGGTAATGTAGCAGCAAAAAGACCTAAATCAACCTAGGAAATGCATTATGCACTTGTAAAGTTAAAAGTAACATGGCCGGCTTTTATATTCCTGGTTCTCACCGGTTTTTCCGGTTACCGGCAGTGGTAACCGCCGGTTTTTTGTTCCCTATGTTTCACTACCTTGTTTCAAAAAAGATAGTACAGCTGATACACCTATTATTTTTGTCCTTTTAGTTGCTTACACCCATTTTTTCTGCCCTTCAGCTACTTCCAGACAGTAGCAGATCCTGTCCCCGAGGCTGAACAGAGAGGCGGATGTGCATGCTAGCAGTTGGTCATATTTGTCCCTTTCAGTTTTTGCTTACTGATTGTGATATTCTTTTATGCTGGGCATTCTTTTAGTTTTCACAATGTACACTAAGGTTCCTGCGCGGGCCATTCAACTCACTTTTGTAGCCACTGTACGATAGTTAGCGACTATGGTTTTGGTACACGGAATACTGATGAGGAGCCCTGTTTCTTCAATTGGGGAATAAGAATGCACAGTGGTAAACAATTTGGGATATGACCTCTCAGCGGTCAATTCGTGCAGCTGTAACTTCATTGACGTCCAAAGTGTTGATTTTTTTGTTGAGACAGGAATATTGCTTTTCCATGTCCACAATGGTTATGAACATTTGTAAACTGTCCCTCGTCTGCGCGAAATGTAAATGTTTGGGGATGTTTGGCTAGCGAGTCAGCGTATTGGACGGTCGCTAGCTTGCACTGTTGATTGAAATGTTCAAACATTATGAATCTTTTATGTCCTCTTGTGTGATGATAGCTTCCAATTTTGTTCAGATTTCAGTTCTGACTTGTGATGTTGCATCGAAGTGAGTTGCATAAGCAAAGTTGCAACCTTAGGAATTCGAGCATTTCTTTCATGACATTAGCATGTTTTGACCAACGATATCCAAACATTTCAACTTGCTATCATCAAGTTGACGCTGCGTAACACAACCGGAAGTCGTCAGCTGGCTTATGGCTCGCTAGTTAGTGCTAAAAGTAGCTCTTTCGAATCATAATCTGTTATGGTCGTATTCATATAGGTAAGGCCTCGTTTGGCACAGCTTTTCACTAGTGAAACTGTTTTTTTTAGATTCAGCTTCACGAGCGGCTTCACCGGTGAAGTTAAAGCTGTTTTAGAAAACTGTTTGGCAAAACAGCTTCACCAACAGCTTCATGCATGGCTGAGAGAGGTCAATTGTCCAAGATGCCCTTGTCTACCTGACTTGTTCTAACATTTAGAGTTGTATATTTGTATATGGTCATATGAATTAAAAAATAATATATTTGAATGAGTATGAATTAAAAAATTAAAATAATAAAATAATAAAAAAATTAAAATACGTGAACGGGAGAGAGCGGTGCGTACGCGAAAGAAAAAAGTGAACGGGATTTTTGTGAACTGAGCGGTGCGTACGCCTGAGGGAGAGAGTGGCAAATACGTGTAAATTTTTGTGAACTAGAGGGGCATTCGCTTCCTTGGAATATGGGCCTGAGGGAGAGAGCTGTGAAAAGCTACTTTTTTCAGCTTCACCTCTCCCTATTCCTTTGTGAGAGCACAAAAAAGGAGCTTCATGGGTGAAGCTATTTGCAAAAAGAGTGTTTGGCAAAAAACAACTCACAACAGCTCATGAAGCTGTTGGTGAAGCTGTGCCAAACAGAGCCTAAGTTTCAAACTTCAATAGCTTTTGACTCAGAAGCTAATAGTTGTTTAAAACGTATTGATATTTTCATACCTTTTTCTTTTTATTTCTTTTCCTTTGCATTATCCATGAAGATATAACGATAATTTTTTTTATTTTTTTCTATTTTTAATTGAATATATCAAAAAAGTTACAATATCATTTCAGCCAAAAATCAAACATTTTCTTTTAGACTGCGGCTTGTGATTCTTGTCTGTATTTTTTTTATACAACAGTGGATGGTGGAAATACCAACACGAACAGCATGCACAGTTTTAGATTTGGGAAGTCGTTTTAAAGAATCTGGTTTAATAAACCATCTTATTTATTCATTTATTCAACTTTTGAAGAAGCCAAAAGACTAAAAGAATAAACTAAAACCATAACATTTTAAAAAAGAGCTATACTCATCCCACTATAGCTTACACTAATTTTTCTGTTTGTTGGTAATCCGTGGTGCAAGAACTTTTCCCTGATGCTCGAAAATATCTTTTGACGTTGGTGTTGGCCGCAGACAATGCTTCGCGGAGTTGCACGAGCTTGACCTTCTTCCCGGATCTTGCTGAGCCAGTGGCTAGAAGGTTCAGAAACGGTAGTGGAAGGAAGGTTAAAACGCTTTACGTTTCGATGGGAATTTTCGCCCTGATGAGCTATTCTCCAAGTCGACTTTCGCAATGCATGCGCTACTGCTTACTTAGATTAGTATGCCGGCATGCCTATCTATTGCCATGTGTATGCATGAAACTCTGCATGACATGTGACAGCGATATTACAGCTCTCCAAACTCGACACTTTGATGACCGGCAGATTACACATGCAAAAATATAAATTGGCGAAAAAAAATCTTTACCCAAAGCTGCCGATATATAGTAGGCCAGGTGCAATGTGTCGAGCTGGAGTTGGACTGAGACCCTCCTCAAAATGCGCACGTGTTTGGATCACTTGGAAGACTAATCCTAGACGCCGGCGAGGAGGCAGAGTGCCAGACAGAAACAAGAAACGCCATCAGATCAAGTGAAAAGGCGCGATTTCTCAGTGGCATGCTGGAGGCACTCACCATCACCAGTGTACACGATACTAGGAGCCATGGAAAGTTCCCCTGCTTGTAGTTTCGGTGCTTGTCTTTACGGGAGGCAAGCCAAGCCAGCCAGCCTACTTCCGTCACTCCAGTGGACATTTCATCTTGACGATTGGACAGGTGTATTCTATTCTTTGAAACGCACTTCACTCACCGTTCTGGTACCCATATCGCTAGACCTATGTCAATGCTCGTGCTGGGTGACAGGAACACCCGGTTTCCCTTCATGTCCTTTCGATTTGTGAAGCGCCATCCATTTTGTCAACGTTCGAACTGAATGATCTCGAGGAAACTACTCGTCTTAATACCCCCACAAGGGGGGGGGGGGGGGAACGCCGCACATGGTTGGTCTACGCTGGTTCTCTGATGACTACGTTGTCCTAAGATCTGTAAATGCAGTTGTTCAAAATGCATGAACAGTACTCGTCAATTTCCGATCGAGTACAATAGGGTGGTAAAGTGGATGATTTGCCACTTTATAAAATAGTATTTTAGGATTTACCATTTATAGGGTATAATCTATCATTTACCACCCTGTAGAGTGGTTAGCTCATCTTTTGCCACTTTTGACGATTTTGTCCTTGTCATTGACAGTTTTGCCCCTTCTTCCCCCACTCTTTTTTCACCCTTCTATTTTCTGCTTGCCCTGGCGGCCCGGCCATGGTAGCACCGACCTCAGCCTATGTAGCACGGACACGTGTCTAAACCGCCGTATCCGTGTCCGACACCGTGTCCGACACGGATACGACACGGACACGGCTCGGACACGTGTCGGTGACGTATCGGTCAATTTTAGAATTAATTTTAATTGCTAAAATTCACGACACGCGTCGGACACGGTAAATACACGCATCGGACACGGCCCAGGACACATCCCAGCCTACATCCGGCCCAGGAGAGAGCTGGCCCACCCGTGCGCCATCTAACCCTAACCCTACCCGAGCGCCGAGAGCACGCGGGAGCGGGACGCGCCTCACCTCGGCCATTCCCCACGCGCAGACGCGGTCTTCTCGCGAAGCTTCCCCCGGGCCGCCGACGCTCCTCCGCGCCGCCGACGCTCCCCCGGGCCGCCGTCGCTCCCCCGCGCCGCCGACGCTCCCCCGCGCCGCCGACGCATCCCCGCGCCGCCGACGCTCCCCCGGGCCGCCGTCGCTCCCCCGCGCCGCCGACGCATCCCCGCGCCGCCGACGCTCCCCCGGGCCGCCGTCGCTCCCCCGCGCCGCCGACGCTCCCCCGGGCCGCCGTCGCTCCCCCGCGCCGCCGACGCTCCCCCGGGCCGCCGTCGCTCCCCCGCGCCGCCGACGCTCCCCCGCGCAGGTATGCAGTAGTCGGCGCAGTAGCCAGTAGGTTTAGACTGATGCAGTTTAGACTTTTAGAGGCAGTCGGCGCAGTAGGTTTAGACTGATGCAGTCGGCGCAAGATTTTTTATATGCTCATGCCGTAGAGTTTAGTTTAGATGCAGTACACGAATACACGATTAACATTTATTATTGATTGCTTGTTTAGATTGCTTGTTTAGATGGAAGCCTCTAATTCTAATGCTAGAGAGGAGGAAAATACAAGCAACAATAGGACAAAGCTTCCCTTGTGGAATCATGTTGATATTCTAGATAGAGGTGGTCAAGGGGGAGGGAATGTGAAATGGAGATGCAAGTATTGCAAATATGTTGGCACTAGTAGCTACTCTAGAGTCAAAGCACACCTGCTGAAAATTACTAATGGTGGATGCAAGATATGTCCTAGGGTGACAATACCAATTCTTGCTCAGCTTAAAAATGAAGTTGCAAAGGCTGAGGAAGAACAAGCAAAAACAAAACCAAGAAATGTGCCCTTGCCACCATCAACTATGGGTAGCGTTGCTAGTGCTAGTGCTAGTGTTTCGTCCTCAAGCATGGACTCGGCTATGTTGGGAACTAAGAGGCGGAGAGGACCTCCTTCAGCATTAGAGAAAGCTTGGGCTAAGGATTTGCGCAATCAATTGGATGCACAAATTGCAAGGATGTTTTATTCTAGAGGTATGCAATCAACTTTCAATCATTGTTTCAATTTTATCCAACTTACAATTTGCATTCAACTAATTTTGGTTATGTGAAATTGACAGGATTGTCTTTCAATCTAGCAAGAAATCCACATTTTCAACAATCTTATAACTTTGCTGCAAACAATAATCTTTCTGGTTATGTCCCACCTGGGTACAACAAGTTGAGGACTACACTTCTTCAACAAGAAAGAACTCACATTGAGACCTTATTGGAGCATACGCGGAGCACATGGCCTGAAAAGGGTGTTACCATTTGTTCAGATGGATGGTCAGATGCACAGAGAAGACCTCTCATTAACTTTCTTGCTATTTCTGAGGGTGCACCGATGTTCTTGCGAGCTATCAATGCAGAAGGCGAGGTAAAGACAAAGGAGTACATTTCTGAGAAGTTGATTGCTGTTATTGAAGAAGTGGGTGCAAGAAGTGTTGTCCAAGTCATCACTGACAATGCTACAAATTGCAAAGGTGCGGGTTTGATTGTTGAACAAAAGTACACTCATATTTTTTGGACTCCATGTGTTGTTCATACTCTCAATCTTGCTCTCAAGAGTATTTGTGCTGCTAAAATGCCAAGAACTGATGAGGAAGAAGTAATCTTTAGTGAGTGCCATTGGATAACTGAGATTGCTGCAGATGCTAATATGATCAAGAATTTTATAATGAACCATGGCATGAGGCTATCAATGTTCAATGAGTTTAGCAAACTAAAGTTACTTGCTATTGCTGAAACAAGGTTTGCTTCAGTTGTAGTTATGTTGAAGCGGTTTTGCATGATCAAGAGGGCACTCCAAAACATGGTGATTAGTGACAAATGGGAGACATATAGAGATGACAATAGAGGAATGGCACAAAACATTAGAGACCTAGTACTTAATGAAGTGTGGTGGGACAAGGTGAACTACATTGTTGAATTCACTGAACCAATCTATGAAATGATACGTGTGGCGGACACCGACACACCATGCCTTCATCTAATTTATGAGATGTGGGATACAATGATTGAGACTGTGAAGAAAGTGATATATAGGCATGAAGGTAAGGAAGAAAATGAGGAGTCTTGCTTTTATGAGGTTGTTCATCGCATATTGATTGATCGTTGGGCAAAAGGCAACACTCCACTCCATTGTTTGGCACATTCACTTAATCCAAGGTAAATTATAAATCTTCGTTTTTCCTTTGCTTTTGCTTGTATATTACTAGATATTATAATCCATTTTTGTTTGTAGATATTATAGTGACAAATGGATCAACCAAGAAGGTGTTGTTGGCCGTGTACCCCCACACAAGGATCTTGAGATTTCACAAATGAGAATGAAGTGTTTCAAAAAGTTCTTCCCTCTCCTTGACGATCTCAAGAAAGTGAAAGAAGAATATGCAAGATTTTCCACTTGTTCTGGAGAATTCAATGACTTCGATTCTATTTATGATAGATGGATCCTTGATCCAATGAATTGGTGGGCAAATCATGGACAATCCGTACCTGTGCTACAAAGTTTGGCTCTCAAATTGGTTAACCAACCGGCCTCATCTTCTTGTTGTGAAAGAAACTGGAGCACATATAGCTTCATCAATAGCATGAGAAGAAATAAATTAACTCCTGAGCGTGCTGAAGATTTGGTATTTGTGCATAACAATTTAAGACTTCTCTCAAGAAGAACAGAATCATATAAAACAGGGACAACTAGAATGTGGGATGTAGGAGGAGATAGCTTTGAATCTCTAACTGGTGTTGGCATTCTAGAGGTTGCTCAGCTCTCTCTTGAAGAACCAGAGTTGCAGGGTGTGCTGTTTGAAGATGAGCCTATTGCAATGATCCAAGAAGAAAATGAGGATGAACTTGAAGTCTAGGAGTCTCATGTTGTCTTTAAACTAGTCTAGTAGTCTTGCTATTAGAATTTGAGTTTGTGATGTATCTTAAGTTAAACCACTCCTATCCTATGTTGGATAGTGGATATTTGCTCTTGGCTGAATGGTTGTACTCTACATTTCAGTTTCTATGGTTGAACTTGGGTATTTCTTAATATTTATCGCTTATCCTTATCAATTATCAATTGTTGTTGGGTTGTTGCTCTATTAGTCCATTGCTTTAATTGTTAAAGAATCAAATATACATGTCATTTTGTAGTCTTGTCGATCTGATCATGTTATTTTTTTCCAGGTTAATGGAATTCTTTCTCAAAATGGTATTCACATCAACAATTGTCGTCAGCCGTCAGGATTAACAAAACAATTCATGAGGTACATATTCCGAGTATACACTTTACAAATTACAAGTTTGCAATTTACATTATTGCAGTTTAATAAGCATGTAGAAACTAGAAACTAGAAACTAGAAAATAATACATATATATATATATAATTTATTTATTATTTAAATATATATAGCCGTGTCGCCGTATCGGTCTTTTTGGGAAAACGGCGAATTCCCGTGTCGGTGTCGGTGTCGTGTCGTGTCGACGTATCCGTGTCCGTGCTACATAGGCCTCTTCCCCCAACCCACCACCCACCTTCACCCCCACCACCCACCTTCTCACCCTCCTTCGCCCAAGAGCAACAATGTCGAGATCAACTTGCCGTCGCCGTCGCTCAGATGCGGGATCACGTAGGCGCGCGGTGGCTGGGGATGGGGAAGAAAGGGGCAACGCCACCGGGGAGGAAACTGAGGTGCATGCGAGCTACAGGGGAGTGAGGGAAACTCACTGACGCGGGCGATGAAGCCAGGGAAGAAGCGAGGCAGCGTGGCGACACTGACCCGGTGCGCAAGGATGGTCAAATGGTGGCGGCGACCTAGGACGAATTGAAGCTCAAATCAAAGGTCGAGGAAGGTAGAGTGAGGTGTAAGGATGCTGTGCGTGGTTCTCCTGAGATCAAAGAGGAAATCGATTGAGGAGGGAAAGAAGTGGAGATGCGCAACACGTGATGACGCGAATGGTCTTGGACAATTCTCACCAATTCGACGGGAACAGCGGGATTGAGTGTGGTGGCAATGTGCAACGTTGGAATCGAGACGGGTTGAGAGACAAGGTGGCGCTGGCTGAAGCTCACCATAAGCGGCCGTAGTTCACACGAAGGAGGCAACGACCGAGACAGCATACTCGAGCTCAATCTCACACTTTGGCGCGCGAGGTAGAAGAAGAGAGGGAAAAGGGAGTCGTCGAGTTCGCGAGTACGGTGCTCGTCTCTCACTGAGGCTTAAGTAGGCGAGGGGGACGGTGCTGCTTGGGCGCGCCGCCATGGCCATCCTGGGGGCAAGAAGGGGAGGAAGGAGAGGGGGCATAATCGTCTTCAGAGGTAAAATTGTTAGAAATAATCTTGACTTCGAGTCCAAAACGCAGTAGAGTCAGTCTCCATGTGTAACTCAAGTTAAAGTTGTGTCCAACTTGAAGTCCAAATACGTATGCTAGTAGGAGATTATTAACATATATATATATATATATATATATTGAGGAGGCTTGTAGTCAATTTTGTAAGAAAAACAAGAAAGAGAGAGAGCAAATAAGAGCATAGAGAACGTTTCAGTGCGTCTCGCACGTCGCTCTTGAGGTGCACGTCGCTCGTCTTTGTGCAGCTCTCCCGGGAAAAAGACGCGCGCGGCACGTCCTTCCGTTCCCTCGGTCCAAGAGCCACTTCAAAGTAACTTAAGATCTTGATCCGTGCTCAAGATTATGTCGCGTTCTCTGGGAAGTGGTGTCACCGATGACGAGACATCATCCAGTATGATGGCGAAGGGGAGTTCTGCTGTCTCGCTACATTATCTGATACACACGACGAGCAATTATGTAGCACGGACAATCAAGATGAAGGTATACATGAAGGCTCAAGGAGTGCGGGGTGCGATCGAGAATGGCAACGTCGATATACGCAAGGATCAGATGGCATTGACGGTCATCTATCAGGGTATCCTAGAGGAGACACTCTTCCTACTGGCTGAAAAGCAGACGGCCAAAGCCGCGTGGGAGGAGTTGAAGACGATGCATCTTGGCGGCGATCGTGTGAAGGAAGCAAAGGTACAAACTCTTAAGACCGAGTTCGAGGTGCTGCGTATGAAGGAAATAGAGTCGATCAATGACTTCGCCGTCCGATTGACGGTCATCGGCAACAAGATTCGGGCTCTTGGCGAAAAGGTGGAAGAGTAGTACATGGTAAAGAAATTCCTTTGTGCTGTTCCCTCACAGTTTCTCCCAATTGCTTCAATCATAGAGCGACGTATGAGAAACACATCCATGATAATAGTAACAAAGGCGACGGACAGTTCTTGTTGACCCGTGCTAAGTGGGAGATCCAATCATCGAAGCGTGAATGTAAGAACACTTCTAGGAGTGGTGGCCAAGGTTGTCAGAATCGGATGTTTGGTAAGACAAAAGTGAGGTGTTATAATTGTAACGATTATGGACATTTTGCTTCAGAATGCCCCAAGCCAAAGATGAAGAAAGCGTTTGTTGCTAAAGCGCTCAGCGATGATGAATCAACAGTGCTCTGATGATGAGTTGAGTCAGGGACGTCGAGAAGATGTGTCGCCATCCAAACTCAAATAAGGTGAAAAGAAGTCGGAACGTTGAGGATATGTATCACCGTTCTGTATTAAGTATGAGTTTAGTAAGTCGTAGTTGAGACTGACTGCCTCAATGTTTTAGAATCTTTGCATTTGGATGGACCCGTACCAGTTAAGTTGAGTTCCTACATGTATATTGCATGTAGAACGCTTTATGTGGAGGCGTGGTTGGTAGTTCATAATGCATTAAGACTAAAACTAGAGTATGTCAAGGCAATATTAAGGGGGAGATTGTTAGAAATAATCTTGACTTCGAGTCCAAAACGTAGCAGAGTCTGGCTCCATGTGTAACTCAAGTTGAAGTTGTGTTCAACTTGAAGTCCGAATACGTATGCTAGTAGGAGATTATTAGCATATATATTGAGGAGGCTTGTAGCCAATTTTGTAAGAAAAGTAAGAAAAGAGGGAGAGTAAATAAGAGAATAGAGAAATTCATAAATTCTCTTGTGTTCTCTCAGTTTATTTGCGATGCGTACGTTTTCTCCTGGATCAAAATTTTAACAAAAACTGTTAAAAGTGATAAACGATGAATCGGCTGTTCTATAGAACAGCAAATGATGAAGTGCACTCTGTATAATGATAAATTATCAATTATTTGATAATAACTTTTATGGGATATATAGCACCAGCTAGCAGCATATGTAAGCCCAACTTTTTTAAAAAGTAAGATTGTAGGCGGATAAGCTGTGAACCATGTTTTTTTCGAATTACGAGCTTAAATCTCATTACTCATAAACAGTGTTACAAGAATTTGGTACACATGAAAAAAAATAAAGTCTGGCACTTGGTTAAGCCACGTGCATCACTGTCTACCAATGTCTGAGCGATGCAAGTTACGCACGTCATGACGTCCATCTGGGAGTTGTGTCTAGCTGATTTAGCGCTGATTACGATGGTATTTATACAATTAGTGTATATGGTTAGTTAAGTTTATATTTTCTATAAATATATTATACATACGATTAGTTTTGTAAATACTGACGCAAGTTTCAGCCGTACTATACGAAGCATTCTGTGTATATACAGTCCGATTGTTCGCGCGTGCATGCGGTGCGTTTGGGTCACATGATTAACTCTCAAAACACCCCGACCTCGCCGGCAGTACGAATTGAGGGTCTACGGCTACATGAAAGCGAATCTTTGGCCTAGTCCTTTCGAGCCTAGTAAGCTTGTTTTATGTGTTCTTCAGTACGGATGGTGAGTACATTAATACGAATATTGTATATGATTTTGAATTTAGAAAGTTGTTTAGAAAATTTATTTTAAAAAAACCAACTCATTTGCTTTATTTTTGAAGAAGGCAAAGCTAAAAGCGTAAAAATTAGGTCTTGTCACCTCTATAATGATCTATATATGTTCAAATTCCTGGCAGGTTCCAAACAACAGTGATGTTGATTGGTGCTAATGTACAGTGGTATTTGGGAACATAGCGAACCAGACAAGGACGCCATCAAAAGCAGCTAGTGTCATTCGAAGCACGTCATTTGAGCCTGTGCTTAACAGCGGTAATGTTCAGAAAGGGATATGGTGGAATAGACTACTCCCAAGTCCCATACTCCCATTCATGCGTGCCTACCAAACTAGCTAGATATATGGAGTATAATCCAAATCAAATGCACGCACCAATTGTGTACGGTCCCGGTACCCTGACATCACTTTCGTTCGAGGATCACCGGAGCCTTCCCAGAAGACCGGAGATGGCAAATTGGCAGGCAGCTCGGCATCCAATTAATTAGTGAAGTAACTGCAACTGCTGCCTGCCCGGGAGGGAAGATGGAAGCTTCTTAGGTAGTAATCCCGATAGAGACACTACCTGATGCTTTCAACTGAATTTTTGTAATATATAGTGTCTTTTCATTGGTATTGTAGAAATAGTCATATACGAGCGGTATTGACAAAAATAGCGTTTTTACCGTTCAGTCATCAGACGGCTGCGCGTGATAGTTGACAAGTGGCGCCTGCTGTTAGGCCACAAAACAGCAGGTGATTAAGACGGCTAATTAGCCAGCTTAATTATCTGTCTAAATTCGTAATTTTATGTTATATTTGTTTAAAATTTTAAATATAACAAATGAGCTTTAAAAATTATGAAATTTTTGGTGCAGCTTGTCCGAGGCATCGTGGTATATTGTGTACTTTTTCGTAATTTTTATGGCAATTTGCTACCTATAAAATTTTTAGAGCGACATATAATTAATCGAGCGATTAAGCAGTTATGCGTGCACTTCAAGAATTTTATAGCTGGCAAATGGTCTTGAAAAATTACAAAATTTTCGGTGGAGCTTCTTGATGCAGCATGCTACGTTGTGTAACTTTTGCATAATTTTTTTGCACCACTTTACTATTTCTAAAAATTCTTAGAGCGATGCGCAATTAAAACGGGAATTAAGCACTAATGGCCGGGCGACAGGCCATTAGCCCCCGGCCATTTGTGCTTAATCATCTGTTAATTATGCATCGCTCTAAGAATTTTTAGAAGTAGCAAATAGCAGCAAAAAATTATTAAAAAAATACACAATGTAGCATTCTGCCTCAAAAAAAGCTCCCCAAAAATTTTGTAATTTTTCACATCCATTTGCTACCTCTAAAAAATCTTGAAGGACATATAACTATACCTGTCATTAGGGCTAATTGGAGGGCTAATCACCAACCGCTCGGTTACCGGACGGCAGGTGATCTACCACATGGTGACCAGCGGTAGACGGCTTGTCACCCGGTAATGGTGGATGCAGCTCGTTTGCTATATGTACTAACTCCTACAAATATCGAAATTGTATAAAAATTTTAAGCCATATTCACAATGGATAAAAATTACCAAAAAAATTACATAGTCAAGTACGTTATGTCAAGAGGCTGTACATAAAATTTCATAATTTTGCGAGTTCATTTGCTATATTGAAAATTCAAATAAATAATATAAAAAATTAGGGCATATGATTAAGTCGGCTAATTAGTCGGCTTAATCACTTACCGTCTGGTCATGGGACAGCAGGCCACCAAAGTGGACCAGGTGGCGTGGCGACAGACCTGCCGTCTAGCGGCAGGGTGGCAGGGGTGTCTGCCGTCTAATGGGGACGGTAGGCTGGGCGGCAAGCCCATGCGTCAGCAAGCTGACGTTGCCGTCCGACTACCAGACGGCAAAACTGTTATTTTTGCCAATATGATTTACCGATTGCCATTTTTATAAATACTGATACAAACAGTGTTATGTATGCCAAAAACTCGCTTTCAACTAGCTAGTTCGTATTTCTGTGTACCTCTTGCGTAAGAATTTCAACGAGGTAGGTACCCAAAATATTTCATTAATGAGTAACTTGTTCCGGGCAACTGAGGTTCAATTATTGTACGTTATGTATTTTTCTCTCTTAATTTATCACCGCTTTTGAAGTTTCATCTGCATCCCACTATCTCTAGCAAAAGTCACTCGTGCATATATACTAGCTAGTTAGTACTAGATTAGTTTGTCTAGCTGCATCTGAAGCCACACAATTATTCCTCTATTTTGTAGCAAAAAGCGATCTTCTTAGCAGTAGTGCCATGATACATAGAGACCGAAACGACGTAGCAAAACGACGCGAGCGTCAGGACAGATATATCTATCATGTGCCCGCCGCCGGCAAACAACAAAGGAACTCCAGCCGGACATTAGCGAATAGCGATAGATCGCACTCAGTCCGGTTAAGTCCGGTGCTAGTCTGGAGAGGATCTATCGATCGACCGCATGTTGCCATCTAGCAGCACGTGACGAGCTAGCTAGGTCAACCATATCGATAGAGATATTTTTTAGGCTACAACTTATAATTTTTAACTATAATTTATTAATTTAATAAATAATAATTATTAAAAGAAATTGAAGCAAAAGAACATGGCTATATCCATTCAAGTTTAAGCCTGTCTCGTCGTCTTAAAAAACACATGTCCCTTCGGCATATGGATCATGCGTGTCAGGAAAACCGCCATGACTTTGGCTGGCAGATGTTTCCATGTTGGTGAACGGTGATCTTTAAAGATTTACCCGCCTGGGGACTGCCTAGAATTGATCCTTCCAGTCAGTACTACTGTACAATCTCCAGCGGACCAGCTGGACTGTAGATGCATGCCCTACTGGATGGGTTTTTGGTTCTAGCCAAGTATAATCGAGCGCCCTCTTTAGTAGTACCATATATGCGACTTGACTGCTACCTAGCTTAATTATGTGTACTAGTCAATGTGATGTCTATGCTTGTTTCCCTATGTATGATGTGTGAATCAGCAAAGTTCTTAGATATAGCGCAGAGAACAAATAATCACGCACACTACTGGAAAGAACACTGTATAAAACCTGATTTCTCACCCAGTTCAACCGTGTGCCGCAGCCCCCATGCATGCACGCCACCACAACCCTACAGCGCCACGAAAGGCAAAGGGCGGCGACGATTCAGCCCGTCCTTTTCTCCACCAACGCACACGCACGTAGACGTACCGGCCGGTGCGTACAAGTGGCAGGGCCGTGCGGCAAAACAATTCGGAACGGGGCGGCTGCGTCCGTCGCTCAGTCGCACGCCGAAGCTTCCGCCCGCACGGAAGCTCGGTGCGAAGCCCGCACACCCGACGTCGCCGTCCGCGCGCGCGCCCCACACCACACACGCTTAACGTGCAACCCGCGAGCGCGCTATAAAGACGACGCTTCGGCGCGGGTCCTCGTAGTTGGCCCGTGCACATGGCGGTGGTAGGAGGCCAGCACAGCGGTTTATTATTGTTGCCACCCGCACGAGCACGACGCCGACGTCTTCTCGATGGCTTACCCCCCGCCGCGTGGTGGCAGCTCGAGCTCACCCTACAGCTCTGGCTCTGCGGCGTCTCTCTCTCCCGTCTTCGGTGCGGCGCCCCCCGGGGCGCTGCAGCAGCACCTCGACGTCTTGGACTACTTCTCAGACGAAGGCGGGCGGTCGCCTGTGCCCGGCGCGGTTCGGGACGCCTCCGCCGCTGATGCCGGTTGAGCCGGTCGTGCCGGATGCTGGAGGCTACTATGCTCAACCTAGGTGTGTTTATTTGGTGCATACATGTCTACATATGCACGTACGTATACTTTGTAAAAAGTCGTACGTATACACACGTAGACAGCACGTGCAAGCAAGTTCTGACCAATCGGTTTGGGGTATCTGGGCATTTTCAGGAGTGCAGCGGCGATGGCGGGGGAGGGGGCGAGGACGGACAGGATCGCGTTCCGGACGAGGTCGGAGGAGGAGATACTCGACGACGGGTACAAGTGGAGGAAATACGGTAAGAAATCCGTCAAGAACAGCCCTAACCCGAGGTAGGTACTGAACTAAAACTACATATTAATTCGCTTGCTACCATTTTTTTATGGCAAGCATGTATCAAAGTTGGATTGGGGCTGAAGTTGTGTGGTGACTGCAGGAACTACTACCGGTGCTCGACGGAGGGGTGCAACGTGAAGAAGAGGGTCGAGAGAGATAGGGACGACCCAAGCTACGTCGTGACGACGTACGAGGGGATCCACAACCACGTGAGCCCCGGCACGGTCTACTACGCCGCCCAGGATGCCGCCTCCGGCCGCTTTTTCGTCGCCGGGATGCATCGCCCAGGCTCTTGACAAAATATTGTATATTTAGTGCATGTCCAGGGCGCCTCGCTGGGTGCAATAACTTTATTTTATTTATAACTAGGTCCAGAATGTTGCAAATGAACCCTTAACGACCAAAAATTATTTGCAGTGACGACGTAGCCTTCCTCTACAGGATAAGCAGGAGCTGGCCGTTTCTATTTTTGTTCTTACGGGATTACAGTCTGAGCTTATCTCTATGGAGCAAGCCTCATCTGTTTGGAAAGATGGACAAAGGAGAGATTGTTAGAAAAAATCGAGTTATAAACACACTCGAACACGATGAACAATGAGTTTTGCGCTACAAGATGGCAACATTTTCTAATTTGTAGTACTAAATTTAAAGGATTTTATTTACAGAATATGGTCTGTATTGCCTCCTATACTCGCGCCACGCACGAACTGCCCATATATGGTGCCACTACTATCCGCTCCCACGCGAACACAACACACGTGTCAAGCTGAAACCCATACCACGCACACAACTCCGCTTACGATCACGCAGACGACTATGGTTATGATCACGCACACGACTACGCATAAGACTTACGCAACAGAGATTAGAGTGTGGCCGACCCACCGGCGCCGATCAAAGCACGTGTGAACCCAGCTTGTTGGTCGGAGACGGCGGGCTCGGCAGATGGCGGCAAGCTGCACGCGCTCGAGGTGGCCGTGGCCTGCGGTCTGATGTAGCGTTGGCAGGTACGAACTCATCTCGGCCAGACGTCCACGACGGCAACGCTGATGATGCCGGAGTGGCGCGGCTGGTGGCCGACGGCAGTTAGTGCCAGCGTATGATCCACCGGCGATAGTCGGCGTCTGGGACGATTTAAGCGGGCGGATCGGTGAGCATGCTTGTACACGTATGTGTTTGTTTCTTTTGAGAAGTACAATAGAGTTGAGAGGCAGTAATCATGAGATTAACGTATGTGTGAGGAGCAAATTAAGTAGCAGCTTAATGGATAAACAGGAGTATTTGTGATGCCTAGTGTGCAATGAAATAGATCATGGATGAATAGACAGGAACCCAACTAGGCTGCGGCGAGAATACACTGAGGAGCTGAGGTTAATTAGTACGTCATCCTTTCTCAATTTTGCATGGTGTCTTGTAGTGGCTTTTAGGAACCATGCACATACTAAGATTTAAGTGCTTTTGTCTAGCTAGTTGCAAATATGTTGCTAACTAAATCAGTGCAGTCAACATACTATGGCTAGATAAGAGATTGTTAATCCTAATCTTAGCTAATCCAACCATTTAGTAGTACTAAAGTAGATCAAGGTAGTTTTGTACTGTGAAGCGCGCTAGTAAGCATCTTGCTGTTAACGCATGCATGCGTTCACCCGGTAATCCGAGGGTTGAAGATGCACATATGGAATGCTTGGCAAAGATGTGACGCGGCGGGTATTTGCTAGCAGTAGCACCAAATCAGCTAACAAGGGCAAGCTGCGCTATCGCCTTGTTCACAAAATCTATCACGCAACTAGACACGCGTTAGTCATACAATGCGTCTGGTAGCCGCCGCGCCGTCCGTTTGATCGTGAGCAAACAAGATCCAGATGCATTGTCTTGGCGTGCATGTGTATGTGTTGTGGCCTATTGGATTTGGGCACATATGCGTGGGCTGGACGTGCCTACAGTTTGGCGAACGAACCTCGGCCACGCAGTCTGTTGTGGCTAATGGGTTTAGGCAGGAGCTTGTAGTATTCTATAGGCCCTTTTTTAACGTCTACAGACCGATTTGAGTGGTAGTTAGGGCTCAAGACAAAAAAAAAGTGTATATTTGCTTGGTGATTTGGTATAATTTTTTTGTAACACCCTAAAAAGAAAACGGAAAAAGAATCTCGGTGTTTCAAAAATCCACCTCTCTCTCCTATCTTTAACCATATATCTCTCCTCCCCATCTCTAATCTCTCTCTCCTATCTCAAAATCTCTCTATATTTCCCATCTACCTATTTTCAATCTCTCTCTTCCTTTGGGGACCAGCAGCGGCGGCGCAGGCCGGTGGGCACGGCGTGGCGCAGGTGGCCACAAGGCGGCACGGAGGCGAGCAAACGGCGGCTGAGTAGCAGTGCAGGCCGGGGGGTGCGCGGGAGCTGCGACGCACGGGTCGGGCGTGGCAACGCAGTGGCTGTCAGCGGCGGCGGGGCGCAGGAGGCGGCGGCGCTGAAGGCAGGTGCAATAGGCGTGCTCATGGGTGTGGGTGGCACAGGAGGCGGTAGCGCTAAAGGCAGGCGGTGCTCATGGGTGTGGATGGCGCAGGAAGCGCCAGCGCTGAAGGCAGGCGGCAACAGGCGATGCTCATGGATGCGGGTGGCGCACGGTGGTGGCTGTAGGCCAGCTGCAGTGCTCGGCCGGTCGAGCCAAGCGGGCAACGCGGCGATGGTGGCCGTGGCAGCACGTGCAGTCGGCGGCTGGTGTTGGCCAGTGGCAGTTGACGGTGGCGACTGGCCGGCTGGCGACGGTTTTTTCCATGGTCACAGTTCGGTTGGCCAGAGGCTTGGCTGAACTAGGTTTCGCATGAAGATTTTGATAACTTATGCAAGAGGACATCCTTTGCTTGGCCGAATGATGTTTGCTTAATCGAACGATACTTGCATGGCGAATCTTTGTGAACGCTACTTTTTCGGCCAAACCATCTCCTGCAGCCTTTCCATAATTTTATCTTCTCACTCATCTGATTCACTTCCGTTCGATCGGTAGGTTCGCACGCAGCTGATGATGGAGCGTTCGGGCAATTGCGTATTGCGGATACTTTGTGCAACGGTTCCACCGAGCATGCTCAGGCAAGTACCTCACAGTCGTGACCTTTCCGTTTCACATATCACGTGTTTCAGTTTACTTGTCACCTTGTCATCGAGTATAATTATCATATCACTCATACTTGCTTGGCTATATCATATCATTAAAGTTACCTGTCTGATATCATATCATTAAAGTTACCTGACTGATATCATATCATTAAATTTACCTGACTGATATCCATCATTAAAGTTACCTGGCGGATGTCATATCATTAAAGTTACCTGGCTGATATCATATCACTAGAGTTATGTGGCTAATATCATATCGTTAAATTTACCTGACTGATATCATATCATTAAATTACACTGGCGGTTATCATATCAATAAAGCTACCTAGATGATATTGATATCATATCACTAAAGTTACCTGGATATTATTATATCACTAAAGCTTAACTGGTTATTATCGTATCACTAATGCTTGTCTAGTTATTATCATATCACTCATACTTGTCTAGTTATAGACTTTAATACTGTATTCATACCATGATGTTCTAAGTTATCTTGTTTCATATGCTTTTAGGTTTATTAAAATGCTAAGTTAATAATGTTCTAGAATTCATACTTTTAATTAGTGTTTTAGAATTCATGTTTAAATCATTAATGGGTAACATATGAACATGTTTTAACTTAGGTTTAAATTATTAGTACTCCTTTGACATTAGGGCTGCTATGGTTTACTTTCTTAATATCATGACCCATTAATTGTATGATATTGTATGTGAGCCATCATGGATGTATATATTAAACCAGTTAATCTGACTAATAATCACTTATCACATAATAAAACCTAGATGGTTGATAACCTTGTGTGAGCTATGTTATAATACTCCTAGAATTATTCCTAATCCCCCATCACCATATTATCATTCCATATCGCTCTCGTATTGGGAATTACATTTCTCCATTTCCAACCTTAGCCAATACTTCCTCTTATCATAATGTTATCTTAGCCTTTTCATACTTCCCTTAATTTCACACCATATAACCTATTAACAATGTAGCGGTTATTTGGACTGGGGTTATCCACATATAGGAGAGATTTTCACCTACCTGGTAACGTACAGGGGGCCGTACACTCTCGTTACATAGGATATTACACTCCGTCTGTGGTTATACAGTCGAGAATAGTATTGTGCCTGACTATTCTCGTATAACCGGTGGGAGTAATCGCCAGTGCCATTGCCATAACTTGGTAAATAACAATTATCTTGATTTCATTGTTCCTGTTACCTCTATTTCTGGCTGTTATCAGTGGATCTGGTTAACTCACCAATAAGGAAATAACATTTACTTGGCGCGGGGTTACCTACATATAGAGGAGATTTTCACCTACCTGGTAACGTACGGGGGCTGTACACTCTCGTTACACGGAATATTAACCCCGTCTATGGTTATACAGTCGAGGACAAGGATGTGCTTGACTATTCTCGTATAACTGGGTATGTGGGAGGCAATCGTTGATGTCTTTGCCATAATTTGCTAAATAACAATTACCTTGGTGCCATATTTTCGTTATCTCCATCCCAGATAGGTATCAGTGACCCTAGTAATATAATTTCATTGCAATTAACCTGTGTTAATTAATTACTTACATTGCTTGTCCTTTACATATCTTGCTTGCATTACATATCCATTACTCATCGTGTTGCGACCGTTATTGGGTACTTGCTGAGATTTTCAAATCTCACGCTTGCTTTTTTCAGTCTCAGGTAAAAGACCAGTTGAGTGATAGCATCATGCATGAGTGGGAGCACTCAAGTTTTTAGCACCGTGGTTTGCCACTGTTTTGTTGTTTCACTAGTTCTTTATTTGGTTAGAAGTGGACCAGTCCTATATTTTAAACATTTATTTCAGCTTCCATTGATTCTCTATTACAATGCTCTTAAAAGTTTTAATTTCCTTTCAATTTCTATTGTTGCATTTATTATTTTTTTTCTTACTTTAGCGATGATGTTCTATGGTAGTATCCCAGATTGGCTGTATGTGGGGTGCTACAGTTGGTATCAGAGTTCAGGCTATAGTTTCTGGAAAAAATATTTTGCACATACACGGGGCTTCATGTTAATTCCTTCATGCATGCATATCCTGTCACTGGCATATTACCATGGTGCCAAATCTAATTATCATTTTCTTTACCCCATTGCTATCCTGTGACATTATTCCAATCCTATGCTTTCCTGAATTCTGATTTCATTCTTCCGCCCTGGCTGCTTAAGAGGCGTAAGGCCTAGGCTGGCATTGCAACCCATGTTACTTTTCACCTTCACCCATTAGCAATCAAAATGCGGCTTCAGTTCCTGCTACAATTGCTACCATACTAAAGAGTATTGATGCACATCTCTACTCATTGTCGATTCAAGAGTGGTGTAGTTGGTTATCACGCCTTATCTCCCTATTGCTGCCCATCTTATCATTTACTTTTCTCTTTCCCTGACCTTTAGGGTATTGTTATCTTGAATTCATGCCCCGCTCTTGCGTTATTTGACTCGGGAGCTAGTTTCTCCTTTTTGGCATCTCGCTTCATTCCACAACACTCTAAAACAGTCAGTACCTTGGCGTTCCTTGTGATGGTGTCTACCACAATGGGCCTTTTGCTACCAATCTTACCTGTCTCAACATTTCCCTGGAGTTGAAGGCCACAAAAATTCAGCATTGACACAGTTGTGGCACCAATGCAACCCTTTGACCTGATTGCGGGTATGGACTGGTTGTCTCTTCATCACGCTTTTATCCTTTGCTTGACTGCAAGGTTATTCTTCTTTAGGATTATGGGGCGATCGTTTATCGAGGCAAAAGTGATACCTCAATATCCTATTCTTGACCTCCTTAAGTTCCTGGTTATGCCATTTGGGCTGACTAATGCCCGGTGGTATTCATGGATTAGATGCATCGAGTATTCCATGAGTACTTGGATCAGGTTGTCATCATCTTCATCGATAACTATTGACTTATCCTAGTACCATAGAGGAGTAGCAACACCTTTGTATGGTACTTGATCTCCTTCGGAAGCATCAACTTTTGCTAAATTGAAGAAATGTGCTTTTTGGCTTCCGTCTGTCAATTTTCTTGGCCACCCACCTGGTAACATATAGGGGCCGTACACTCTTGTTACATAGGATATTACACCCCACCTGCGGTTATATAGTCGAGGACAAGGATGTGCCTAACTATTCTCGTATAACTAGGTATGTGGGAGGCAATTGCCAGCGCCTTTGCCATAATTTGCTAAATAACAATTACCTTGGTGCCACATTTCCATTATTTCCATCCCAGATAGGTATCATTGTCCCTGGTAGCATAGTTTCATTGCAATTAACCTATGGCAATTAATTACTGGCATTGCTTGTCCTTTATATATCTTGCTTACATTACTTGTCCTTTACTCATCGTGTTGTGACCGTTATTAGATACTTGTTGAGGTTTTCAAAGCTCACGCTTGCTCTTTTTCTGTCTTAAAAAGACCAGTGGAGTGATAGCATCATGCATGGGTGGGAGCACTCAAGTTTTCAGTACCGTGGTTTGCCACTATTTTGTTGTTTTACTTATTCTTTATTTGGTTAGAAGCAGACGGTCCTATGTTTCAAACATTTATTCCAGCTTCCGTTGATTCTCTATTACAATGCTCTTAAAGTTTTAATTTTCTTAGAATTTCTATTGCTGCCTTTATTATTTATTCTTACTTTAGCGTTGACGTTCCATAATAGTATCCCAGATTGGCTGTATGTGGGATGCTACATTTTGGAGGAGGTTTAGGTAGAATTACCCTCTCATGGTCACAATACGAGTTACTTTCTTACACGACCCTTCTCATGAGTTGTTTTACATTGAGATATATGCATCATTTGTAGAGCACATGCAAATGGATAGTGCGGATAGTACATCTAGGGCCCACTGATTCAATTACTATACTTGTTCTTATCCTCTTTTTGACCGTTGTATAACAAATGTATGAGGTAATCAGAGTTTCACACAACAACAGTATAGATGAAATTATTTTTTTGAAAAAAGTACAGATGGAATCTTATACCTTGGGGGTATGTTTTTTAAATAAAATTCACGATTTACCACCGAATAATTATATCATTTATAATATGCCATTCATTGTGTGAAAATTCTACAGCGCGCCTAGTCATGCATTTGTCTTGCTGAGCACCCAGTTTTGTTGCTTTCAGATGAGTCACATGGGGGATGGACAGGAGCAAATAACACTTACACTACAAACTCAATTTCTCAGATCGAGGTGGGGTCTTTTTTGGAGCCGTCTGTGTGCAGGCGCACACAAAAAGAACACTTGGCCAGTTCAACCACTTCCTCATAGCGGTCAGACCGGCCCTAAGGAGTTGAGCTCTATTTGCTTCTGTGTTTTGGTGTGTGATTTGATGGTGGGCAAAACTGAGCTTCGTAGCTAGTGGAGTGAAAGTTTTAGAATACATTTGGTGAGGTTGAATTGAAGATAACATTCACCCTATGTAATTGCCATATAAGCTGCAACAACTCCAAAGTTAAAATTAAGCATGGTGTTCCGAGGTTTTGTCAATTATGAAAAGAAAATACACTTTCGTTAAACATGGTAGACAGATCTACTGTCTTTTAGTAGCACTTAAATCACCTCTCTGTTACTTCTTTTCGAGGAAAATCACCTCTCTTTTACATATAACAACGCTGCAGCATGCGGCATTTTGTGCAGTTTGTTACTTGTTAGTGCAGCAGCAACTAGGATAAGAGTCTATCACGCCTGTAGTGTACTCACCTTGTAGTGTGAATGCAAATGATTCGGTGAGGGCTCCCATGATCTCAAAAGCTTGGTTAGCTGTGATTTTGTCCTGGACATCGCTTTGTTTATGGAACAAGCACCACAACAAATGATTGTAGAACGGAAACCAGGAGGCGTTTTTTGCGAATTGGTGTCTCGAGAGAATACACAAGTCCGGTTAAACTACTCTACTCCGATCTTACCGTACTTATAATGCCTATCATCAACGAAGGGTCGATACTATCTCAGACCGTTCATATTGTATCTCAAATACCGATACTACCATTGGTCGGTCAGACCGTCACATCAGAACTAGTCAGACTAAGCTCTAAGCAACATGTCAATATATAATTTCTTAAAATTAAACTCAAATAATAAAATAAGGTACAAATAATATCAAATACTCATGACTCTTATATAGTTGTCATCCTATGTTCTTATATATTTTCTTTGGAGAAATTCAATTTGTGTTCTGTTCTTACTGCTCCAGAAATTATTGTGGTTTTTTAATCAATGTGAGTTGAAATGGACAGCACGCCACAAGGGCACGGTAATTGTACAACCGCCGTCATTCGTCGCAGTGTTGATTTCTTACCTTCTGTGCGGCCGCTTTTTTCCACTGTACTAACTAGTAAAAGAGAGAAATGTACTCTGAAAATAGTGGTACGAATCCATGAGCCGTTGGATTTGAATGAACATTGTAACCTACTCCGCTTGATCCCTAGCTAGCTGTGTCGAACTTATTGTAACTATCGCCGCATCATCAAACCAGTACATATCTCTGTCTGTTTTATACTCCAAAAAAGGCGACCGTTCGTACGTGCGTGTGGACGTTCTGGTAATAAACATGTTGCTGCGACGAAGCCCGCTTTTGTTGAAACCTGGGAATCCCGGAATGGCATCATAGGCTCAGGGCATCATCTTGCAGACTTGGACCAAGAAATAATAATACCAATAACAACCTGGGGGATTCCGGCCCCCCAGGGCATCCACGTCGCCTCGAATGCTCGGCCGGCCTGCGCGTGGCGGACGAATTTCGCGTACGGCCGGCCGAGGCACTTTCCTTGCCTTTTTTGGAAATTATGTAAAGGTCCTTTTTCCTCGCGAAAAGGTCCCTGCAAGTTTTTCTTAAGAAAAATTTTTTTGGATAGCGCCTCGCGGGTTTCCAAAATTACGTATAGGTCCTTATTTACTTACGTACAAGTCCTTACAGGTCCTCGTTTTTTTACAAAAAACCCCTCTGATTTTCCCGAAATTACGTATCTGACCTCGATATTTTTAAAAAAAACTCCTCACGAATTATCGGCTCTTTTACTTTGGTACATACGGTGGCTGGCGCGGCGTGTCGCCGCGCCTTTGAGGCTAGTGATATACATCTGACTCTCATTAGCAAGATATATGCATAGATATACTCATGACACTTGCATAGAAACTCTATAACTAACACTACATGGATACTGCTTTAACTCACAACCCAAAACCAAACCAACTCAATACACTACCACAGAGGATGGTCATACTACGGCCACCAAGTTGATCAAACCATCAACACAACTCCCGCCAACAGCTCTACTCAATGGCGCATCCAGGATTGAATCACACTGAAGGAGGTGCTCTTCACTGGAGCAGCCGTCGCCGTGTCGGGAGTACGAGGCCAGCAGCCGGCGTACGCGCGGGTGCGCAGGAGATGGTAGGCGACGGTGGTGACCGATGGCGAGGGCATGGAGGTGAGGGCAGCAGTCGACGGCGAGGGCATGCAGGTGAGGGCGAAGGCGGGGGCGCGAGATCGAGGGCTGCTGGCTACTTTGTGCGGTTGTGCCTTTGGGGATTTAGGGTTTCTTTCTTGTGGTTTATTGCATTCACTTGTGGGCTTGACGAGGGGTGTGTGGGGCCTACCGCTTACTAGGTTGCTACCGGTCTTCTGGGCTACTTGACGAAGGCCTCGGGTTGGGCCGGTGTGAAACATAAATATTAAGCTAGTTGATAAAGAGGAGTGCTACTAATAGCATTTCTAGGCCTCGAGCAGTAGCCCACTCAGCCCAAAGCCCAGTTCCGCCTCTGGCTCTACTCCAGTCTACCGCCAACAAAAGATCGATACTACCACAGACTGTTCCTATCACATCTTAAATGCTGGTACTACCGCTGACCGGTCAGACTGCCATACCAGGGCCAGTTATACCGCAAGCTTCAGAAAGCAGCGTTGCAATATGTAATTTCTCTAAATCAAACTTAAACAATAAACATAAGGTATAAATAATATCAAATACCCATCACTCTTGTACAGTTGTCATTGTATGACCTAATGTATTTTTTTTTGGAGAAATTCAATTTGTGTTATGTTCTTACTGCCCCAGAAATTATTGTGTTTTCTTATCAAATCAATGTGAGTTGAATGGACAGCACGCCGCAAGGACGCGGTAATTATACCACCGCCATCATTCGTCGCAGTGGTTGATTTCTTACCATCTCTGCGGCCGCTTTTTCCACTGTACTAACTAGTAAAAGTGTGAAATGTACTCTGAAAAGTAGTAGTACGAATCCACGAGCGGTTGGATTTGAATGAACATTGTTACCATCCTCGCTCGATCCCTAGCGAGCTGAGTAAAACATTATTGTAACTATCGCCGCATCATCAAACCGGTACATATCTCGGTCTGTTTTATACTCCAAACGAAGTCGATCGTGCGGATTCAAACCGGTACATACCTCTCGGTCTGTTTTTATACTCTAAACAAAGTCGATCGTGCGTACGTTCTGGGAATAAACATGTTGCTGCGACGAAGCCTGCTTTTGTTGAAACCTGGGAATCCCGGAATGGCATCACAGGCTCACAGCACCATCTTACAGACTTGGACCAAGAAATATACAGAATGTTAAAACCTGGTCTGAACCTGCAAACCTAGGTTATGGTGGATATGTGGTGATCATTTGCGCTTATTTTTGGTGGCTTATGGCTGAAAAGCACTGTAGTTGGCTGAAAAAACACTGTAGCTGACAGAGACTTATTTAGCATAATTAAATTTTAAAAAAATTAAAAATTAAAAAATATGTTAGCCTATTACATATAATACAAACAAATACAGGAAAAAAAGAACCGGCAAAAAAACTCAACAAAAGCCAAAAGTTCAGAGAAAAACGAAAATTATGAATAATGAAAAATAAGCCGGAAGCTAAAAGCTGAAGCCCAACCAATCACCCGTTAGTCTATAGATAGAAAGCCTCAATAATTATAACATGTACTTAAAAGTGAAAGTAATAAAGAAAGGAGTTCCACTCTCATCTCTCCGCATTCAACCTATAATTTGTATTATTCTGTATTTGATCTATCTCTTTTGCCTAGGAGAAATTGATCGAACTGGACTCGCCAGCGATGGTTTCTCAATATGTTATCAACACGAATCGCTCTGGTGGATCAAAGGTAATAGATTCTAGATCGGTTTAAAATTCCGCGAATTTCGTTTTCTAGATTATTTTCTACGTTGCAAATCCGTTCTAATCAACCACAAGTAGAAGTCGTTGGCACGATGCCGATGGTACATTACATGAAAGAATAGATATTGATTGCATTGAATATTGAAAAAAATTGCAAGCGCCATCCATATACGGCCATGCGCCCGCAGTCGTGTCGGCCTGCCGCTGCGCTAGCCCGCAGCCACGCCAGACCACTGCATGTGTCGCTACTCCTGAGCGCCGCTCGAGCCGCCGCTGCTCCTGTGTGTCACCGCTCCTAGGTGCCGCCCACACGCATCGCCTCCTGAGCGCCGCCTCGCATGCGCTGTCGCCACTCAGTGAGCTGCCTCCCCTCGACTTCGCACGCGTCGTCGTCAGCTTGGAGCTGTGCAACAGATTGGCTACCGCCCACCCACATGGCGTGACCTTACTGCATCGCGCACCCCTGCACGGGCCGCCATCGGCTCCTTGGACGCAGTCGAGCCACACCTTGACCACCGACCCCGGTTGGTCGCCCCGCATGGAGTGCTGGCGCCGCTCAACCTGCATGCGTTGCCTCCGTCGGCTGCCCACCGCGCGCCCCTGAGTGCCTGCATGCGCCCCCGTCGCCGGCTCCCAAGCGCCTACATGTGTCCCCTCCGCATGAGCCGTCGCCGCATGGCATGTTGCCACCGCCGGCCTCCACGCGAGTCGTAGCCACCACACGGCCTGTGCGCGAGTCGCTGCCCCTGCCGTTGCCACACGAGTCCGCGTCGCCATGACCGTTGGTATTCCCACCCCTGCGATGTTAAATGGGCCAGGTGTGGGCTAAAAGGGAAAACAAGGCAAGCGGCACCAAATTTTGCAAAAAGGCCATCTTAATCCTGAAATTCATGAGAGGGTCCTCAGAATTTTTAGATAGGCCCCTGGCCTTCTAGAAATTATGCAAACAATTGCAGAATTCGCTGAAAATTAATGTTCTAGCAGAAAAGGGTTTCAAAAATTCAAATTTGAGTTGTTTTTTTGCAATTGAAGCATGTTTAGCATTGCTATTATTATTTTCTATGTTTTCTGTATTCATTTACTATTTTGATTAATTGTAATTATTTAAATTGCTTTTGATAACTAAAATTAATGGTAAAATTATAGAAAAATGCGTAGAAAATTTATGGGACGTTACGAGAATCTTGGTACCATTATCCAACTTATTCTATAAAATTTTTACCTATAATAAATTTATATATTTCTTTCATGCACATGTAGATGACAGGCATCACTATCCAGAAATTCGAGGAGCTGGCCCAGCATGGCCAAAACTGCTTGACTTGTACTTCTGATGTCGAGATTGTATTTGGAGCTAAGAGGCTCCATATTGCTATTGGGATTGGTGCACCACAAGATGCCAAACCCAGCCTTGAGGAAAATAATCAGGCACTTCATTTCCTCAGGCTCCACATCTGCCTCATGCTTATGAATGAGTACATGGTAAAAAGAGCACGCTAACCTTTATGGACTGCATTAAAGAAGCGGTTCGAGAAACTAAAGTACATCATTCTTTCTGAGGCAGAGCAGGAATAGATCCAACTCAGATTTGCTAATTTCAAGATGATTGGGGACTACAACTCTGCTTTGCCTAGAATTTGTACCGATTTTTAACTTTGCGACAAGCAGATCACATATGAGTAGAAGATTGAGAAAACCCTATCCATCTTCTACCCTAGTGTAGTGCAGTTTGCGTGCAACTATTGTTAAGATGGTTATAAGGAGTATACTGAATTGATTGATATTATGCAGGTTATAGAGAATCAAGATGAAGTTCTCCGCAAGAACTTTGTTGCACAATCACCTAGGAGCTCCGCTGGCCATGAGGCCAACGTTGGGAGTTACAAGGTGCAGAAGCCTATAATGAAGAAAAGGAAACGAATAGCAAGGCCACAGCCCAGAAAGGCAAGCCACATGCTCCACAGGAAAATAAGGCCAATAAATCAAAGCGGGACGATAAGCCTTATGGTCAACAAGACTAAACCTGCTATAAACCTGCTATGACATCTTCCGATACCTTCAAGGAAGTAAAGATCTTGGACTATTCTACAGATAGAACCAAACCTAAATACAATTGGCTATGCAGATGCCGAGTACCTGTCAGACCTGCATACAGCCAGGTCACAAACAGGTTATGTATTTTTGTGTGGTGGAATTGCAATTTCATGAAAATCGTATAAGAAAAGTCTTGTATCAACTTCGACGAATCACTCAGAAATCATAGTACTATATGAAGTCGTACGAGAATGTGCTTGGTTTCGATGGGTGATTCACCACATCTAACAAGCATGTGGACTGAACATCGTGCAAGCTCCCACCATTATCTATGAAGATAATAATAACACAGCTTGTGTTGCACAAGTGCATATGGATTACATAAAGAGCCATCCCACAAAGCATATCAATCTCAAATTCTTCTATGCTTATGAATTGCAAAAGATCGATGAAATTAAGGTACTGCATACTAAGTCGTGTGAAAATCTTACAGATTTATTCACTAAGTCACTTCCAGCATCTAATTTTGAAATATGTGTACATGGAATTGGAATGATGAGACTAAGAGAAGTGCAGAACTCATGGGGAGACTCTTTTCGAGTTCACTATTAAAACTTGACTACGAAGATTGAGTACCCGAAAGAATACATCTTGTAGATTAAATAAAATTAGGTGAATTATACTCTTTTTTTCCTTGATGAGCTCTTTCGAAGTTTCTCGGCCAAGATAATGAGACAATTCGTGCAACACAACATAACATATATCATGTACTTTTTTTTAAATTTTCTCACTGAGTTTTTATGGAGTTTTAATGATGCATGAACGTGTCGAATGAGTGCCCAAGTAGAGTATTGGGAAACCTAGGTCTAGGCCTGCAAGTCTGATCCATGATGCGCACCTCACCAATTAGTCTATAAACAGGGGTACCAATCATTATAACATATACTTATAAAAGTGAAAGCAATAAAGAAAAGAGTTGCCTTTCATATCTCTATATTCAATCCATAATTTGCGTTATTTTGTATTTGATTTACCTCTTTTTCTAAGAGAAATCGATTAGACTAAACTCACTAGATTTGATTCCTCGACAGAGATCACGGTGCCACTTCTGGGTTTCCCTAGCTGGCAAAACGTACCCGCACGACTCTCGACATGTGATAGATCATACATGAAAGTGTTAAGAAACCTGGGCCTGGGCCGGCAGCCCAGGGCCCATGGTGGGCACCTCATTGTAGTCTATAAATAGAGAGCCATACCTACTCATTATGCACACATGAATGAAAGCAATAAAGAAAGACCAGGAGTTCTCTCTATCTCTCTGTGTGTTCAATCTATTCTTCTGTGATTCTGTGATTGATTCGTTCTTGTTCTAACAGAGGAATCGCTCGGACTGGTCGCCAGCGACGGTTTCTCAACACGTTATCAGCACGACTTCGCTCCGGTGAACGAGGTAACCATCG
Organism: Dendrocalamus latiflorus; assembly: GCA_017311315.1. Lineage (NCBI taxonomy): Eukaryota > Viridiplantae > Streptophyta > Magnoliopsida > Poales > Poaceae > Dendrocalamus > Dendrocalamus latiflorus. The sequence goes on along the minus strand of CM029648.1, from coordinate 22,609,926 downwards.
AAGCACAGATTGAATTTCTAGATCGCTTTTGAATCTGTAATTTTCTTTTCGCGTTCTAGATTGAATTTCTACGGTGCAAATCCGCCCTAATCTACCGCGAGCAGACTTGAAGTCGCCGGCACAATGCCGATCGTAGATTGTGAAACGGGGTAGATGTTGATTGCACTGTAGAACGATGCAAATCCGCCCTAAATCTACCGCGAGCAGATCTGAAATCGCCGGCACAATGTCGATCGGTGGATTACGAAATGGGGTAGATGTTGATTGCATCATAGAAGTAGAAACGAAATTATATGCATGGGTTTCATGTTTAATTCTGCACAGCATTGTAGATCTGAAAAAAAGGGGGACGAATTTGGCTCTCGGCCACGCATGGCCGCCGGCCGGCCGCCGCGCCTGCATGCGTTGGCGCCACCACCGGCCGGCCACCTCCGGCGCGGCGCCGCCCGAAGTGCCTTGGTCTTCGCGCGCCCCTGCACGGGCCTGACTGCCCGCATGGCGCCGGAAGCCCGCCACCGGCTCGCACCCGCACGCGCGAGTGCCGGCCGCCGCTCGGGCTCCTCCCGCTTCCGCCGCCTCGCGCCTCGGCCCGCAGCCGCCTCCTCCCGTGCCTCCGCCTAGACGCCGTCCGCAGCCGGTGCCCCTCGCACGCCGGCCGCCATCGCCTCGCCGGCCACGAACGAGCCGCCACCGGCCCTGGCCCACCGCGTCGGTTTTCGGCCCCGAACGAGCCGCCCCCAGCCGCGGCCCCGCCAGCGCCCGCATGCATCCACGCGCCACCCGCTCAGGTTTCCTGCCGCCGTCGCCGGCCTGAACGCCGCCTCAGCTTCCCCGCCGCGCCCGCGCGCGCGTTGGCCCGCCGCCTCGGCCTCCCCGCCGTGCCCGCACCCGCGCCGGCCCCGCCGCTCCGCCTTCCGCGCCCGCATGCGCAACCGACCGCCTCGTTGCCGCCCCGAACGGTGCCTCCGGCCGCTGCACCGGCTCCGCCCAGCTCCCCGCGCCGCCGCCCGCTCGCGCCAGCCCGCCGCGCTTGCCCCACCGGCCGTCTTCGCCCCGCCTCCACCCGAGCTGCAGCTCGGCTACCGCCGCCGCCACCACGTAAAGGACGGCAGGGGAAACCCTACCGACCGAGGTTTGAGTGGCCGGCTGGGCCATCGGGCCAGATGGGCCAAGGCAAATGGGCTGGGGGGAGGGGGAGGAGATGGGCCGCGGGTGGGGAAAAGAAGCAATGGGCCGGAAGGAACCGGGTGGGCCAGCGGGTTGCGGTAAATTTGCAAAAGGGGCCTGAAGTCATAAATTTCACCAATGAGCCCTTAATTTTTACATTTGAGTCCCGAAATTTTGCACAAGGACCTCGGTAGTTCCAAAAAATACCAGTAGGTCCTCAAATTTACAGTGGGTCCAGAATTTTGCAGAAAACCCCTTGGTAAATCAGAAAATTGCGCGAATTTTCTCTGAACTGAAATTTGCGCATAAACCCCCAGAAAGTGCAGAATTTGCTGAAATTTCGTATTTTAGCATAAAAGGGCCTCGGGAATCCAAATTTTGCATTATTTTAGCATTGAAGCTTATTTATTTATGCCATTACTGTTTTATTATTTATTTACTATTTTGGTTAATTGTAATTACTGAAAATTGCTTTTAATCACTGAATTAGAAGTAAAATTTATAGAAAATGCATAGAAAATTATGAAACATTACGAGAACCTTTTGTACCATTTATTTACCCGCAGTGAATTATTCCGTGCATGTCTACCAGCAGTAGACTTATACACATTTAGATGACTAGCATCACGAACTGAAGTTCGAGGAGCTGGCCCAGCATTGCCAAAACAATCTGACGTAGGCATCCGATGTCGAGATTGTGCTTGGAGCCAGGAAGCTCCGCGCGGCTATTGGGATTACGGACTGAATGACGCCCAACCCAAATTTGAGGAGAATGATCAGGCATTTCATTTTCTCAGGCACCATCTCCGCCTCACTCTCAAGAATGAGTACATGGCGGAGAAAACGCGCTAGCACTCCGGACCGCACTCAAGAAGTGGTTTGAGAGGCTGAAGTACAACATTCTTTCTCAAGCAGAGCAGGAGTGGATCAGACTGAGGTTTGTCGACTTTAAGACGCTCGGGGAGTACAATTCTACCTTGCATAGGATTTGTACACTAATATAGAAAATTGAGAAAATCGTTCCACCCCAATGTAGCACAATCCGCACGCAACTATCGTCAAGATGGCTATGAGGAATACGCCGAATTGACTGATATGATGCAAGTTGCGGAGGCTCGGGACAAAGTTCTTCGTAAGAACTACGTCACTCAGCCACCTAGGAGCTCAGCTGGCCGTGAAGCCAACGCCGGGAGCTACAAGGTGCGAAAACTCTTAATGAGAGAAGGGGAAGGAAGGACAAGGCCGCAGCCCAGAAAGGCAAATCAGATGCTCCACGAGAGAATAAGGCCAGCAAGCCAAAACGGGATGGCAAAGGGCAGCATGAAGCCCACTTTGCATCGGCTGAGGGGGAGAGTTCGCAGTAGCTGCCTGCACTGGTGAAGGTTGAAACCATCACGATAGCAGCAACCCCTTTTGACCTAGAAGCAGCCGACGCTATGTTTTCTCTTGAAGAGAACGTCAACCCGAGAAAATAGCAGAAGAAGTCTGATGCACTGAATGCATTTCGACTTTAATTGTCATTTATTTTGTGTGGAAGAATATGTTAGAATTTGCATGGATGGTACTTAAGAATTGTTATTTTCTCGTGATGGTTGGATGATATTTGAAGAATTCATTCATTTATTCAGTTTATGATGGCATGATATGTTCTAATATTGGAGTATTTTATCTATGTGTTGATTGTCTTCTCATGCATATTAATAAAATATCCTATATTAGAACACGTGTAGCGCCCTATGAAGGAAGTGTGCTTTGCCAGCAGCGGCACAACGCATATCATCTTAAGAGAGATTGAGTATTTTCAGTCGATTCGTAAGAGCACTGACAGCCTTACGACAATCGCAGAAGCGATGCATGTATAACTCGTTCGGGAAGAGCCACAATGGGCACAACTTTGGTCATTGTAGAAGCCTTATTGTACCCAGAATCGGCTAGAACTCTCCTAAGTTTAAGAATATCCGCGCAAATGGTTTCCACGTTGAGACTGAAAAGAGTACGGTAAGGAATACCTGCTCATTACGAAGCGAAAAGAGAACAGAAAATTATATTAGAAAACTTCCTTCACTAGAAACTGGGCTATATTATACCAACATTAAAGCGCCTGCAGTGTACACTGTACTGAAGACAGTGTTTAGAAGCTCTGAACTCTTCTGTCTCTGGCACGACAGATTAGGCCACCCAAGTCTTCGGATGATGAGAAACATAATAAATAACTCGCATGGGCATAATATTAATGTGAAAAATTTCCCGAATCATGAAGATTTTGTGTGCCCTGCATGTGCTACCGGGAAACTAATAACTAGACCCTCCACTCTGAAAGTGAAGGATGAAGTCCCTGCATTCCTGGAACGCATCCAGGGAGACATTGCGGTCCTGTTCAGCCCGTCTCAGGGCCATTTAAGTATTTCTTGGTGCTCATTGACACTTCATCGAAGTGGTCGTATGTGGGTTTATTGTCCACAAGAAAACCACGCCGTTGCAAAATTGATCTCGCAGATCATCCGCATCAGAAATGTGTTCTCTGATCATCGCATCAAGT